>UCOJ01000045.1:0-580874 GCA_900474305.1 Cecidostiba fungosa
TCCATATATTTTTAATATCTTGAACAAAATAGTTTTTCATATGATACTTAAGTATACCATATTAAAATTTTTCTACTTAGCAACAATACTTGGAAAACAAAGGTGTCCCGTAATTGGGTATGTCCCATACTGGGCTAAGCTCCTCTATACTACCTGTAAGTTTTTTTCCACGAGCCGGTCAGTGTAAAAAATTATCAGCGCATCGGGTAGTCGAAAAAAGATCGGACGGCAAAAAACTGCCTGATTCGATTAAACTAGAGCCGCGTCTAACATAACCTTCTTCTGAGAGAGTCTCTCTCTCCGGTATTATTATATAATACGCAGCTTTCGCAAAATCTCCTCTTCCTCATCTATGCAACGGGCGCATCAGATAAAAGAAAATAAGAGTCGCTCGTATCAAGATAAACAAACGAGGACACACAAAAGAAGTCGCGAATAGAAAAGACAGTATTTTCGCTATATAGCATGCAGCACATTTGAAATTCAAATATCAGCACAGCCGGCTCTCCCGCGCGTTTTCGAATTTCAAATTCCAAGCCCGTGCCACCGCGTGTGTGTTTCAAAATCGCCGGCTTTCTATACACACAGCGTCAGCTTTAAAAAAAAAGAAGCCGTCACCTACTACTTATTACCACGCACCGCATCGTGTGATGTCTAATCATCATTCGAGCGCGCTATATAGGTACGTTCGATTCTTCTCCGAAGCGAGTTAAGTCATCTCGCGAGAGCCAGTGCTCCGAATTTTTCTGGCAGCTATTTCGGAGCATACACGTCCTGTAGTATACACAATTACACACAGACAAGTGTTGCACACATAGAAGCGTCGAACGGCATCGCAGTCCCGTTAGAATCGCCTCTTCTATACATATATCTACCGCTCGCGAAATCCACGCTGCCGCTGAACTCGGCGAGTAAATCATCGCGCTGCTGTCTTTATCAAGTCAAACACAAGTGCGCCCGGTACACTTGTATCTAATCGCGCGTCGATGATAATGCGTGTGTATTACATTATAGTCAAGTCGAGAGAGTATAGGTGGTGAGACTCGACACAAAGGCCGAAAAAAAAACCTCAACACGCCGGTTTGCTCAGCTGCGATGCGGGAGGGGAACAAAGAGAGTTCTGTATAGGTGGTATATGTACAACTTGCGGCGTCGCTGTCCTTCGGCGAAAACCTACGCCGGTTCGAGAGAAAAGGAAAATCGGAAGCATGGCGTGCGAAAACGAGAGAGAGGAGAGTATAGCTGCTGCTGCTGCGCGCGGAGTATCGATTGAACCGCGTACTGCTGCTGCAAACACGCGCTCGCAAGAGGGAGAGAGAGATAGCCGACCGGGACCGGGGAAAAAGGAGCAAAGGAAGTTGATACTTATATTCTTCCCCCCCGAGGACGAGTAAGTAGTAGTACATGATGCAAGAACGGCTTACTTTTGCTCGTAGTCTCAGAACGTCGCTTGGCGGCGAGGATTTGGCGGCGCTTCCTACTGGCCAGATAGTAACCCAGGAAGGCGAGCACACCACCGAGCAGCAACGTGCCCAGGACGAATGCTATCTGATTCTCTTCCATATCTTCTTCTGTGTGTGATTGACGACTGGAGTCGTCGATTATATTTACGTTAATGTATTACGAAAATCAGAGACACACACGCGTCGCGTGAAGGTTAGGTTGTTCCGGCGCACTTTCGCACACGCACTGATGCGGCTCGCAGTCTCTTCTTTACGAACTGAGAAGAGCAGGAGCTGCTGCTTGCACTGTGAGCGAGTATATAGATATATATGTATATATATCGCGCGAGCGCGCGCGTGCGGACGAGCAACAATCCGGCAACTACTGCCGCGGCGTCCAACAGCACTCGGTGGTGTCGGCAACGAGCACCGACTGCCCAGACTCAAGAGATGGCCAAACGCACTCTTGCCGGATGATACTTGCTCCTATTGGCGAACTCGTCAGTCCGTTCTGAAGATGGCGGGAATTGGCGGCTAGTTTGAATCTTATACTATCCCCAGCTCTACTCAACATCCTTCCTCTTCTTCTGTTTCTCACTGCTACTGCGGCTCTGTTCCTTCTTCTTCTTTCTTCTTCTTCTGCTGCTACGTATTATAGCTTTGCTGGCGCCGCTCGCTTTTCCGCACAAACTTCTTATGTAACTGTCCGCGCGCGAAAACTCTTCCAAACTGTCACGCACTGTGTGTGTGTGTGTCTGAGATGTCTTTTTCTTACTCTTCACTCGCTGCTGCTGCACCTCATCCTGTCGAGTTGAAGGAAGTAAAATACTATACAAGCTGACTGACGCAAGATGTGTGATGTCAGGATGAACCTGAGAAGGCAACTGACGAGACTCGTTCGAAGCGACGCACGCGTCTCGCTTTACGTGTTTGCTGGGGGACGGACTATTAGATGCTGGTTTATACGCGCGCGCCGCGCTGCTCGCGATCTCCTCGCGCGCGCGCGCGCGCTCTGTTACCCCCACCCATCGACATCGCGGTTTCTCTGCGCGGTGGTGGAGCTTTTTTGCCCTCCCTCCTACTACTACGTCCCACTATAGACTTTGACGAGAGGAGAGGGAAAAGCTCTCCCACCAAGCGGTTGTCTTCTTCTTCTTCTTTTTTGCTCCGTTTTTTATTCTTCTGATGGTGGTGATGCTTCGTTTTTGCTTCATCCGTTGCTGCATATGCGTGCGGGAGTCGAGTTGAATTTTTCACTGTAATGTACCGATGATGTAGCTATCTATCGAAGCGCACCTACGCGGGGATTCCCCGGATGAGTGTGGATGCACCGGGAGATTTGAATTTCTCGCGCGCAGTATTTGCTCAGCTGCCGTGTGGCGCTAAATTCAATGACAATCGGTTTTATTGAAGAATACAAAACATAAATGAAGTTTCGCCACGTCGAAACGCACTGAATAAACTTAAATCTAATCTAAATCTTAGAACATCCATTTACATTTCATTTCTCAGTGAAGGAACAAAAATCTTCGTCGTCATCCCGCCGATTATTTGTAATTGCCAATACGCTCTTTATAACATATCTTCAATTGACACAACACTGACGTCATGGGAGCTCAAGATAAACGTGGCTCCATAAAAGGAAAAGGAAACATAAAATTCGCCGGCGCTTTTAAAATATTCACTCGTCGTCGGCTATACTAGCACATTAAACGCGCGCTTATAATTATATCCTTAGAAGACTATGCGAAACTGCAAAAACGACCTCTCGCACTTTATATTAGTCCGTGTGCGGCTATTCTAATAAATCTAGTAATTGGACTCAAGGTCGAGTCCAATGTGAAGACAGAAAAAAAGAGCACCTGTGTATTTGTACTTATCTACATTAAAATATGTAGCTTACGCGAGTCGAGATTCGGGGAAATATACATGCGCAATATAATCTCCCGATGATGTCTCCTCTGATTTGCTGTCGATCGATAAGAGACGCGTGATTACGAAAATAGGTGATGTCTCTCTCATGCATACCGAAGTTTCTGTGAAGAAAAAAAAAATGAAAACAAGCTAAACGCGATGAGTAAGCCTGCGGGAGGCTCGTCGATCGATGACGCGACGACGAGCGACCACGTGGTGTATCGTGAAGTTTAGTCCCTCTCTTTCTCTTCTTCGATAATTATGTGTATAATACATAAGAAGCAAGCCGGAGGGAAGTTTCTACTCGCCTCTACTTTTTTTTTTATTCACCCGTACGCGTTTTCCTTTTCTTTTTTATTGTTAGTACGTAATCGCTCGGTTGTGTATTAAACTTTCAGATATATATATACCGCTGTATTATCTCTTTTTTTTTCGACTTAATTTCCCGCGATTTGTTCCTCGCGCACAGCCGCGTCGATTTGCAATTGTAATTGAATTATTCTCAGATCAGATGTAATTCGCGTGCGAATTCGTGTAAACGTTGAGCTTCGCGTTCCTGAAAGCGAGAAGTGGGAAACGCAATTAGACGCAGTGTGTTTTTTTTTTAATTGTTACGTGCGTTAATTGCGGAATCAACGCGTATATCGGTTCCGCTTCGCCGAAGCTTCGCGTTACTTTCTTCTCCATGTGTGTGATGCGTAAACGTTCCTTGAACTATACGAGTTTTCCAAAACTAAATTACATTTCGTGTATATATCGATCTCAGCGTTTTTGTCATGCGTGTTATTCGTGTACACATATATATAGACAATTGGTTACAAGGTTCATCATCAGATGTCGAGGCGGAATTAAAACGCGCGCGAGTTACTCATGGTGAGCGGCTAAGTGCATGTAATCAATCAAATTCCTCGATATATTCGAGATATATATCCAAAGTACAAACGATGATTTGCACAGTGTCGTGTATATATAGCATCAGCTGATGTGTACTTCTGTAGTAGGCTCTTTAGAGCCGCACAAAGGACAGGGCACAAAACGTTCTCTTGAGAATGACGAAACCCTTTCGCCACATTCGTAACAATTTGATGAAATATCTCGGGAGGAGAAATCTGCCTACTCACCGGTCACTTACTGCGCGGAGAGACGTTTTCTCCCTTTCCTTTTTTATTTACTTTTACTGCGCGCGCGAGATATCCGCGGCGCGCGTCGTATAATGAGACGAAACGTGCATCTCATGCTCTTATACGTGCGTTTCGTCATAGTCTTTTTTTTTACGCACATGAAAACGTCCTTTTCCAAGGAAAATTCAAGTGCGTGTATTTCACGCGCACGTAATGCATTGCAGATTAACAAAGAAATTATGTATTTCTCCATTACGCCCGTACATCCAGGTATTATTATACTTAGTCGCGTAACGTCGATCGTTACTTGGAGAGCTGATACAGTGTATTTTCCTGTAATTGCGATAGAGCATGTATTATATATATAATAAAAATAAAGCACATGTGCACATATCAAAATAACTGAGTAAAGTCGTCATTACTGAAACACAGCGCAAATGACGTACGTGTATGTAACACAATCGGCTCGTCACGATTAACGAAGTCGTAAAAAGCAAACAATAAATCAAAGAAGCTCCGCAATCAGTGTGAAAAATATGTCGCCGAGGATGCAGATCGGAAAAAAAACGAAAAACCCACTGCCAGCTCTACCGAGAACGACTTTCGCGAACGTGCGCCTCCGAGTATATGACTCATCCGGATCTGCATTACCGATCGGGACACTTCGCTTTTTACTCTCCATAGATCACTGGAGAGGCGCTGATGCACAGTTCGCAGAATCGATCGCGATTCTCTGAGAAAGTGCGAGCGCGGATTTCCCTCGTGTCATCGGTTGAAGACTCAGCTGATGTGTGTATGTGTATAGGTTATTTCTATAATCAGTGTTTTGAATCTAAAGACCGGTAGCGCGGATCTATGACGCACGCGCGTGAAGCGGGAAAACGGGGAAAGCTTATATTCGCGCCAAAAGAGACGAGAGGATTTTACGATGCGCATGCGATGAGATGCGGCGACGGTTTTTATTATAAGAGGAAGTGAGATGTTTTTAGACGCTGGAGTTTCCGGGAAAATTTTTTTTTTTTCGACCGAGGAAAAGTTTAGAGGTTGGATTTCACTTTTTATGAATCAGTGGCGCTTAATTGTAGGAGAATGTTTTGACATGCTTATGAGCGAGTAAAACTTTGCTTTTGTTAGGATATAGTTACTGCTGCTCATTAAATATAGCATTTTTGCTAGATATAATAAATAAATCTAATCCAGCTCTCATCTACAAATTTTACACGCTTGAAATTTACAAAGCATATTATTAGAAATTGTTGAATAAGAAGAAACTGCTATAGAAGTGTTAGAAGCAATCATTGATATTGAATATATACAGCTATCTCGATCGCCGCTGACATATATAAATAACACATACATATATGTATACACGCGAATTACAAATATATCCTCTCCTTGGCGTATCCATATATAATTTCATCAGATATGTCAGACGTACATATTACACATACGGCACCACATCAGAAAAAAAAGCGAGATATAGGTATAAAATCATCATATAAATACGAGTTAGTCGGAAAAGCGAAGAAGACGCGGTGGTCGAAGCCTCGCAATAATAAGCGACGCTCCGAACCGGAAAGATAATGTCGTCTGTATATATATTAATAGCAAAAAATATATCCACGTGAATTATTACGTCGACCGAGAAATAATTGCGCAAAGCGTCTCAAGAAAATTCCTTCGATTGTGTTCTTATTTTTCCGTGAAATTATATCATCCATCTGCTCGCGCGATAACGATTTTGTCATTTTTTACCACCATCATCATCATCTCGCACCGTAATAATACATACCTATATACCAGCCGCTGAAGTTCGACAAGCTGAAATTATTCTAATTCGAAGCAATAAAAGTCAGACACGTCGAATTTATCAATTTATATTTAACGGTAAACCCTCCTCCTTTCATTCCCAGTCGATGACTCGCTGCTCTGCACGTCGGCTTTGCAAATTTAATTACGAAGTCCGATCGGACTCTCGACCTATTATATACATATACATGTATATGATTCGACGTTTTACGAGTACAACGACATCGCCCGCGCGCGGCTATCAGAAGTAAATAAAACATCGGCGCCCAGTGTGCACTGCACTGCTGCAATGCAGACGTCCAAGAACTGAAACTAGGTCACGCCAACGACGCTGTGTGTATGTGTGTATGTGTGTGTATAAAGTTTTTTTTTAATATTCAATACTCTATACTGCTGTGCAACAAAATATTATACGGCTAACTTACTTTTACGGTCGAGCCGGGAGTGTAAATTTTATTACGTTTATTATCGAACAGTGTTACAGTATATATAATATAGAGTTTTTCAACGAATTCTGTCAGCTGATTAAACGTTCGCCGAATTCTAATATCTATCACAATAATAAACGAACCGGATGGCTTTATTATTTATATTTGCACAACGATATATAAATATCCCTCGAAATATCCTCCGGAAGTGTTACGTATACGTGCGACGACAATAAACGCTCTAATCAAATAGGAACTGATCCCCTACTTCAGCTAACTAATTGGATTTCCCGAAAAGCGCAAACGTTTGAACGCTGATATAAAAATAGACCTATACGCAATATAGCAATATCTCAATCATCTCATCTCACGCATATATATACAGGGTTTAAAAACACATCTCCTCGCGGATGCGCGATTTTTGTTATATAGCATCAGAGAGCAGCGAGAGAACTTAGAAACGGTTGTCCCGTTAGTCTAAGCCTAGAGTTTCGAGTATCTTCCGCATTGATTTCCATAATTAGACTCGAAGCGCATATCCGACGTTCTGCGTGTGTATGTATGTATATATATATAAGCTACACGTAAGATCGACGGCGCTGCAGCGGTAACTATATTCGAAAAGGAAAATACTTTGTTTACGATCGCGTTTGCCTTTTGCGGCACGACAGCCGGGCACAATGCGACGATTGTGAGTCCGTTTTCTCGGTAAACAGAGGTGTATCCGAGCATCTGCAACTCGCCAGGCTATATACTGTTAATATGCTGATGGTTTTCTTTTCTCCCGACGACTGATGATGCTGCGCAAAAGTTCTTCAAACGACCCTCGTCCAGATAAGCTTGAGTAATTTTCTCGTAATAGTAGTTGCAGTCGCGGTGCGAATCCATAAAGTTACAAAACTATATTATGAATCTGCTATTATGACACCGGCATATATTGCGTTTCTGTATTAAATTTAATTAACGATTTTTTTTTCTAATCTAGATGACTGTAATCTTAATTTGCATTATAACGATTTCAGGAATGCGCGTTCGGATATAGCGTTCTCTTGAATTTTCCATATGTATAAAGACGCCATATTCAGTGCAAACAGTTATCATGCAAATGCCGTATGGAAATAATACGATATTTATAATATTCCGTCTGAAACAGACCGAGAGACTTCACCGAATAGGGCGCCTGATTACGTCAATACGGTTATTGTAATCGAGTTTGCACGGAGAACAAAGAAGAATATAAAAACTAAATCCAAAAGTCGCACTGCGTCACACTGTAACACTCTTCTCGCTATACCGGGAGTTTAATCAAACAAGCGACAGATAACCGCGTCGTCCATTAGGAATGTCGTATTATCCGAACGGAGAGACAGATAATAAAATACCTATAGTCTTCTATCCCCAATAATCGAGAAAATCATCACAGCTTATATAGAGTGAAAAAGATATCGTCCCGCTTATCGGATATAACATATAAACGGCGCAAGCAGCATTTGCTGCTCCTATAATCCCCGGATGATCGCCGTATATAATCCCTTTCGATAATTCCGTCGTACATGCATACGCCGCAAATGAGAGAAAAATCGCCTCGAATGGGGCAGCAGCAGCAGCAGCGGTATAGGCGCGGAAACCACCTCACAGCAATAGCATCAGCCCAAGATGCGTGTTAAATCCGTTAGGGAGCCGCCGCCGCGTATATATACCCCGTTACTTTTCCTCCTTTATAATCTGGCCGCTGCTGTGTGTGTGCTACCGCGTCCTCGATTTTCGAAAAAGACGCTCTGACACACTGCTGACGATGCAGCGTTTCCCCGCGGGATCGACGGGACGTGTGTATGTATGCTATACGTATAACGGGAAAGGCGCCAGGTGAGCTGCTGCGATGTTACGAATGAAGCGCATAGAGAACGAAGCGAGGAGAGAACCACACACGTGTGTACGAGTGAGAGAGAAAAGCCGTTTTGCCTACGGTTCGAAATTTCCAATTAGGCATTCATAATTTATCCCCTCGACGACGATGTCTGCGTGCATGTGCGCACGTAATCGCTTATATGGCTGTGTGTTGGAGAGGTTACGCAATGCTTTAGTGGAGAGAGATTTTTTTTTCTACGGGGTGCTAGAGAGAGAGAGGCGCTGGGAAGCGGCGATGAAAATATGATAATTCGTAATGCAATTTCCTGCGGGAGTTTGTTTTTTGCCGCATGTGTGCGGCCATCGGTGGTATATGTGAGAATTGCACCGGTGTAAATGCCATTTATTATATATGCGAGAGAGAGAGAGCCGTATAAGTGCGTAGACGACGTGTATTATAAACGAGTGGCTGCTTTTTACACGTTTCATACTTCTAATTTATCTTCAAAGCTTATTGAAGAATTTTTATAGAACAAAGGGTAAAAATCCATTAGAAACTCTTCTCGGCCCGGCAAGAAAGCCGGCGCGGTGGTATAGTGACAGCGAGACACTGAAAGAACAGCGCAAATGTAGCGGCAATCGACAGAGTTGGGAAATAAATCTTTTGTCCGACGAGCGTTGACAGTGTTATACGGAGACACGTTTGTATATGTACGCATACACACGACGAAACAAAGCATATAAGTAATCGGCTATCGAGCGACATTGGACGTGCTCGCGCGAAGCTTATATATACAGACAATGCGCAATTCCGCGAGAGAGCGGCTACCTTCAGATAGAGATAACGTCCGACGTCGCGCTTGCAATGCATATACTTATATGTATATACGGGTGGGAACAAATAAAAGTCAGAGGAGAGAAATGAGAATTCTTTGTGATAAGGTATATTGGGGGAATATTCGGGTCGATTTTTGTGTTATTTCTTTTTTAATATACAACTTTGAAGCATCAGTGATGGAGAATAATTTGACGACCGCAGAGTTTTACGCGATAAGGGACACAGTGGTTCGCGGCGTATATACTAACCTTGAAAGGTTGATGACACTAGACTTGTATTTATGCGAGTTGAAATTAAAGATCTTGGCAAACGAGTTTAAAAGCTCGGCTGAGTATTTGACGAAAATTTATGGAAAAACTTGAAATTCAATTTTAAAAGCCATTCGAATGATGGATTAATTTTGAAAATCCTGACAAGTGATTTTCTTTGATTTATAGATGTATTAGAAAGCTCTGGCGAAGTTCGCATTGACAATAAAAATGCTGTGGCAGAATCAAACTTTCTCCAAAAGGAATATAGCATAAATTTTTTGTAACGAAGCGAAAAATACACAGCCCTGGTTTTATAACTGGCATAAAAGGACAACAGCATAACTATTTTATAGTGTCTCGGAAAAATATTTACAGCTTCTAAAACAAAAATTTTTAGTATTATGTGTGATGAAATAATAAAATGCTCAGCTCGTAAGATTTTTATACGATATGATTGCTACACACGGAAGTGATAGTTAATGTGCGATTAATTGATACAACTGTATACATAAAATAGAAACAAAACTTTTCCACAATATATAGCTTGTATATTGAACGATGAAAGGTATAGAACCGTTATAAAATTAAACAGATTTATTATGTAGGTATATATTTAAATGACAAAGCTTTGAGATTTTCGTACAATGTTTTAGAAGTGCAGACTACATACGGCGTGTTTGGATACCAAGCGATTAGCCATGTGCCATCTGGATGCGGCTTAAAAAGTATGTCTATCCTACATCGATACCAGTGTGTAGATAAATGAGAGCAATTGAGCCTGTCAATGTACCAATAGTTAAGCCATTAATTCATTTGTACTTTCAAGCTAATCAGTATATATACACAGTAGATCAATGGACAGTTTCAGAGTAGAACTGTGTCTATTAAAGGCAAGGCTATAATACACGACCCAAAGACCCACAATAATCTGTAAATAACCGACTTAAAGTTGAATAAATTCATAACTTTATCTCCAACGCATTGTGGTGCTTATTAACAAAGTGTAGAAACATCTATATACGCAAAAAGGAAAATATATTAATCTCAACTGTGGATTATCGCTCTTTTATGTCACAAATAAAGCACTCAATATCGCACCTAAGCAAACCCAACGCACAATCATTCTAGAGCACTATAAAGACACCTCTATGATAATATATACCAAAGAGAACTAATGTGAACAAGCGCCCATTAAATTCTTCGATTTTCGGTCAAACCGAGCGTGTGTCCGTCTCCCCTTTCCTCTCTCGATTATATATATACCACCGCCACTAATTAACGAACCGAAGCTCATATATCCACGCGGTTTATCGGCTTTTTGTCTCCCGGGGCTCGTACACATGTGTCAACGTCGTCACGGAGCGACTTTCAAGGGCAACCGTCGCGCCGACCACACGCGCGAGCGCTTGCGAGAGAGATTAGGGCCAACGAACCTTATAACCTATGTACTGCGACGCAAAACCGAGCCAAGTTCAAAAGACCGTTCGCCCTTTTAATGACGTTGCTCCTTTTCATTGCGAGACTGTATAATTATTGTCACTCGCGCTCCCGAGGTATTTTTCCATAATTTACGTTCGTTTTGTATATCGGGAGCTGACACGCCCTACATTTTTATGTATAGGGTACAGGTATACAAGCTTGTAGGGGTGGATCACTGTGTAGCCATTAACCGATTAGACTGATTCGGAGTGATTAGAATGAATTCTGTTGTGACGAGCTATTTTTGGTGAATCGCTGATGTGATGTTGAGTGATTGCGAACTGCTGCTTATTATGAATTTATTGACTGGATGCTAATATTAGTTGACGTATTGAAATAACGCATTCGCGTGGATCAGTAGGTTCTTCCAAATTTTTAATTATATACTACTGCCGAACATCTTTTCTCTAATACATATGTGCAGCGGAAATGTTACAATAAGCATTTTTGATCGAAATAATTATACGAAAGCGTATATCGAAATATACTTACGCAATTTATATTTTACGTAATTATACTGAAAGGTAGTTCTATAATTGATATTATCATTATCATTATATTTTGAGGAAGTAAGTTTGATTTTGCACTTATGGCTTACGTGATACGCATTATCATGGAAAAATAGAAATTTTTTGTCTTATAGTAAACTATAGCTATACAATGTATCTAGTTGACGGTTTATGCATAACGTAGAATAATCAGTTTCGCCAATATATTATAATATATACTGTGCATTGAATGTATAAAGCACTTAGTCGTGAATTACATCAAATTATTCATTTATAGTATAGTAGATGGGTAATTTTATTAGGAAATCTTTATTGACCTATTTATATAACATCCGATTCAAAGTAATAATGGTATATAAAAAGCGTCGAGCTACTGTTTTTTGTATCACTGCTGAAACCCATATATTTCTCGTTTTTTGGACACCCATAACAATTAAAACCAACCGCGTGACAAGCCTCTATAACCTCCGAATCTTCGCGTACTGTTGCGGTTGAGAAAATTTCAAAGCGATTCGGTTTCATATTTCTTGCTATTAACCGATCCGCCGCTTCCGGATCGATCGAACAGCCCAAGGACTTATTGATTTTGTCCTAGGACTTTTTACTTCCACGATAACGTATAAAGTGCCTGCAAACATTGTCATTCGGCCAGCTCGTTACCGCTGCCCGCAAGGACGACTTGACCTTCTCTATACACTTACGGCTTAATTGTTTAGCCATTATCAGATAAGGCCTAATGATAATCGAAATACATGTAAAATCAATATTGAACACCATGTGGTGTAAAGTAATGACTTTTGCAACTTTGTGTACATTATGAAAGCTATTTCTAGTTTCAAAATAGTCGATGTTTTTTATTTACTCCGAACTTTATATATATATTCGAGCGAGTAGGTGCATTTGTTTTCATTGTTGTTTTAGTATTGGAAGCCAGAGAAAGCGATACGAAATAAATTGACTAATACTTTCTCGTACGAAATGAAAACGATCAATTACGTGGAAAAGGGGGTGTTCGGAACATTTAAAGGTCGAGTTCAAGTGAAGGAAGCCACCTAAATCCTAATTGAGGGAAAAGCGATGGGTACACCTAATACTCATTTTGTAGAGTTACGTAGAAAGCAACACAAAACGAGAGTAATGAAATTTAATGTTGATGTCTTCAACCTTCATTTGATATTGGTGATTTTCTTTTCTACACCACCAGGTTCAATTGATTGTTTTCGTACACCGTCTGCGAAAGTATTTTCAAAACAATCATACCTGTGATACACTTATTATTGAGTGAATCAATCGCTTAAAGAATGAGTAATACACGTGAAGTATAACATATATGCTATGCAGCGCCATATTTTAGTAAAAATTTAAGTAAAAACAAATATTTCGATTGGATCACACGTAGGATCCAGAATTTCAAAAGGCGACCGTACACACTTCATTTGATAAAAGCTAAACAATCATATTTCCTGTACTGATATTCAGGAGGAAAGCACAAATTTATTTTCAGTAGACGATAAGAAATGTACATGAATGCATCTCTTGTACAAATTTTGTCTCATAAACAGTGTTAAAGAATAAGCTTTAATACAATAACAAACCGTAGTACAAAAGAAGCCCGCTACAATTTGATAAAACTTCATCGTCGCTTTTAACTCAAAAAGTATATAAATAGTAGTTGAAAATAAATGGCCTCAGCCGAAACTCAGAGCTATACGAAATCTAGCAAAATTCACGCGGCGCAAAGCGCACATCGCAGCGTCTCCGAAAGCTCGCTCGATAAATCTCCTTTTCGATCGCGCAGCGCAAAGAGTATACAACAACTTTCCGTTGGTACAAGCGAACCGCGTTCGGCCAACTCTCACGACAATAGGCACCGAAAATACAACTCAGAGCTTATACGTTATAACCGGCTGCTGCTGTATATATTTAGCGCTTTTTCGGTTAATCGCACGACCGGATTGACGCGTTTCTTGACATAACGCCGCTATAGCTTTAGCTCTCGCTCCTTCGATTTCTGGCCGAAAGCCATCGCAGAGCTAAAGTGCGCAATTTCGACTCTCTCTCTCTCTCTATACATATACCCGGATTACCGGGAAGAATAATTTTGGTTCGCCAGTCGTCGGTGGAGGGGAGTTTGAGTCTCGCGCGCAGTAGTGTTATTCACCTTATATATACCACGTCGACTTGTCCATTTTTCGAAATTCGATCATTCGAGAAACTTACAAATGAAAGCAGAGTTGTGCTGCGTATGTATGTGTATAGGAGAGCTTTTTATAAGGCTGTTTAGAAGCGTGAAATTTTCCGTAGCTTTATTGATCTACAAGCTACTTCCGTATACAAAACAATAAAAACTTTAGACGCGTACTTATCAGAATTCTGACTTCCGGCCGTTTATATTCCAAATGTGAAACATGCGCAAGTCTTGGACTAATTGCTTTATTTCCCCTCGGCTTTCTTATAAATGTTCCATTTACCTTCACTGCGGATCGTTAAAACTTTTCAATTATTATCCAAATTAGATTATTTAAAAAAAAAAAAAAAATGAACGATACACATAAGCGTGTAATAAAATCTAAACTGTCCCGTCACTGTTTACAATTGAATAATCCGCGATGACTTGATTCCCTGGCACGCGCATCCTTATATATACGTGTTTTCAGGCGCATCACAATTCGCAAATAAACTCGTCCATCAGCCGTTGCTGCATGTGCGCGAAAAAGCCCGCGTTTCCTCGAGTCTCCTTATCTCTTCGCGTCTTATCAAAACAATAAACGCTCGGCTCAAGCGGACAATAACTCTCGGTCTTCTTCGAGCATTGTCTCATATTATCTATCCCATCCATCAGTATAAATGATCGTCCTTCTCTAATTGAATTTTCATTGGGTTTATTATATACGGCAAATCGAGTTTTGGCGATAATTCACTACTCGAGACTTCCGGATGTATATTTGACGTGTTTTTATGATTTGTATTATATCGAGTCACGCGATACGCTTTTTATTTATAATCGTCCATGTTGAAGTTTATACACACTGGCGATAGTTTACCTTATGTAATTTGACAAAAAGTTCGAACGCTTGGTGATATACACGTAGAATCACGTAATCGCAAGTAAATTTTGAGCTACGAAAGGTAATTCGATCTTACATTTTAATAGTGATTAAGCTTGACGCTTGAATTGTGCACAAAACGAGGAAAATTGCACTTTATACAGCAGGCTTTATGTAAGCCGGCGTGTACAAGTCACCTTATCTCGAGAAAATGTATATGTATATTCAGTTTCCTTTTACCCGAGAGGTGAATGTCCAAAAGTATAGTTGATACTGACGTTTATGTTAACTGTAAATAGTCTGTTAAATGCGAATGAAATTATCATGGAATATATGAAGTATACATTCAAAGCGGAAACTAACTTTTTAGTTTTAATAATAAGACACTTGCATCTCGGGAGCAATAACCCATAAGCACACGCGCATCGCCGTCTGTCATCGTGTAAACAGATGTCCAACTAATACTATATACACTAGTTGAAAATCCAGAAATCGGTGACTCACCACATATCACACAGCCTCTACCTTCTTACATTAGGTATAATCCCAGTACGCAGTGAATCACACCGAAATGCGTCGTATACCTCTGTGATGGTAATCCAAAACAAAACCCGCATAAAAAAAATCGTGTCACCGGAAACAAAGAAAACCTGCTCGTTCTTGGCGCCAAACACGTATATATATATATACACACAACAACATAGTGATAAGAACAAAGCTCGCTTATTATGTTTTCATACGCTTTTCGCCCGTCGATTGCGAAAAGCTCACGCCCTCGACGTGTTTTATATATACAGAGATAGAAGCTTATCTATCGAAAGGGGGAGGATCGCGCGAGCTTTTCTGCGTCGCAGTATATAGGAGAAAAGCGCACACGACGCGATAAAACAATATAATAACACCGCGGACCTTCGATTCCGATTCATTCAACCTCGCGGCTTTTATGTGCTTATACTCGTTTTATTTTTCGCGAGAGAGAAGCCAATGCCTATATATAATGTGCGTATATATACTGTACACGCGCGATTCTGTTGTTTATCGAGGTTATTGTTGTTTTTCAAGCGCTTTTTTCGCCCGGTGATATTTTTGATCCGGTGTGTCGCATCATCACGTTTTATCGCGATAAGAAAGTACCGATGTTTTCTTTTTTTGACTCGCGGCTTATATCGAGTGTCTTATATATTTATCGTATATATATGGGACATTGTTGAATTTGTACTGCTGCACGCACATTATATACGACAAATTAAAAGATAACCGAAATTTCGGTGCAGCGCGCGAAACGTTTCCAGACACGCACACTCCGATTGCAAGATCTGCGCGGCAAACATCTGATTACTATTGCTTTTTAATTTAGAGACTTTGAAATTTCCTTATACGCACACTATGGTATATATGTAGGATAAACAACGAGGACTGACGCGCGGTGCAGATATTTTTTCCTAAACAGAGAGACAATTGCGGCACACACACACACACACACGCGGAAGTTATTGATTATTGTTCCGTCGTGACGCGCCGCCACGAGCCAGTGCACACACTACTATATACTCTGGCTGAGAGTTAGCGCCGGCATTGTGACGTCAGACGGCGGTGCGGGTTTAATCACGCTTGAAAACCGCTAGTTCTTTGTCGATTTTCGCGCCGAACAAAGGCGGGAAATCGTCGCTGACGTATTAGAGAAGAGCTTATACAGTAGAGAGAAAAAAAATAGCAACTGTTGGATAAAGAATCGAAGAAAGATGTACACCATATAAATAGTGTGTATCAATAAGGATAGTATATCCCCCGGGCGACGATAAAAATTCTGCGTCACTTGAAAGTACACGCTTATACGTATCGCGCCGAAAAAGCCCGTGATGCAACTGAAGCTTCTGTTGAGTAAGATCTTTCTGTTCAGTGCATACATATACGTATATATATATAAGTACACATAAGGTACTGCAGTTGGCCGCGCGATCGATATCCGAGCAACAAGTTGCGAATCCCTGCCACAACACACAATAAAAGCTCGTTTACATACACACAGTCACGTGCGAAAAAGGGGCGCTAATAAGCTCGCTAATAGTAACAGCCGAGAACGATACGGCCCACGTGGACCGCGATTGTATATGATAATAATAATAATACGGGAGCAGAGTGTCAAGTGCAGAGCTGCACAGAGCGAGCTGTCGAAACAGGTAAAACGACAAACAGCAAGAGACTTACCTCTGTCGCAAGAACAAAGTTGCCGGTTCGGCTGTCATCCGCTGCTGCTGCTATACTACTATACTACTAGTACACTCAGGGGGCGTCGACCAGAGCTACGATCCTCGTGTGTACAGAAACTCGATCACCGGCTTTCTCTTCCTTCATTATTACAATAAAAAAAAAAAATACAGCACCAGAAGATCTCGTGTACAACAGAGTATTTAGTATCTGAATATAACTGGCAAGTGCGCTCGCGCACGACTCTCTCGTTCGACTGTTAGCGCGAGCTGCGCGGGACTCTCGGCTCTTTCTCTATCTCTCTCTCTTGAACGCTGCGTCGTGTATATACACACGCGGAGATGCACCGCAGCCGTCGAGTCGCTCGGCACGCACACATGCACATATACACAGACGGACGGAGTCAAGAGAGAAGTGGTGCCGGGGCCCGTCCAATCGCGCGGCTTCTTTGTTCCGGTGCAGCGCGCCTTCTCGACTCTGTTCCGTTAACCCGATCTGCTGCAGAGAAGCCGGCGAGTTGCTGCTACTGTTGCTGCTGCTGCTGCTCTAGAGGAAGGGATACGTATACGTTGTATACGCGTGTGGAAGAGAGAGAGAGAGGGAGGATGAGTCAAGGAGAGACGTAGAGAGAGTGACCGATAAAAATAGAAGGAGAGATATGAGTAATGGACGAGGAGAGCTCTCTGGCGGCGCGATTCTGCGTGTGTTCTTCTGATGTGTGTTGGAGGTGTGAACACCTATGCACGCGACAATAACACTGATGCAGAGGACGCGTCGACGTTTAAAGAGCGCGCGAGAAACAGCTGATTTGCAGCGCAGCAATGCGCGTGTGGATTATATTGATCTGTGGCGGGAAATTTTATTGCGTGTTTTTATTTTGACTCCGGGTGACTGAGCCGTTTTGAAAGATGGGAAAGTTCTTCTCAACTTCTGCTCTGAGCGAGAAGACGGGGATTTTTGAGTTTCACAAGACTCGTGCATGTCGAGGTTGTTTTCTTTTATGAGATGGTGTGCTTCGTTGATCGTTCACCTGCACGTTTCATTGTTTCGTTCTTGTTTATGCAATTGTGCATTAAACGAATATTTGCGCGTCTACTTTTATAGTTCTTATTCATATTCTTCACAAAGAAGCAAAGAAACTTTCAGGAAGCGGTAATTATCGTAAAATTAGTGAGAGATGATTTCGAACATTTTTTTTTCATATACTTAGAATGCTCGTGACGTTGAGTGATTTTCGTCGAACTTCCTTTGTTCGGTCGTTGCCAGAGATAAATTTATTCTATTTAACGTTTTGCAAATAATAAAATTTTCCACGAAGGTGAGAGACATATTTTTATAATCGTATTTTCAGTTTCTTGAAAGAAAGTTTAATGAATCATATACGCGAATACGTGTTGGCTTCATGTAATCAGCGCTTAAACATATTGTCATTCAGGTATATTCTTAAACTTGTCTTCACTCGAACTTATATTCAACTGATGAATTCTGCATTTAAATTTGGGGCGTCTGAGCAATCTTCATAATTTAAAAAATGTTGATCACATACTCTGTTATGAGGAACTCAATGTCATAAATCACTTAGGAGTCAAAACAAGCATGCAATGCGAGAGCTTTTGATTCACTCAAAAAGCACGTTTAGTGAAAACAATCAAATTATTTCCAGTCATCGAAGTTAAATTGAGTGATCCGAAAGCGGAAAGAATTAAAATAATAATAATATTTACGCCAAAAGACTTTGAGGAAATAAAAAAAATATTTTGAAATTTTTTTCAAGTCCAAAATATGCTTTTACAACTATAATTTCAATTATGTAAGATTGTATTTGTAATTTTCTTCTTTTATTTACATTTATTATCGCAAGAACAAACTCGTTCCGATAACTAAGTTAAATAAAACAACTTTTATAAAGAACTTGACACGAAGATTAAACACGTATTAAGGGATAAAAGAAGGACCAGTGGTAAAACCAAGATGTTATCAGACGTAATCCATTACGGAGCATCGCTGATTAAACGCGAGAAATGCGATTGATTTTTCGGAAATTTCTCGTTCGATATTAGGCGTTAAAGAACACTTATTTCATGTGCAAGATTCACATCAACGAAAAACCCATCATACAGTTATGCAAGGTAGCATTAATGTTATAAACCAAAAACATATCTCACGGTACAAAAGATTGGAATTCCCGTAGTCATTTGGTTGCGCATAAGCAAAGACCGTAGTAGAAGAGAAAATAATTTTTTTCTTTTTCGCTTCTCTTCTGGCAGTGCACTGAAATTTAAGTACGAACAAAATACTTCCTGAATGTAAAATGGAAAAGGGGCTGTGCGTTGAAGTAGGAGAAATGCACGATGCAAGGGTACAGCGTAATCACGCACGGCGTTGCATTGTTAACACATTTCTGTAAACTTCGATGTAGGAAAAAAAATTGGATTGTACACGAGAATCTATGTGGGACATTTATAGCGCATTATCTCTAAGTGAAAACATTGAGTTATAACTTTATCTTGTAAATATACTTTCTTTTCGATAAGCTGGGGTGAACGTATCTTTAGACAACGCGCTTCTATTTGCAAGTATTATTACAGAGAAGATCATGTTTGAACAAACTGATTTCGTAATTATAATTTGGTGTAAATTACCTGGCAATGATACTTTCTACACAATCATAACGCAATAATAGTGTATGTATAAATTTTAGTTTTGATGTATTCTGAACGATTTTTAACCTTGACCTTTCGAATACGCTCAAAAGTTTTGCAAAAATTCATATTTAACCAACAAAGCTATCATCAACTTCAAATCACATCACCACAGATTCTCAGTTATAACTGAAGCATTTATATATACTTCGTGTCATTTTTGCATCTTTCCAAAGATCAAACTCGCTTTGTTATTGAAAGCGCTTGCATAAATTACCATAAGCACAATAATAATCTCAAAGAAAACAGCTGCGCCTCTCTCCCTCCCGCGCGGCAGAAAAGAAAAACGCATATAACACACAGATCGAGTGCGCAGTAAGAAAAGCGATAATATACATATCTATATATACATATGAAAATAATATAGTTCACTCGCACAAAAGGAGACGTTCACCGCCGCGAAGCGTAAAAAGAAGAGGCGAGTATATAGCCGAAGAAAAATAAAAGCTGCGGTTGTACTCTAAATATAAATACGAGCGACGCACGTGGCGAGCATGTTCTATCTCCGTCTGAGAAGAGAAGCCGTTGCATCGCTGCGGAGGGGACAGCGAGAGAAAGAGAGAGAGAGACGCAGCAGTATAGCAGCGTATTGACACGCACGTCCTCGGCGATGATAACGACCCCGCGACGAAACCGATGATCGCCACGGACAAAAGGTTCTTCACTTCGTTCGCGCATATATGCAACACTCGTATATATGACGAAATCCAAAAAGAAGAATGCACTTTCGGGCGTACCAGAATCTCGCATTTTTTTTAAATCTTCGGCTTACGATCCTTTTCTATCTTGTTTTATATGCTGAATGATGAAGGAAAATGTTGATGAACAGTGGACATTGACCGTAGGACATTTTTTTCAGCATATACGGTATTTTAGTAGGTAAAGAAAAAAAATAGAGTAAAAATTAGTCGCAAATTGCAGATTTGGCAAAAAATGGTAAATTACGGCGATTTTATCCTACTATTTCAATTGGTTATCATTTTGCACCGAAACATCAATTTTTGATGATTTTTTTTTCAAATTGAAAAAGGTCTACCACTACTTTTATTTTTCTCTACTACTCTTCTACTTTTATTTTCTTTTATAAAAAATATGTTTCGAATTTTATTAGGTGCAAAAAGTTATGACCTGCGCAATAAAGCCAGTTTTTTTGTTGCTTTACATAAAAAACAGTAATATATCCCCACAAAAAATGGTCTGTGGTCGATTTCCAATAATTATTGACGTTTTTCTTTATTTTTTAGCATATAAAACAAGATAGAGAAGGTCCAGAAACCGAAGATTTTAAAAAAAAAATGTCGAGATTCTGGGATCTCCGAAAGTGCATTTTTTGTTTCGTCATATGTATGTGTATTGAGAACGTACGATGTGTGCAAAAGAGAGAGAGAGAGAGACCGGAGTCGCTGCTAATTTTACGTGCCGAGGCCGGCGCTCCGCGCGAGGATTTACTCGTAACGAGAATAAACCCTCTCTTGCTTTTCGAGGTCTTTTATTGTTTTACCGGAGCGCGAGGATTTCTTTTTTTTTCGTTGTGTTTTCGATATCGCGAGTGTCATCCTTGAGAAATTTTTGGAATGAGTGCGTGCGTGTGCACGGCGAAATTTTGTTTGAAAGAGTTTTAATTGGGCTTAAAAGATGATTTGAGATTCTTATTTATGAATTCGGACCATTTTTAATTTGAAGGTTGCGTTTGGTTTCACGAGTTTACAAATTTTCTCCTTTGGCGCCCCTGTAGTTTTAGAATGAGCGACATTAATTGATAAAATTAATCTGATATATTTTTATTAATTTTGTACGTAATATACAAAGTTCTTTTCTTGAAAAAGGAGAAACTTTTTTTAAAAATTTGATTTACTTCCGGTTTCAGTTATAAAACTTATTAGTAAAACAAACGTAGCTTTCAACGAACGACCTTCGATATTGACTAATTGAAATTTTGGTGGCGATACCTACACGTTATAGGCATTGAATCGAACATGATTAAATTGCTTGCGGAAAAGGTGTATAACCTGAGAACGCGGTGGACTTGCTAATCAGTTTTCTAGTGTTAAGAATATGCTTTAAGAATTTTCAAATGGCACATTTGCATAATAAAATATGCTAAGTAAAAGTTTAAATCGTGTGCACTATTATTATTATCATACCATGTAAATGTTGTAAACGTTCTTTAAGTTTGTATGCAACTTTGAAATCGATGAATACTTAGAACTCTGCAAGTGAAATAATTTTCAAAAGGTGAGAAACTTTTTAATGATAATTTTATAGAATATTTAACGATTTTTCAGTTTTGCTAAATGTGGAAATTTGTGCATGAAAGTAAAACTTACATCATGTTCAATTTCAAAATAAGCGCAATTTTTATAAATAAAATTATATGATGTACTTGATAAATGTCCTCGGCAAGTTTTCATAGGTGAAAATACAAAGTGACACATAACTGTGAAATGATGTAAAAAATTATTCACGGAGGTAATGCAAGTTTTTAATCTTGTTTCGTGATAGACTTATCGTTAAGTCCTATATCTATATAAAATTTTTAACGTCAATTAAATACCTATATCACGTAGAACTTATACCTACTAACTGTTGAGTAATTCGAAAACTAGATTTTGAGAAATTGCTTATCAATAAAAATTCTATCTTTCAGTTCATATATTGAATTTCGTATCTTTATAACTATAAAATGGTATTTACATACATAATTGATAACAAAGTAATTTTGATATGTCATAAAATTATTAATCTTAATTTTGTAAGGCATAAAATAAAATGATAGAGCGAAGGTTAATGATTTCCTTTATATTTCAAACCATTAAAATTAGTAAATATTTACAAAGGTTAATCAACAGCTATTGCTTCCTTATTGAGAAAGCTTTATGATGGTGAAACTCCTTTTTTTGAGATAACATCATGTAAACATGTTTTCGAACATCAAGAATGCTGCTTTCGATTCATGTTTTTATATGTGCGAGTAACGGGTAGATGCTTTGTTTATACGAATCGTAAACGGTTCAAAATACCTTAAAGCTTCGCATTCCGAGTTCATTTGCGTAGTACTTAAACGAGCGTTGATCTGATGCGTTTTTTAAATTCAATTCAAACATTTATTTATCAAATCGTTGCCTTTCTAAAGTATAGGTTCTACAAAAAAATTGTTTAAATTATCACAACTTTTAAAACCATATTTATATCTTATACGATTTCGATTCTTTCATAAAATTGCGAAAAATTGTCGCTAACATCCACAATAATTACGCCACACTCTTTTTTTGTGAACGTTTTCATAACATTACCCATACTATTAGAAGTCCTATTAGCAGGATGTATATTCTTCTCTGTGGTAAAAAAAGTCCAATCAAGTGAATTTCTTTCATCATCATTCTGTGACGTCAATATATGAAAAAATTGCTTCAACCTATACACTTTCAATTTCTTGCACCTTTGTGCTCATAACTAATGATTTTTTTTCATTTTCTTCCATTTTGATCTTTTTTTCAAAAGCTATTTTATTTTAAGAGTTAAATCAATTCTTAGCGAATTTTATGATCACCGTAGGCAGCTAAAATCATAATTTATTTCACGAAAACAAACTTGTAGCTTTGTTTATCACTGACTTGATGAATAAACAGACGTTATGATAGTTTTTATAAGGTATAGACAAAAATATATATTTTTTTTTAATAAATAAAAGTAGAAATATCACTTTGTTAGCATTTTTTTTTAAATCGTTAAAAGCTGCAATCCCGTGTTTATAAGAAATTTCGCGGAAATGTATTTTTGTATGCCCCCCGGACAGATAAGAAGCTTTTTTAAGACAGTCAGACTCGAAGGCTACGCACTCTGCATGTGAGCTTCGAAAAAAAGTTGTCGGTGTTGTTACCATTCGTAGGTAACGAAATTGATATAGTTTACAGATTATCATTAATCGCAATATATTTTATATTATTGTTATTGTACATTTATTTTTATCGTAAAATAGAGTAAATACTTTTATGTCCAAAATATAAAGTAGTTTAACAATGCACTGAAGTATTTTTAAGAAGCTAAAAACAAAAGACCATGAATAAACAAGTTGTTCGTAACCCAAAAATCTCAAACGTCTTTCGGTGTCAAAATTGCAAGCTACATTTTTGAATTACTAAATTTAAAAGTCTTAACCATTATACTTCATCAACATCAAATAAAATATAAAAAATGTCAAGTCGCAGAACTGGTGGTCAACCAAGCAGGTCAAAATCAACGACACCAAGGAAAAATCAACCGACACCTCGACGTCCCCCTCCTCCTCCACAACAACCTCCAAAAAAAGCGTGAGTCCGTCAAAACCATACACATAAACTATAATAAATACATAATTACACATTCAAATTTCCCGCTACTCACCCAAGCGTAAAACGGCGGCAAGTTCAAAGGCTCCTCAGCGTAGCCATGTATTTCTCGATCATCTGATCATCTTACTCATAACCTATATTAAAATCCACCTCATCACTGCAGGTGTTATTACACCTCGACGCACTCATCGTATCCCTCGAAGGTATTTGTTCCGAAAAACAGCATCGCGCAACACTTTTTCGGATCTCGCAAGTCCGCATTGACATACAGCTGATTTGGCTCGGCGCCCGGCGAGCGATTTTGCGAAAAATGTTCCGTGTTTTCCCACGATTATCTCGCATCTCCACGAGTCCTACGCAGATCTTGCGAATGTTTACATCAGTCATTGCAAAGTGATGCGCGGATTTCGTGTGTACCTGCATACTTATATAGTTATAGCTGGTGTTGCACTTATGTCGTGTACATATGTACGTAGTCGCGAAAACGGCTCATCGAGCCAACTGAAGTGCGTCGCTGTCGCAGCTACGTCACTTCTTGTCTCGAGCCAATCAACGTCGAGACCTAACCTCCCACTACCTCGTTATGCAATCCGATATCTGCCAGCGGGCGGAAACGCGAGCCTTGAATGCGACGAGGCAGACGAGCCCGAAATCAGTCGCAAGTTGAAACTCAGTGAGTTAACAACGTGTTTAATAAAGAAGAGTCAGCGTCTTTATATCGCTGTTTGAAAGACTTCAGTGCCGTTTTTTTGAAGAAGAAAAACTACTCAGATAAAATGCCACGACGTGGACGAGCATCCGGACCCCCGCCAAGGACGTAAGTAAAGTTTTGATGTTTTTTGGGGGATGAGAATTTTTGGCGAATAGCGTGTACTATCAACGCAATTCATTGCCACACGAGAATTTGCTAGAACCGCCTTCGTCGATTCGTCGTTACGTCACACTCACGCGGTTCACTAGCACAGTACGATTGACGTTGATGAGTCCAAAGGGCACATTTGTCGAAGAGTTCACTTTTTCCTTATCGCGACTCCGGTCGTTCATTGCATTGTCTCAATGGGTCAATATTGTCTCCATGTTTTCACTTCATACTTTCAGTCCTTTATTATTTGCAATAACAATGAGTCTACATATCTTTGTTTATAATTTACTAGAATATTTTTTTGTCGATGACAGTCTGTGACTAATTGAATACGAACTTGCCTTATTGAATTCAAGCCAAATGATTGTCTGATGTTACATTTACATGAATTTACCCAATAATATGGTGCAATAATTCAAAGTTACAATTTAAAAATGGATCTTCTCATTTTAGCGTCAGGCCAGCAGCAGCTCCAGCACGCGCTGCACCTCCTCCAGCAGCACACCCACCAGCACCAGCTCCAGCTGCAACCCCCATGATGGCCCAACCCGCATCCCAGGGACCTGGCCTTATGGGTCAAATGGCTGCCACCGCTGGCGGTGTTGCCATTGGATCAGCAGTAGGACACACCATTGGCCATGCCATGACTGGAATGTTCAGTGGTGGTTCCAGCGAGGCTGCAGCAGCTCCAGTTGCAGCTGCACCAGCAGCTGCTCCAGCACAAGCCCAGCCAACTGGAGCTTGCGCTTGGGAGGTTAAGCAATTCTTGGAGTGTGCTCAAAACCAGTCTGACCTTTCCTTGTGCGAGGGCTTCAATGAAGCTTTGCGTCAATGCAAATCTGCTAACCGTTAGTATTTGACAGATTTATTATGATAACTTTGAAAAGTACATTTACTAAGGTTCTGATGATAATTGTAAATAATTTTTTTTTCTGTTTCAGATTTAGCAATGTAATAGGAAGATCATCTAGATAATTATTTCAATTACCAATTGGAAAACTCTTTTAAAGTGCAAAAGAACTTAAAATTGTTCAGTTTTTAATTTTGTATAAATAGTATTTTATTTTTATTTATACTTGAACTTGTTTTCAAATATATTCCAGTAATACTACACATTACGTGTTGAAAGTGAAATAAAATTAGCTGTTAATTATACACCAGAAAATGTGTTTTATTTATACATAATCCTTAACATTATAATTAATATTAACAAAGTTGCATGTGAATTTTGATTCGGAGTAAATGTAAATTGTCAGGGGATGAAATATTTATTTAATGCAAACGTTATTGCGTATGACTTACATTTTTGTTCTGGAAGTACATTTTCTATTATTATTGCGTGTAAATTAGATGAAGGCAATATTGTATTATTCGTAGAATTGAACGATTTTTAAGCCAAACTATAATAAAGACTTTTAAATTTTAGTTTCTGTAGAACGTCATTACTTATTGTCTTCTGAAACTAGTTTCTCTTGGATATTCACAACAATAATATCAACGTATTTTATTAATAAAACTTATAAGAAAGTATAAGCTTTACAATAAAACAAAGAGCAATAGAAGAGTAATCGAAAAATCGTATTCTTCATGCATCTGTGAACAGAATAGTTTCGAAAATTCTATAAATATAAATTTGTAATAGGTTGTTATATAATAGCGCACTTTTTGCTTCTTTAAAAAGATGACGTTTCGGAAACATTAAAGTCTTTATTCTACTTTGCCCTGTGAATAGATACACACGACGACAATTCAAGGGATTCATCAATCATATACTTTTTGTATTAAAAAAAATCTCATTTGTCATTTATAGAAAACCGTCACTATTATCTCATGTTTAATTTATTTAAAAGACATACGTTGTTGATATAGAATTTGAAACGTTATAGGGGTGACGTTGTAATCATTCAACCCATACCTCGACAGCCAGGTGTTCTGGGTACATTTGCAGGGACTGCAGCTGGAGTTGCAGCGGTAAAGTCACTAACATTACTCAGTTAAACAAGCACTCCTAAACATGGATATAATAATCACTATTATAGGGAACAGTTATCGGTGATAAAATAACAGGAAGGAGTGAGTCTGACTCTTCATCATTAGCACCTCCTGTTGGTGTACCCCCATCAGGACCTTGCCAATATGACGAGCTACAGCTTCTGGGCTGCGCTCAGAATGAAGAAGATTTGCGTATTTGCGAATCTTTCAGACAGGCCTGGCTTGATTGTAAACGAAAATATAGTACGTTATGCTCATCATTTAGCTTTTATCTGCAAATCAGTAAGGTTAGTAGGATCAATATTATGACTTGGCAGTAAGAAAAATTTTCATATACATATATATAGATTCTCTTCTATGTTAGAATAGATAAAGAAAATAAGCAACTTCCAGCTTAAATAACGAATCTTCTCTATGACTTTTATTATGATCGTAATTAGACAACGTTATGAACGTATGAAAAATAATAATCTAGGATTCATCAATATTCTAGTTATTGATAGTCATACAACACTATGCGTAATTGCGCAAAATGATAAAAAATATATGTTTATAATTGACTTTTAAAATACTCTTTTGGTAATGCAATACAGTTTATTTTCTGTAAATTTATAGTTTTCTTTGTTGTTATGATTTAATACTTTTTAAAAATTAAAATTTACAATAAAAATTTAATTTGTATGGTATTTTTTATAACGATATTTTAAAATAAATAAGAATAGATATTCAACAAAAAATCATAGTATAAAAAAATTAACAAGACATATTTACATATGCATTTATGTATTTTTATAGATAAGACATCTGAATAATTTTAAAGATTCCTACATCCTTTTTGATTTGAGATAAAAGTGGCTATACATTAATGTAGATTAAAATTTTAAAAAATATCGAATATTTGCAATTTATAATTTGACTTTATTGCAGATCTGACATGAGTACAAAATAACGTCGAGAAGAAAAAATGTACCATCGATAATCATACATTATTCGAAGAAATCTGTAATAAAGTCAATATCTTCTTATACATAATTGTACATTATCTAACTCCTTTACTTAGGTACTTTAAATTGGGTTTTTTCACAAGCGACTAAATACACTCCAGCGAATAACAGACTTCATTAAATTAACGCGTTTTTCGAAACGAACGTTTATTGAATTAGAACGGGTGCCGTAAAGATTTAAAAGGGAATGGTAGACTATCTTTTATCGGTACTTAAGACTCGCATGACCACGAAACCGGCGATCGTTGCCACTGCAATGCCAATTCCAGCCTTCCACCAAACGATAGAATCTCCTTGCATCAATCCAAACTGTTTCATGTGTCTGAAAATACATAAAGCTGTTAGTGATCTATCAGAGATAATTAGTTGTGCTGCTTTTCATGTTGCAACAAGACGGAGAGAACCAATATTTACTTCAACGTCTTGTCTAAACGCGAAAAACCAAAATTACTTTTATAAACTCTCACTATGATGTTAATAAAAAATAAAAAACGACATCTATATAAATGAATTACAAAGCCTATCTATCATGCGCATGCAGTCGCACTGTTATGTTAAAAATGCATTTTTTAGTAATCAAGTCAATGTATAATTAAGAATGAGCAGGGCAAAGTAAAAGAAAAAACACATTATTAAAATTAATAAAGATGAGTGTAAAACAGAATGTTTCACGATAAAAGGAAGAAACGCAACGAAACCTTGCGACAGAGCTCCACCACTGACTTGGTGACGGTTTGAGAAGCAACATGTGCACCATTCGCCTCAATGGGCTGAAAAAAAAGAGAGCCAAGATCGTACTTTATTATACCGGAAGCTCTGTTGGCAATTAAAGGACGCGTAGTAGGAAGAAATATACGAGATATATCCTCAAATGTACAAAAGTGTTGATGAAATGTTCGAACAGTGCTCACTGACTACAATGATGTCTTACGAAAAAACATTTATTTGTGTAATTTTGAATTTTGGACCAACCTGTGTTTGTAAAACAATACCCACGCTGCTTGAAAGCGGCTAAACATGAAATTGCTTTTTATTAGTATTCTACGATATTGGTGTCGGTGTGTAAAGAAAAAAAAAAGAAAAGAAATAGGTGTACAGTGTAGGGGACCATTAAAAAGCAATTTTCCTCTGTTGAATTTTGCATGACATACTTAATTGTTTACTGTGCTACGGAATTGCAACATATTCAAGGGAACAATCTAATGAAAGATTAATAAAATTAGAGAACGTAATTAGTAAACAGTGTAGTAATTTAAAAATTAAACTTTTAACTTTGTTCATCATTTCATTGTATTAAAGATATGCACTTTGCATCTATTTATGGAAGGTTCATAACCATATCAAGAAAAAACATTTATGCATATTCAGATCAGTTGTAATAAATTTCATTTCAATTTTAATAAATATTATAAAAAATGAATTTTGATGAAAAACTTACGGGAAGGCTGCCATTGTAGCCAATTTCACGAAGATTTCACGTCGTACTGTACGAGAAATGCTATAAGGCTGTGGTGGCATGAGTTTGTACTTGCTGCAGAAACTTGGGGGTTGTAACAAATACTCCTGTTTTACTTCAGCAAGATCACTTTTATTTGCTATCATTAGTACTGGGATCTTGCTCTCCGCAAAATATTTCTGTGAAAAATTTAAGCTCATTAAAACACAATATTCAAATGCACCAACTTTAAAGATAGATCTTCTATGACTTACTATATAAATTCTGGCTATGTATTCAAAAGATTTTGGATTACTAGAATCATACACTAGAGCGGCAGCATCACATTGAATCTGTGCAGGGGTTAGAGCGTCTTGAACGTTTAAAATATTAATATCTCTCAAAATTATAGTTTTTTCTTGTCCATATACATGAACTGTATTTACAGTGACGTGTGAATTACTAGGTACAGTATCGTTGTTTAATTTCTGAAATACAGAATATTATGAAATACAGTATGTTAAAAGTTGGAGTTACTGAAAAGTTATAAGCAATACCTCGAGTTTAGGATCAACAAATGTTCTGCACAGTGTTGTTTTCCCAGAACTTCTTGGTCCAATCACATGACAACAATAAACATTGCGACTGGATTGCTTCTTAGCAAGATCTAGTTTCTTTTCTCGCGTTACAGTAACCGCTGATGTTGGACACTCATTGTTGTATAAATTGTACCCTAGGTAAGCCATGTATTCTAACGTCTTTTTCACATTCATGTAAGTTAGAAGCGTCCACTGGCACATGTATCCTTGGTAAGTGATCCAACCCTGTGAATAAAAGGCAGATTATTATCTTGCACAGTTTAGGAAATTTTTTCACTTTTTTTACTTACCCTTTCGTTAGTAGAAACGATATATTTGTATTCATCTCCCCACGGAGGTACAGGACATTTAGAAAATAGCGATTCCATTTCTTGTGGAGACAAAGCTCCATCCCTATCACGATCATGCAGCATAAAAAGTTGTGTGAGGAATTCCTGACCTTTGTGAGATAATTCTGTTGTGCATCCAGAAGGAACTTTGAGACTGTAATAATATTCAAATGTTTACATAACAAACTTGAAATTGACTGAATAGTCAGAAAATTTAAACAAGTATCTTTTACTTACGGAGGATTTATGTAGTCTTTAGACATTTGAAGATCATTATCATAGCCAAACTTTCGTAGTACAGCCCAAGTAGTTTCATTTCTGCCTCTTTGAATAAAGAGACATTGTAAAAACATAAAACCTTTCATAGTGACGCAGCCATTGCATACACCATCTTCAATATTTTTAGAAAGAACTGCTTTCACGTCTTCTAGCACTTGTGGTTGTAAAGGAGTATTGAAGCACCACTGTTGAAATGCATTTAATTCAGCATCACTCAGCAATCCGTCATTGTCAACGTCACAGATCTGAATTAAAGATAGGAAATCTTCAATGTTTGTTAATAATTTCATGCAATAATTAGGTAAATATATTTACCTTAAATATCCTTTGTAATGCAGTTTTGCACTCATCAGTCAGCTGCAAAAAAAATTGTTCAGATATCGGTACTGCTTAATTGGATTATATAAATGGTTGATAATTGATGTACCTCCTGTGTGTCATAATTATACAGTGGAGTTGTCGGATGCAAAACAGCCTTCTGTGCGTAGTAAAACATCTCAGAGATATTCTGCAACGTTTTGGCGGAGCACTGTGAATACACAGGTCATAATTAGTTTAACTGCAAAGATTGTTATTAACATCTACTTGTGAGAAGAATTCTCCAGGCAGAAATTAGATTTTTGTAGGTCGATACAACAAATATAACAAACAGTCTTGTAAGTACGTGTATCACAGATCATTACCTCGATGCAGCTCTCGATTTCAGAAAACTCCTTCATTATTGGATAAACTTCTTCGATTGTTGAGTAATCAATAACATCGATCTTATTGCCAACTAGCACCACTGGGCAGCGACTGCTGGAGGCACTCTTTCTAATGAGCGGCAGCCAGTAAGATTTAGCATTATCCAAAGTCTCCCTATCCGATACGGAGTAAACAACGCAGATAACATGCGCCTTCATGATCTCATCGCAGAGTTGGTCCTCGGTCTGCTCCATAGCTGCACAGCACACAGAGCAAGAATGAATGAAAATGTTGAGAAAGAGGAGAGAAGTACAAGATAAAGCAAGAGAATTCCAGCTTACCCGAGTAGTCGACTATGCGAGTGGGCACTTGTTCTGGGGTGACATCGGCAGGTATCGTGATCTCCTCGGCTTTGCTGGGTACATCCTCGGCGTACTCGTCGCTGACCAGCGAAAGTATAAGCGATGTCTTGCCGACTCCCCGGTCACCCACAAGGAGTATCCTGACATTTCTCCTGGGGTTCGTTGGGCCGCGATGTGCCGAGTTTCCAGTGACGACCATGTCTCTGCTGCTGCAGCTGACCTCGGCGAGCTGAGTGTTCACGCGATTTGCCAGTACCAGCGCATCCTAAATCCCGTGCAAGTGTACTCCAGACTAGGCTAGCGCCAAAATAACGAGTGTGAGAGACCAGCTCGTAACTCGAGACACACACACACACCACTGCGGATGTTTTCCCGGCGAAGGTAATAAGGTGTAGGTACACACACACACACACGCGAGTGTAAGTATGTGTAGGATGCACGGCTTGACGAGAGCTGGACGTTACGTCGTCCTCGTCGAGATTAGCATCCTGACCTAACCTTCATGTTGAGTGCGATGTCCGTAAGTCTCTTTCGGGTATCAATACTCACAAATCCGGAGCTCTCTCGGAGCCTAGCAGAAACTTTACATAAACAAAGCGGGCGCTCGCGCTTATCGCGCGAGGATCTCTCTCAACACTGGCGCGGGCGGCCAAGGCAGCTCGAATTCGCACAGCTATACATATATATATCGCGTATGTATAAGTAGTGTGCGTGAGTGTGGACGAATCTCACCCGCAACGCGAAGCTCCCTCTTTCGAAGCTCTCCGAGGGTGGGCTTTTCAAGGTTACTCTGCCGCCGCGGCGCGGTGAACTGCGGCTACTGGAAGCTAGAGAGAGAGCGAGAATATTTCTCGATGCTCCGCGTCGGTCTCTCGCGGTACGGTATTATACTTAGCTCTTGTCGAGTCTCTCTCTGTCTCGCTCTTTCTCCTGCAAGTTATATAGCTATTGTATGTTATACGCATGCGGATTTGATCGCGACGCCCCGGAGAGAAGCGCACGAGTCCAGCCTTATGATGGGACCGCACATGCGCTGTCGTTAAATGGACCTCTGGAGAGCGGACCATTACAAGCATCATTTGTACAGTTGTGTGGTATAGAAGCACACTTGTCGATGGATGTTGTATTTATAATTGTTGAGCATTTTTTACCGAATGTTTTTTGTGTTGGCAAAATTGTACTTTTCTAAATACTTGATGTCAATAGATTTTTTGCGTGGCTTTTATCAAAATTTGACAATATAAAAATGATGCATACGTTTATACAAGTTTTATCAAAACCTTGTAGTATTGGATATTCGAATATAATACAAATGTATAATAATCCTGTAACTAGATGTATATAATATGAAAATCGAATTTTACTGGTTTCTTTCAAATTTTGTCGATATTTGCGATACCCAAATCTGACGAAATTGAAGTTTCTCGTGTAGTATTGTACAGTTTATCAAAGTTTGACAATAATAAATATGAACACCTACTTCGTAGTATACCTACTGCTGATTTATCAAAGTATGACTTTATAATAATTTAAAAATCAAAGACTCAGCATTTGACCATTCGTAAAAGCGTGCGCGAATGAATAAACAGTTTCATACTTTTAGGCGCAAGCAATTTTATCTTAAACTATATAGTTATTTTGTATTATGATGTTTTTTTAGTTCCTGATAAAATATATCGCGTACTTTTTTTAAGTATGCAATAAAGATAGATGATGTGTCAGCAACTTTTATTACTAAATTGCTGATGGTCAATCGGTATATCATTGAAGTATTTATGTAATAACTCTATAGATAAATTTTATGGAAATATGTATTGAAGCATGAACATAATACTTACCATTATATTTACATTTCTTTTCAATTTTTGCAATAATAATCACAATTTTTAAAGAGACAGAGGTAAAATTATATACTTTGAAAAAAACTGTATAACAACTATTTAATTTTCATTTTCATTTTGTTTGTAGTTTATTATATTTTTTCGCATAATGGGCATACGCCCATATTATACATTCGACTACAAAGTTTATCTTCTTAACTACAGTTTTATTTATACATTTCAAATATAGTAAATATATCTACTTTATATACAAATGCAAAATCGTTTGATTTTTTTATTCACTAATTAATGCGTTTCCCCGGGATAGACCTGGATACTTTATCGTGCATCTTTCCGACTTGTGAATTTCTGATTATCGCCAATCGCCTGGTTCCACGGTCTGTTCTCACTTATTCTCGACATTGAGAATTCAGGGCATGGTTTTCCATTCTCTCCTGATTTCTCTAGTTCATTACCGCTATTGTCTATATTATACACAGTATGAAGACATTGCTCTTCACGATCTAACTATTTTCTCATAGCTCAGTCGCACACCGGTACTCTTGATGTTGAGTTCGCGTGTCGACAGTCCTTTCACGCGGTTTTTATAAGCTTTATTCTATTCAATATTTGATGTAATATGGATAATTATATTCGTCAATCATCATGAACTTCGAATACAAAAATTGTTATGAACATTAGTTAACATGCAGTATTAAATTTGTTGTATAGCAATATTTTAGTATGCAAATTTGTACAAAAAGTCTGAAATATATAATTATTATGAAATTTTACCATACCTCATATTTGTTTCCGTTAACGTTCCTTTCCCTAGATTATATTCTTCGTAGTGTATTTTACGCGAATGGATGCAAAGTTATATATTAAGAATTTATAATGTTTTAAACTTCAAATATAAGTAAGGATTATGTAACGATTATGTATGCGTATTAAGCAGCTGCGAAAACCATGTAAGTTGCATGATTAAGAGTCTCTTCTTGAAAGAGATATTACTCCCAAAGTTGCACATGGTCAAAGTGCGTGTAGACGCAAGAAGTATAATGTACACTGTGGGCATTCAAATATACGATTATGCAGATAAAATTGCGAAACAAACAATATTATGATAACCCGAGTGCGCACAATCACCTGCCGTATAGTCTGGAAAGATTTATCGAAATTATCTTGCGCTCTTGCAAAATATCATTCATTCCGGAGACGAATTTAACTTTGACTTTAGGAACTCAAATCAATAGAGATTATTATTTATTAAAAAAAAAAACAAACGAATGATTAGAATTTAAGAAGTAACAAATCCTAATTGTAACAAAATTAAATTTTTTTTCGAAAACTCGTTTTATATAATATGCAGCAATAAATTCTAGAATAAATAACGCGATAATGCGTCATATAGTCTAAAATAGCATATAGGTAGCATGGCCATTTGGGAGGGGTAAACAATTTTTTTGTTTGATTTAACCCTCGTATTCTCATTTGACAAAAATACCAAAACAAATTAACGACCATTACTCTAAGTGGAAACGTTACGTTAATGATAAAATGTAAGTCGTTGTAAAAATAGCATGCACGTTGTACGTGAAAGACGGCATGTTTGAGATTCGATGTAAAGTCATTTATGAACAGCCGATAAGTTGAGATTAAAAACATTGATCCAATTTTGACGAATTGATTATTGTTTCCAATTTAATGAATGAATTATCACGGTACTCCACCCGCGAGCGGCTAAATTAAGCCAACACAAGGCTGTTTTGACGTAGGTGCTGATAAGGGAAATAGAAAAGTGCTTAGGAGCCATCTATCTTCGCTAGCCAGAGACTAGAAAGCCGAAAAAATCAAGCGACGAGGGAAAGGACAGTCGAAAAACTGTTTTGTTTTATGGCTTTTAAACATTAATATTAATTGCATCATTTTTTTATATGATTTTAAAAAGTGAACTTCTTTTTCCTTCAAGAAGTTCTTGGAGTATGCGATATGATTATGGTATATTTTGATAGCTTCTTATAGACGGAATAAAAATTTATTGTCTTATCGTGCCGACTTGATATCGTCGGTCAAAAACTACATTCATGTATTGCACGATCTTTTCATGGAAATTAATTATTTAAATAAAAAATCCCGATAATCAATATTATGTGACTTAATTTATAATGAGTATACAATGTGCATATACATCATAAACAATTTTGAACTAATGTTAGCAATTTTTAAAATTTTAACACGAATATAATAGAGGTAGATATTTATCTTGATAAAATATTATACTATACGTATTATGAACGAAAATCTTTTAGAATATATATAAGGACGTACAAGATCTACGACTATTACATTGCAGTAATAAGTGAAAGAATGAGTGGCAGAATAATTGATTGATTATCCCGTTGTTCTTCTCCATCTGAAACAAACAATTAAACAATTTCGATAGCTGCCTCTGGTAGACGATAATTTTTTTAGAAGTTCAAATCTATAGATGTGAGGTCTGGCAGCTTTACAATAAAAATAGCTATTTGATATCACGTTGAGAATGAAAACTATATGGAAAACCATAGGTATACGAAAATTTCAGCCCTCATATTTTTGGTTATCTAAAACATATATTTGAAAATTTAGACTATTCAAGGTTTAAAATGTCGTCGTAAGCTGCATCTTCTCATAAATTTCGCGCGTAATTATTCTAAATTTTTTTTTTTAAATGAACTTACTACTGCCAAACTAATGCAAGCAACTAATTCTAATAGCCATGCCGATTCTGATAAAGTGTCATTGTTACCCTCTGCAAAATTCGCCAATGAACTCAAATGCAATCGCTATATGCAAAAACGGATCAGCTGGGTAATCTTCCACAGTCGAATTTTAACTTGGGGGCCAATGCTGCGCTCGCATATACGTATCGGGTCAATAGGTCGCGGAGTCGGCTTCGATAGTGATACGAATTCGGTATAAAAGGCCTGGATCCACCGGCAGTCAGCATGCACAGCACCTTGTATCACCATGCGTTTCAGCATAGTGTTCTTGGCTTTGTTCGCCCTTGCGGCAGCAATCCCCACCGTACCGAAACTCCATGCTGGTAAGTGTCACCTTCATCTAAGTCGTTCTTGTTTACAAGACATTAAAAAGCATCGTAATATTCGTCGTTTTTATACTAGTTAATATACAAACTTTGAAATTCGACTTTACAGCTGACCAGGATGTCCTGAAGAAGCAGCAACATGTGATCCACCTGTTGGAGAACATTGTCGGCGAGCTGCCACACCAATACCTCTACGACATCGGCTACAACTACGAATTCGAACCGTACCTCCAGAACTACGAGAACCCATCCGTGGTCAAGTACTACGTCGGTCTCGTCAAGACTGGTCATGTACAGCCCAAGGGAACCCCATTCTCGGTCTCGGTCAGCCAACTCCGCAAGGAAGTTGCTCTCCTGACCCAGATCTTGATGGGAGCCAAGGACTACGAAACCTTCCTGAACACCGCTGCCTGGGCTCGCGTGCACATCAACCAGGACCAATTCGTCAAGGTGAGTAGTTCTCTCTCTTGACTACAGCTATAACTAATAGCGGGATGGATTTTGACATGAAAAACTTTCGTAGGCCTTCTCCAGCGCTGTCATCCAGCGCCACGACATGCACGGAGTCATCCTTCCACCAGCGTACGAAGTCTACCCACACTACTTCTTCGACACCAGGATCATCCAGAAAGTTCAGGACTACATGAACCGTTATGGTTACGAACACCACGGTGAGGGAGAACAGCACCGTGAGCACGTTCACCACATCCACGTCAACTACACCTCTTACCTTCCCTTCGGAGAGAACCAGATCGCCTACTTCACCGAGGACATCGGTCTGAGCGCCTACTACTCCTACGTCCATCTGTCCAGCTACATGTTGCCCTACGTAAGCTTTTTATTTAGTTGTGTATAGGTATACTTACGAATTCGTATTTATGAGTATCTTGATGCGGCCTACAGGGACAACAGGTCACCGGACAAAAGTACCAACAAGGCGGATACCAAGGAGAGGGAGTAGAACACCACCACCACCAACACATCGGTCACGGTGCCCACTTCTACTACATCCACCAGCAATTGCTCGCCCGTTACAACCTCGAGCGTCTCGGACAGGGTCTTGAGCCCATCAGAGAACTCGACAACTACTGGGAACACATCGAGACCCCATACAAGCCCAACCTCCGTTACCTCAACGGCATGAACTTCCCTGGCCGTGATGAGCACCAGTACATCACCCCCAGACACCACAACTACGAACTGATCAAGCTCGTCCGTGCTTTGGAGCGCAGAATCGTCGACGCCATCGACCTCGGTCACGTCATCACACCCCAGGGTGCCTTCCTCTCGCTCTACCAGCCCGAGGGTCTGAACATCCTCGGAGAGATCATCGAGGGAACCGGCCACAGCATCAACCCCAGATACTACGGAAGCTACCAAGCCGTCGCCAAGCAACTGCTCGGCAACGTGCCTGAATTCAACAACATCTGGGAATACACCCCTTCTGCTCTTGAGCTCGGCCAGACCGCCGTCCGTGACCCCATCTTCTACCAGCTCTACAGCAAGATCATCGAACTGTTCCACTACTACCAGGAGGCCCTCCCCGCCTACCAGTACAACGACGTCGTCGTTCCCGGAGTACAGATCGAGAAGGTCGACGTTGGCGACCTCGTCACCTACTTCAGCGACTACGAGGTTGACCTCAACAACGCCGTACTTCAGCCAGTTGACCACCACCACGAGCACCAGCCCTACCCCCAGGTCAAGGCTCACCTCAAGAGACTCGACCACCAACAATACGAGTACACCATCCACGTCAACGCTGAGAAACCCGTCCAAGGAGCCGTTGTCCGCGTTTACGTAGGACCCAAATACAACTACGATGGACAGCCCATCGACATCAACGTCCACAGACACTACTTCTTCGAACTCGACCAGTTCTACTACGACAGTGAGTATACAGGTTTTTTTCCCAACTTATTCCAACGAAAAGGTTTCTCATTTGAATACGTCTGTTTCTAGTCACCGAGGGACACAACGTCATCACCAGAAACTCTCACCAAGCCACCGGACAGAGCTACGACTGGCCATCAGTCCAGCAGATCATGGACCGCGTCGAAGGCGCCATCAAATCCCAGAACCCCTACTACATCAACTACGTAAATACAATACTCACTTCTCCTTATTCGGTGTATTATATACTTATATGTACAATAACGAAAAACATATCTCTTTACAGCCACAACAGCTGTACGGATTCCCCGCCAGGTTGAGCCTTCCCAAGGGAACCAAGAGTGGATTCCCACTCCAATTCTTCGTCATCATCACCGCCGGACTCATGCACCAGCCCGAGCACTACGGACCAGTTGTCGAAGAGAACTGGATGACCTACCAGCCCCAGCACTACCAGATCGTCGGATCCGAGGACTACCAACAGTTCGTTCAGAACCCAGTCGACAAAATCCACGGTGGATACCAGACCGTCGACGTCGTTCCCGACTTTGACAACCAACTCATCACCGAAGGAAACTGGCACTGGGGATACCTCTACAAGAAGTACCCAGGGAGTTACTACTACCCACACTGGCAACAAACCCACTACATCTACGGTGGCGAGCATCATTACCCCGCCGGCGAGCATCATGAGGGCCACCAATACCACGGTGGTGAACAGCAGCAGCAGCAGCAACAGCACCTCGGTGGTGGACAGCAGCAGCTCCACGGTGGTGAACAGTACCACGGCGAACAGCACCACGGAGTCCACCACGGAGTCTACGCCGGTGAGCAGTACGGCCACGGCAAAGTCCCCCACACCTACCAGCACGGAGTCGAGCAAGGCATGGTCTACCACGGTATGCACAAGCCAGGTATGCTCCACGGACACGGTGTCGAGCACGAGCACCAGTACTACGGCAGCGGACACTACCCAGGCGCCAGCGAGTACCACGGTACCTACCCATCCGGCACCTACCAGGGATGGAAGGGACACGAGGAACACCTCCAGCAGTACTACCAGAACGAGCACATCGGTGACATCATCGGTGGAGCCGTTTCCCTCGACGGCAAGCCCCTCGGCTACCCCTTCGACAGACAGCTCGCTCACAGCGCCTTCTACGCCCGCAACATCTACGTCAAGGACGTCGTCATCTACCACCACGACGAGTACATCCCAGAGTACTAAGTTATATTTAATTATGATTCTATTATTTCCCTTCTTTTTCAACTAAGTTATAAACGTCACTGACGCGCTTCGTTCGCCCCAATCGTTCTCATTGAGCGGCTCTGACGTTTTAATTACCTTTGTGATGATTGAATATGTAAATTACGCCGTTGTTTTTCGCGCCAGCGATTCTACGCTGACGATGTAAAAGCAAAATAATAATAAAAAAAAAAATATTGTACGTGCGTAAATATCACTTGTTCTCTTGAATCATTTCACACCTCTTGCATCTTATATACAACACCTCTAGCTGATATTATTATGTCATAGGATAGTTGGCAGTATACAAAGCTTCTGTTGTTCTTAGAAAATCGGTTCTTGTCTCTTTATTGAATACAATAAGGATGTCAAAAGTAGTATGTGGCAGAGAGAAGCATAGTTGCTCGAGTGACTTAGAAAAGAAACAATAAGTTCTCTATACACGCTCGATTGATGACAGATATTATAATCGTTTGTTTGCGCGGTAACAAATGAACGTTGTGATTCTGATGTCGCAGAATTAATATATCGCAGTTGTTGGTTCTTTTCCAACTGACTAATGCATTTTGGTTCTTCGATGTTGGGAAACGATCTTATTCTCCAGTCATCATCTCCATGAATTCTGAAAATTATAAATATTGTGTGAAAAAATTGTAAACTATAGTACAGCTCTGTAAAGATTTTGAAACAGAACGAAAGTAACTTTGGCGTTTCTCTATAATAGATTCCAGAAGCTCCAGAATCAATTCGTTTATCAAAATTGTACTAGAAAATACAGTAGTTTTACAAAAAAAAAGAAAATAGAAATTACCGAAATTGCAAAACGCCAAGAAAAATAGAAACTTGCATAACGAAGACGGACATGTCCAAAAACACATTCGAAATATTTTTAAAAAGCCCTCGCGTTGCGTCTAGCCCAAAGTCTATTTTCGCGAGTGACTAATGATCCCACGGCGGCGCGCTCGGCAAATTGCGAAGGAGGTATATACAGGTCGAGAGAGAGAGAGAGAGAGAGAGAGAGAGAAAAAAAAACAAGAAGACTATAAGAGCGACGAGAACGAACCATCAAAGTCAACGGTGCCCGAGCCATCAGTGTCGATCTCAGCGATGATACCGTCGAGGTCGGTGTTGGTGAGCTTGTCATCGAGAGCAGCGAGAATTTCCTTGAGGGTGGCGGTGGTGATGTAGCCGTTGCCCTCCCTGTCGTAAAGCCTGAAAGCTTCCTTGAGCTCCTCCTGCATAGCCTCGGAGTCCTCCTCCTCGAGGAAGCGTCCGGCGATTCGGCAGAATCCGTCAAAGTTGACTTTGCCCAAACCCTCCGGGTCGTTTTCCTCGATGATGGCGTTGAGCTCGGCGTCGTCGAACAGCTGGCCCATCGTGTTCAGGATCGTCGAGATCTTGATCGTGTCGATGAAGCCGCTCTTGGTTGTGTCGAACATCTGGAAGGCCTTGCGCATCACAGCTGTCTTCTGCTCGTCTTCCTCCTGATGGTCAATTTTTACAATTTCACGTGTAATACAGCAGCGTGTAGATTATGAACAAGATCATGATTGTCAGTAGGATCATGCTCTTATTCCTGTGTGCGATGATGTCTTGTCTAATCGAGCCCAGTGCCAAGGCGCGATTATATTCTCACTCGCTAATTTTGATTGATCTTTTAATTAAACGGACTGACACTGAACTTTTGAAGAAGAAGAAGAGTAAATTGTTATGAAAAAGCAGTTAGCGGAAATAGTTGTTATGAGTTTGACACTCCAGTGATCGATCGGTATAATTAGTATATTGTGCTCCACGTGAAAAAAATTTATTGGAAACTTTGATACTTCTTAACGTAAACTTGGATCAAGTTAATAATAAATACCGATTACCAGGCACGCGAGACCAGATCCGCTCAAAAGAGATGATTCATTGGAATTAATGTGAAATGTGTGTATAATATTAGTTTTCATGAAAATGTTGCTTGTATTTATGAAACAGGATGAGTAACGGTAAATTATTATTAATCGCAAGCTAGCTAAATCTAGTGAGCTTTTGAAATAGGTGAGGTAAGCTTTGGAAAGACTTGGAGTAACCCTCTTGAGTTCCAAACATAGAACTAGTTTACGAATAATTTTTAGATCGTTCTCGAAAATAAATAAAGATATTTTCAACTCATTATTTCATAACAAACTTTACTTTACGTAACACCTCGACTCAAAATCGAGTATCGAAAAAGGATGATAATAAGATTAAAAAATCACCAACAACGTACCATAATTTAATACGATAAACTTATAAGTAAAAAACTCGAAGGGTTACAAAAAAAAAAAAAAAAAACACTATGACAGAATAAAAGCGACTTAAAATACTAATACTAAGTTGAAACGCGCTCAAAAAGCTCTGACACTCGTGCTCACCATTCTGACTGATAGTTCTCGCGACGGACAGTGGACACCTGAGGAGCGGCTGTGGCTTGCGGTCCCGTATAAAGATGTGCCGCGGCTCGTGGGCCAAAGCAGCTAGAAAGCCGCGGAGACTCGCGAGTTATACGCAAAAATAGCGCCCCGCCATGCGCGCACGCGCCCGCGAAAAATGAAATATGTTATAAGTGCAGCAGTGGTAGACACGCTGACATCTTCACGGCTCTATACTTCCTCTCGAATTTCTGGATTATATATGCACGTTGAGACTAAGGAGCCGTATAATCAGATCGATTCGAGATTACACACGACGACCACCTCAGTCTACTTAGGTCGAAAACGGACATTGCACTTATATATTATATATGAGAGCAATGACACTCGAGGATTATATGCCAAAATTCATATTTGCGGATTTATGAGACGAGGTTGTCATTGTTGTTCGAGTTTTCTTTTTTTATGAAAGGTACTAGTGGTATAGGGGATGACTCAGCGTACATTAATAATAATTATTCAAATTTGTCTGGTCTGGCTGGCTCAGCAGTTGGCTTGACACTTGATTAATATTTTCTATCTTTGCGCGCTTCTCAATTTTTTATCCGCTAGTTAAGAGCGTTGCATTTGTCAGGCGCTCGTATTAGCGCGTGTCATATTTTGAATCAAAGTTTGGAATGTTTCGAGTAAAGTGTATTCGATGTTTATTAATATACAGTCGACGAATTTGCGGTGCTGCTCCGTTTATTCTGACGATGCATTGTTACAGCTTTTGAAAATTAAATCTCTCGTACGCATTCCTTTCGAAATTCAAAAGTTTGCGGTCTACGAAAAATTGAGGAAACGTTGCTCTGATTGATCGAATGACACACGAATCTGATCGCCATCATGTGATTTGCATTTTGTAGTCGTTTCGTACAAGCAGTAACACAAGCGAAGGTGTTGAAATAGCACGCATAATAATTTAAATAACAAAGAAAATGTGTGTAAAACGTCGTGCGTCCTGCCAAATGCGTTAAAAATGACTAGCACGAAGCCGTTATTTAATGCACTGCGCATTTACACGGATTAAGTAGTAGGTGCCGAGTACGGTGAGACAGTCTTTTGTTGGTGTATACAACGACTGCGATTCTTTCTGTGACATTGTTGGAGAGCCAAGCCCCTGATAAAACAAAAAAAATAATTTCTTATTTTATCAACCCCCAATAGCTTGAATTAATCAAACGTGTTACGTAAGACAAATTGAGAAATATTTATATTCCGTCTGCGCCAGGTACATATAAGACTGTTGATCCTTTCAAATTTAGAAGTCTGTGTAGAAGCTTTTCGAAGCAGCTATAATTCAAAAACTTCATTCCCGTCAGGTTGAAGTCGCGAAAGGCACGCGGAAGAAACTTGGAAACAGCAGGCGGGCAATTCGATTTTTTTAGTATAATATAGTATATTATATACCATTATATGTATATATGCGGCAGACGGTATGTGTTTCAAGGTACGGTTAAATATAATTTCCGCAACAAAAACTATTTGTGTCACTCATATGTGCACTGACAAAAATAGTTATAATGCGTGATGCTTCACCATCAAAGCGCCTACAAGTCTTACTGTCAAGATTCCTATTTTTATTCTAATAAGCTTTACAATCGTGGGAAAACTATTTTCGTATAAAAGAAGCGTCATTATTAGGGACTGAAAATAATATTTTTTCTACTCTATAATTAGTGTGCAGAGATGGTGAACCTGCTCGCAGTATATGCGAAAGAAAATGTCGACAATGCTTTCGAGCACAAATATTTTACGTCACGTGTATTGAAATAGAAATTGACGATTTTGTAGCCAATCGCGTTTAATATTATTCACATCTTTAATTACAAACCTTATAATAACGACGCGTCCTGCTATTTTCATTCCAGAACGACGATCCCAATTAAAGCTAAATTAAATCACCCCCCAACAATCCTCGAATAAATCATCGATAATGAAAACGTCCCATACAATCCAATAACCTGCCACAACGAAGTGTCGGCCAAGTATAATGTGCGATACGATCATCATCGCAAAGTAGCCCGCTCACTCGAATTCGAAAAACAGGATATTCCCGCGATAGTCTCAAGGCTCCCTCTCATAACGAGAAGCGAGTTAGCGAATAACTCGTCGCCGTAATAATTAAGAAGCATCAGAGATAGCTCAGTAGCATATCCGCTCACTCGAACTAGTCTATTCAGTTAATAATGAATTAAAGCAGCCTGAAAATAGTCCGAGTCATAATCGCGGCGACGGCATTAGTTCTCGTGACCGCAGCGGCGGCCGACGCGCGTAAGTTAGGCGCGACGAATAAAGCTGCACAAAGAGGGTGAGTGAGAAAGAGAGAGAGAGGAGAGCCATTTCACGGGCGACTGGATCCTCTAACTCTAATACTCCGATCGCTGTGCTAGGATAGCCGAAAAGAAGTAATACGAGGCTGCCAAATTTTCGAAAAATGGAACGTGCCAAGAGGCCGTGTGCTTTGCGCGCGAGTGTAAGAGAGAGAGAGATGCGACGACGACTCGTTAAGCGCAGGAACGCGCGCGTGTGTATGGCTACTTACTCCTTTTCGCGCGCGGCCAAACTCGAGCTTTTATTATAGTGGGTTTCGAGAGACAGCGAGGCTTCTTCTTCTTCTTTTGCGAGCTGTCTGTCTGGCGATGAGCTCATTTTTAAAAACGAGACACACTTGTAGGTGTATACTCGATTAATTGTCGCTTTTATGATCAATCTTTGACACTTGTGTAATTTTAAGTAGAGATATTGACGTGTGGTTATTCTTCTAACTTATATCACGCGTTGCAGTCGTTTCTCCTTAACTTTTTGATGTTTTAATATACGTAAAACTTCAAGTTCTAAAGATAAACAATTTTATAGCGTTTTTCGCGCTGCGCGGCTACATATACGTATACTGTAGCGTATCGTTAATAATAATTATTCGCAGCTAAAATCTTCATACGTAATGATGCCTGACGAAGTCGAATTAAGCTACACTCTACTTCGAAACTGCGCGAAATCTCGTTTGCAGTTTTAATTAACAATGAAATTGTGTAAACAGCTCGCAAAGTTATTGTTTATATTTAAAATCTCGATGTGGAATATGTAAGTATTTATCGCAACAATCAAGATGATAAGTATGCGACGCGTTGAAGGAGAAATTCGAGCGCGAAAACGTCAGATTACAGTTGTTTGGAACACAAATAGACTTTTGATTAAATGGCAAAATTTGACCGACTTATCGCATGGCGAACATAATGAAAGTACAACGGCTCGGTGAAACCTAGATTTCACATTTCTTGGAAGTCTTCGCTTGATTTCGCGGGTAATTTAGAAAAAAAAATTAATGTTGAAACATAGTTTTCTACAGCCAATTTGCATGATTCGCATATAAACGAAACGCTTTTAACACAGTGTTAATTCGGAAAATGTATTAAAGCTAAGTGGATGATTTAAGCACAATAAGTCTTACATGGTATGATTTATCGGATGGATTATGCCGCACGCAAATTAATATCGGATATATGATTCGCATTAAATCTCAATGATCCAAATTCAGTTTAAAATCATACAGGTATCTCTATTACTAGAGCCATTACACTTTAAAGCGCATAAATCCCGATGATTTATATTTCCCTGCCTGTCGGATTAGATTCACAAATATATATTTGGCATTTATCAAGAATCTGAAGGAAACGAGACTTGCTCAAATGTGTACCAATTATAAATAAAACATATTTCAATAGCCATACTACATTCGCACACCTAAATACATCGAATAAAAATATTCAAACGATCGGTCACTGCACAAAATTTGCAAGTGTCTTGAAACAATATCAAAAGCGATACCGATCATGCATCTTCCTCACATATACAATGTATGAAATTCGCCAATAAACTCTCGACTAAAAATCCACTAAACATTCCGGACGAACTATTCATCATCCTCCCAAGAAGCTATAACGCTTCTTTACGATCTGTTAGCGCGCATTCGCCTTATTACGAAACCTTATACCTCACCTACATAAGCACAAATGGAAAATCGCTCGAAAAATATTACATCCCAACCGATATAGTCGGAAAATAATAATGACTCATCGCGCTTGTCACGCGAAAATCCCACTGATGTGACTCGTTAATGAAAATAGGAAGACTCGTATATAGTCTCGTTACCAGCTCGTTCAACTTTTTCTTCGGAATGGGCCTGCTGAGGCTTTGGCCGGACTCCAGGACGCCTACGCTTGCGAATTATTATCATTATTATTGTGCAAAACGCAGCGGCGCGCCGTTCGAAAATAGAAGCGCGTGTGCGATTTCGCACCGGATTCGCGCGGTCTTGAGAGTCTAGAGATGAGATCTGGGATCTGTACGTATCGTGCGTTTCCGTCTTCGTGGAGAGCGGCATTCGATTGAAGTCGAAAGGTGGCGGAGTGTGGGCGAATGTTTGCGGGGTGCGGAGATACTGACCTGGTTAAATATCGGTCTGTCTGGCTGTGTAATGCGGTTTTTTGTAACATGTATAGACATCTGGATTTGAAAAATTATAAAAACAGAGAAGCATACAAATTATTCGAATTTGTTTGAAAAAATTTTATATTTAGTGATATTTAAGTATAAATACATATTTACGAGATTTCTGTCTCACAATAAAATTCTTTGATTTTACGATTACCATGATTTTTACATAATATACATTGCTATGCAATGGCTGTTTTTTCTTAAATAATAGAATATTTTATGTAAATATATCGATTTATACAATTGTTTTTAAAATTAGATCTCGATCAGCACGCGATCGATAAACTCAACAATAACTTTAAAAAAATAATAGATCGAAATAAAATTTATATGGAACCTCTCTACTTTAAAGTTAATCAACTATCACAGATATATATAAAAAATATAGAAAATATTTGTAAGTTTTGAGGTATAGATATAAAATTAAGGCACGCAAAAACTTATCCCGTTAGTTTTGTTTGTTACCCAAGTAGTTCTTTGGAACGTATCCCTTACCACCAGTTCGATCTTCTACCAGCCACCAATCAGGATTGTCTTTTTGGTCGTGTTTTTCTAGAACTTTTAAGGCTTGGCCTTCCTTTACGCTTAGAGTTCCGGCAAGTTCTGGATGATTGAATTCGAAAAGTGCATAAATAAACTGAAAGAAAAGCAATTTTTGTTTATAAAACATGAAAATTCACCATCAAATATAATTAAATATAAATTACGCACTTCTTCGTGAATATTTTCATACAATTGTCTTGGTTCTTTCGGCGTGATGCCATCAAGGTTTTCGTAATTTGGCGGAGGGTCTAGATCGTCGCTTACGTCAGAGTAAAGCGATTGAATATCCGCGGAATATCTTTTCATTTCCTTTACAGGCGAATCTAGAGACATAAGGTCGACTGAACTGTCCACGGAAACTGCGGCTGCACTTTCTTCAATGAGCTTAGCTTCATCGCTTATTTCCAAATACTGACTCTCTACAAATCCTTTCATGCTTCCATTATCTACAAACCACTTCGAACTGTCACCCATCGGATCCATCGTTTTTATCACCCCAACTAAGGTGCCTCTGGTTGCCGATAAATCGTGGGGTGTCGGGCCAGATATCGAGCGGGTTAGTACGTATAATTTGTTAGGGGGGTATTTTTGTTTCACGGCCTTTCTGTGAACTTCGGATTGCAAACAATAGTCTACAGAGTCTTTTTCAACTCTTGTATTCGTACCACCGTAACTCAAGCGACTAATTTGATTGTACAGCAAGTTATGATATACCAAGTACGAATCATAGATGTCTTCCAACGAAAGCTGTTTCACGGTCTGAAAAAAAATATATAAAATAGTTAATTTACAAAGCTTATTAATCAATCCAATATTGATACACACCTCTGAAATATCTATGTATTTTTTCATAATTTTCCCATTATACAATTTTCGAGCATTCGTAAAAGCGCCAACACAATTGTAAAGGATTGCAGTCGAAGCTTGTATAAATACTGGAAGTTCTTCTAATAACTGTTGATTTAACGCTTCGAAATTGTTTTTTGCGCTAGAAATGTCCTCTATCTAGAAAATAGTAGAAACAAATTTATCAATTGATGCGTATGACTTATTTACAAAAATATTAAAATAAATAATAAGCATGTACACACTTACTCTGTCCTTTCTCGAAATAGCAGTGTCATAATCGAGCATTTTATCGTGTCGTTTGTTGATTAAAAGTTCAGGTCCAGACAGTAGTGATATGAGAGCGTTTAGAGGCGATATCACTCGCCTTGCGATGCACGATTTTAAATCTTTTATGAATTGAGATCTTATTATTTGCCTTACTTCTCGTAATCTCCCAACTTCATCACTACGTACTCCGGTATAATACTGATGCAACTGCTCAGTAAGAACTTCACCGCAATAAGTCTCACTGTCCAAACACTGAATACACTGTTCAACATCTTTTAGAAACTGTTTAGTGCTCTTCTCAAGAGACAAAAAATCTTTAACCAACTCGTCAAATTTAGGATCGATTGGAAGATTGGTTAAACCTAGAGTAGCGGACAGCTTAGCGCTCAATCTTGACGATTTTTTTGCAACTGAATGCATGTTTAGATTCGCCATTTTTCCTATCAACGTATTATTGGAATGTAAATATTTGGAAGCTAAATCCTTTTTTCTTTTATACTCATTAATATAGCTCGCAACATCGGCCATCACTTTCGATGCCTCTTCAATCTTTGGTTTATCTGGATGGCCATCTTCAGTACACTGTTAAACATTAAGAATATATTAAAAAATGCGCAATAATAAATTGCTAGCATATCTAATAAAAGTATTTTTAAATACCTTTAATAATTCATTCAAAATTAAGGGGTATTTTAATATCCTTTGGACAGGTTTGATCAATACAGAGTTCATATCAAAACAAGTAACTTGGACTCTCAGTGTCTCTACACCTTTTTCGAACATTCTCATTATTTCCTTATTATCTTCGTACTGTAAAAATTATATTGTATACTTCAGCTGACACGTAACATTTATACATGATAATTGATATATATACAATTACCTTCTGCAAAAGTGCTAACGATGCTTCGTGATTACTACAATACTTTCCATAGGCAACTCTCATTTTTTCAGACATTTTTAAAAAACATGGACCAATGCTTTGATACTCTTCGTCAATACCTTTCATCGACCTCTGTATCAATTCTAATAATTCTTCTGCGACTTCCATGATTTGTGTAATATTTCCAAATAGAGTTGTTACATCAACTCCTTTTGATTCCAAAAAAGCGGGATTGTGCAAATGAAAAGTTTCGTACGTCATTTTCAAATCTCTGACAAAATCTTTCTCTGTAAGGTATAATTCCGTGATGACTTTTTGTCTGTGGTCAGCTTTTTTCTGTTTTGTTGAAGAACAAGCATTACTTTCTTCATTTGGAGGCATAGCTTGATGATTCTGTTTTTGCAGAGGAACTCTTCCTGGAGAAGGTGCAGGAGGTGCGGGACGATGTGGCTCGGACAATCTTTTGTTTTTATCAATTTCTTTATCATCTGTGTTCTTGTTTCCGCGTCTAAATACTACAAAATCGTCAAGCGCATCGTGAAAAACGTCGTTGCTTGGTTCAAAGTCTGTAGTTAAATAACTTCTAGGACATAAACCAGATTCACCTTTGTCATTTTTCACAGTAACCCAATCATCATTAGCCTCGACAACTGTCACGATTTCACCTTCAGAAACATTGAGATCACCAGCCATTTGTGCATCAAATTTATATCCCACTTTAACGCGATCATTTGATTGCAGATCGTCTTGTTCTAGCTCTTTTACACCATCATCGTGTGCCACATCATCCTGTGAGTCAACACAATCAACAATGACATTGACATAAGAAACAGGAAAAATGCCTTTTACGTTATCAATCATACCCTCCGCCCACTCATTATCAATATATTTAACTAGTTCAACAACTTGCCCTGCTTCAAAACTTAATTCATTGGGAAACTGTGCGTTAAATGGAAATAGTGATATCGCGTATGGTTTGAGTCCGAGTGGATTATAATCTGATGTAATTTCGATCTTCGGTACTGGATTACTTTCTGATTTTTCAGGAAATAAATCTTCATAATTTGGTGCTGGATCATCATACCCGGCTTCAGGTACGTAATTATAACTTTCACCAAAGTCTTTATAAATTTGTCCTGACATTGCGGATGAAGGAAATGAGTTGTCCACTACAGCAGCAGCATTACAGGTGTTGTCTACCTCGTCAATGTTTATATCATCTTGATACGTAATAAATCCCCCTGGAAAGATTCCTTCTTTTCCATTGTCTTTGTAGCCTCTACACCATCCATCATCAAGAATTTCTGTAACGGTGACTATTTCACCTTCAACTAGATCTAATTCTTCATCCAATTGTGCTTTAAGGTTTGCTTTCACTTTTGCTTTTCTTTTGACTATCTTCTTTTGCATAGATTTCTGCAAACGTTATTAAAATATTTGTAAAATTGCTAGAGCATAAAAAACTTTTGAAAAAATAATGATACCTTTAATATATTCAGATCGAGTTGCCAAACATATGATGCAGGGAAAATACCCTCTCGTGGGCCGATGTGTCCAGTGAGCCAGCCAGACGATGACTCCGCATTGCCAATAATTATTTCCCCTGTATTGAAAATAAAAATATAAGTTAAAATTTGAAAATAATATAATAATAATATAATCAATTACCTTGACTAAAAGACAGATCTCCTGGCTGTTCACCTCGAAAAGCAGCAATTGAGATGAATAACGATTCGTTGTCATTTACCGGAGGTACATCAACTTTGTGTAAACTATGCACAGGAAATTTTCCCAGTCGATTGTGAGATTGACCATAACACCAGAGTTTATCGACAACTTTGTGGACCTACAGGGTTCAACAAATTTAAAATAACTCAATCATAAAATTATTTTTTAATCAAAATTACTCTGTGATCAAAATTGGGTCAATTGTTCGTATCGTGCAAGATGACGTAATAACAGAGCAAATTTTTGTCGATAGGCAAAAAAAAAAATCACAAAAAAATTTTTTAAATTCGACGCAGTAGAAGCACAGTGTTATTGTAAACATAGGTATACAATTACAACAGAGGAATGCGTCAAATAGGTTAAGTGTCTCACCAGAAAAAAGTCACCCTTGTGGAGGCTTATTTCGCCGTCTGTGGTCGTGAGAAAATCGCGCAATACTCTGGCAAGTGTCCCCGACTCCATTCTCGTATAAATACTATCGCAGGCTGCATCCGACAGTTTGCAGCTGATAAGGATAACAATAAAAAATGATGAAACTGATTTGGGCGAGTTCGACGACGTTGATACCTAGTACGTGTGAAGCACTGCGGTATATATACATATATATTTATGCGTTTTTTGACTGTCGTCATGTGACGTCACCTGACGCGCTGCATTCAAACGCATTGCCGCATAAAATAAGTACGCGCGTTTTACTTATGTAACGCTTGCAATTATTTGTCGTTCATGACTAACTGTAAGATAACGTAAGATTCATATAATTTGTCGGTTTACGTGATTGCGTGAAATTGGAATATGAATAAGAGTCGTTGTAAGTACATATATGAATCGTTTATGAAATTATAGATGATATTTTTGATTTTTAATTGGATCTTTGGACCGTTTGGACATTTATTCGTCGACGTACACCGCTATATATATATATGCAGTGTGCTCGCAAATAGTGATGGAGGGAAATAGGAAAGCGCCTATGCGCCACCTATGGGTATTATCTTCGCCGCGAAGTTCGAGCGACGGTCGACGGTAATAACAGCTTATAAGCTGTCAGTCCAAAAATTTTTTTTATATAATAGCTTATATAATAGAAGTTGATTTTCAATACTTAAAAAATAAAAGAATCAAACAGGTATTATAACTATAGTCAACTCTACGTTTTAAATAATTGCTACAGGATATTTATTCAATAAAGTTAGACACCGTGTTATTTGATGCTGACTTTTATTGCAACAGACGAATAAGTTACTAGGAACATTTTTTTAATTTTTCTATTCCTAAAGCGTACAAAGTGGACTTTTACTTACCGACTATATTTTATTATTCGTTAATTTACGCATTTAAAGATGACAACTACAAATTCCTATATGCGATCTGACTATGGAGGTGGTTCAAAATTTCAACAACTTCAAAATTTGTTCTTCTAATAAAGGATTTCAAAATCTCTATTTCATCCAACGGCTTCAAATCATATACTTATCGTTAATGCGTATAATATAATATTAATTCCGATAAAAGACGCAGCTTTATAATATACGCGTCACGTAATATATAGGAAATTCGTGTTCAGGATAGATAATTAAATAAAGATCAGATAGAACATTTATAAAAAAAGAACGTATTTTGTTATATGTATTATCATCGTACAGTACAATTTGTTTTATAATACACCGGCCGTATTTAGCGAAACGGCGCTCAATATAACGTTTACAAAGTGACAATGTTTGTTCTTACGTTATACAGTAATAATATTAATCCTTAATAGCTACGCTGATATCTCTTACTCGTTAATCTTAGTTACAGCTACGACAATAAAAAAAAGATACGTTTTGACATAATAATAATAATAATAATAATAACATACGTTAAAAATTAAACGAACAGTCTTTCAAGGTACAAGTTATCAATCGTCGATATAAATCCCTCTCGCGTCGAGTACATACCGTCTACATACGCAATAATGTAATGACTGTCCTTTACAATCGCGATCATAGCTATAATTATACATATAACTCGACGTCTATCTCATTCCGGCCTGCTTTCTAGCTCTCATATATATATATAACGCATGCATACACGAGTATACGGTAAAGTAGTGTAATAACAACGTAACGCAAACCGAAAGTCGAAACTGAAAAGAAAAATACTGATCCTAAAAAGAGAAACAGCGAGAAGCGGTACAACTCCGCTCTGCTTTGTTTTTTTGTTTGTTTATATCAAGTACGTAATATAACGTCACGCTACTAATGTAATATTAGGTTCTGCTGCTCCTGCATTCGATCGCTCCTCTCCTCTCTGTATCTTCAACCATCTCTTTCTCTCGTCTTCACATCTTCCAAAGCCGCGGCATCATCCGGGCGGCCGGAACACAAAACCATGGCGAGTATAGAGACGCCGGAAAGAAGAAGAATAATCTTCTCTTTCCGTCGTGTAAATTATGAAAAATTCCGCCTCGTCATCAGCGAAACTCTCAACTTGTCGTCCTCGTCGTCCAGATGCTTAATCAGCCGGATAGAAACGGAGAATAGCTCTGCCCTGTATCTCGGAGTGGCAGAGCTTTTGGACGACATCGAGAGCGTCTTCGGCTGGATAGACAGTGTGAGGTGGTGGTTCGATCTCACCCGAGCCGACCAGTTGGACGAGTTCTCGTAGTTGTTCCAGACTACCCGGTTCCACAGGCTGGATTTTTTGCTGACGTTCCTCGGCACGACGACTGAATTTTGGTAGTAGACGATCGGCCACCTCTTTGATGACGAAGACGACGCCACCTTTGCTCAGGCACTGCATGCTACGGTGAAGACTACGAGACGTCGTGCCGAAGTCGATGACCACGTCGACCTGACCACCGCAGGAGTCCATTGTACGCTCGATCAGCTGTTTCTCGTAGAGGTCCTCGCTCCACTGGACCACGTTCACACTGTAATCATAGTACCAACTGTTTGTGAATAAGTGCAGTGGACGGAGGTGTCGGTCGGGAATATCTTTTTTTCTCAGAGGCCCTCGCTAACTTTGGGTCTTTAGTCAAACTCTTTTTTTTTTTAAGAAGATCGAACGATGCTTTGTCTATTGGCAACGTCGTGCAGTATATTATTGTGGAGAAAACGATGGGTGCAGTAACGAAAAATTTGGTGCTATTGTGTGTAAGTATAGCGAACTACTCATCCGGCTGACGGTATTCTGGCTTTCGTCACTATCATAAATAACGATAAGAAAATCCCTCCGGATAAGCGTTGGCGTCAGCGTGCATCAATCAAAAACATCAAAAGCTACATAGCCTCAGAAAAAGAGAGAATATCTATATACACCTACTCGGTTCGATATATGATATCAAGATATAAAGCGTTCATATCGATCGCGATAAAAATGGAAGCACACGTGCTCGTGAATTCTCGTCCATTTCAGAGTAAAAAGTGCGTTGATTATAAAAAAAACATCTACACTATATAGCGTGCATAAAACAACAGGCGAGTGTCTATCTCTAATACACAAGGAAAGCGTAGGAGAAAATAAGGAACATCGAGCTTACCGTTGAAACTCCTGAGCCATCATGAGGCCGTCGTCCTTGAGAGATGCGATAGTGATGGTGACACGGTCCTTCATGTTTGAGTATTGATAGGCTGCGATTCTGAGAGCCCAAAGGGCAAGTCCACCGGTACCGACTATCAGGATCTTGCAGACGCTGTTGTCGCCGCGTTCCTGAAGTAGATTCTGCAAGAACGATTTATCGATCGTTAGATTCTCGGCTTTTTTTTCCTTCTTTCCGAGTCTATTTTAATATCTATGTATAAGACGGTAGAAGCTGATGGAAAACATCGTGCGAGAAGAGCTCGGTTATAGGTGGATGGGTAAATAGGTTGATAAGTTAATCGGCTTGGAACGATGATAATTTTCTTGCCGATGGAAGATTCAGATTATACAAGTTATTATCGAGTGTGTGTCACTTTTGACCTGATTTTAATGAAAGGTATCTCATTGTTCGCGAGAGTAATGCAGTTCTCTTTTGAGACTTTATTCAAACTTTGAATCTTTTCAGTTGCTCGAGTAGATAAGAAGAATCGCATTATACATTTACTCTTAGAAATGTCAATTGTTGTGCAACGGCTTTTTGAAGCGTCAAGGTGAAGATTAAAGACTATTTTCAAATCCTTCGAGAGCGTTGCGTTAAATTATCAAAATTGCGTGCCGTCTAGAAATAATTAGAGCGTTTTGTACGAACTTTATATAAATAACCGTTTATCAAAAACTTGCGCGCGAGGCTTTTAAATAGAATTCGCTCGAGCATCGTCTGATGTGTTGGCAAAGTTTTCTCGGTCAAAAACGAAATAATCGGATTAAAAAAAGCTGTATTTTATCTTTTTATCTCTATAGAAAAAATATTAGAATTCCAGAGTAATATATGGACCGCATTAACTCAGCTGTGATGATGAGCCAAAGTGTGCACGTGTAACCTTGTTTCCCACTTATCACGAAACAGCTGTAGGTAATTTGAAGAATTCGAAAACATGTTTTTACGCGTACATATAGAAGCCAACAAGACTGTATACTCTCATTACGATAGATAAAACTTACACGCGCGCGTATAGATTATAGAAGCCGTTTTATAATAATTTTACGAAACACATTTACAAAATTAAAGAAAAAAAGCTTCATCAGCCTAAAACACATACCTGAACATGTTCATGTGCGGCGTGCACAGTGTTCATAGCGAGCAAAGCTCCAGCGGGCAGCATAGCAGCGACACTGAGAGGCATGTTGTCGGGCACCTTGATAAGATACTTGAGATCATGGACGACAAGATACTCCACATAACCATTGGGTATTCCTTCGTAAGGATACATGATGACCCTGTCACCAAGTTTAACACCGCAGTCCTCGGTCAGTTCGGATCCAAGACTCTCGACGACTCCGGCCACTTCGTATCCAGGAAACAAAGCAGCGTCTCTCATACCATGATGAGGTAACATCGAGGGGAAGTCACCTTCGACTGAGACATCGGTCGCAAGACTACTTCCACTGGAGACGGAGTTGAGACTTGTCAGCGAACCAGAACGTTTTGGATGGTAACAGGCACCGGCGCATACCACACGGATTCGGGCTCCGCGAGCTGGTACCTCAGGCACCGGTACGTCGAAACTGAAGACACACTCACGGCCACCTACCGAGGGTGACTCGATCGAGAGCTGCCGACACAGCTTGTTCATTTTTGGCTCGGTACTGCTGCTGCTGCTACTTGCGCTGCTGGAACAGATAAGAGGGATGCGTATTGATTTTAGTTATTGGATATATCGACGGTGTTTGTGCAGGAGAGGCTTTGAAGGCCGTGGGATGTATATGGGTGTATTTATAGACGGGGTGCGCGCGTGTGCTTTCAGATGAGAAGTTTCTAGAGGCTGTCTGACTTGACTGACATGTTACTACTTGAAAAATCGTTAGCACGCAGACGACGTCCCATACAATATATACATGCCATTCGCGTAATGCATATAGTATGACGCGCCTTGTGTAACAGATAAACAAACCCATTAATTCGCGACAAATAGTCCGATAGAGTCGTCATCCGAATAACGCAGAGAGTGACATCACCGCCATTCACGAGACACCTGTATACTCGCTCGACGAAAACAACGAGGAACAACGCGCAGCCAAAAGAAAAAGGATATAACGAGAGAGCGATCGATCGATAGAAGGAAAGAGAAAGAAAGAGATGTAGTTACCCATTGTAAGGCGCAGGAGCGGCTTTGTGCGCGGGTGTAGTAAGCGGTGCCAATTCGACTGGCATTTTGACTGTATCCGCAAACAACTTCCGCCCTTCCTCACACTGTATATCTTTTTTTAACTCGCGTATGTAACTCTGTATATGTAATATCCTTTTTTACGCCTTGTGTATAATAACTCTCGCACTGATAAGAGATAACACCTTTTATGACGAAGAAAAAAGTCGGTATGTACGTATATTAGTACAGTCGACAAACAAGAAAAAGAAAGTTTCCGTTTTTTTTAAAGCGTATAGACAGTTGTGTAGCGTTAAGCGATGCGCGACGCACTGGTTCGTCGCAGCTGTTCGACGCAGCTTTTATAAGGAGCGACTCGTGCGCAGTCGCCTATAGACCAATAGTGGTGGGGTTTTGGAGAGGAGGCTCGAACACTCGCGAGACGCGTGCCAGGCTCATGGAGCGAGCTGCTGCGATGCTTTTTCGAGCGTTTTGTTTACATCGTGCGTGTGCGCGGGTGGAGCTATCGCGAAAAACTGTAAATTTCAAGCGCTGTTATTGTTGTTGTTCTTGTGTTTACACGATTGCGGGGGCGGTTGGGGGGTAGATGGAAGTTTATAATAAATTTGTAGGGCTGACTTTTTGATATTTAATTATACTTTTGGAATTCGTGGCGATGGTATTCTCTTTTATTGTCGATGTTTTAGCAGTTTGTTTTTCTGCGTTGAGGAAAGACACCGTTCGAAATAGAATCGATATGACTTTTATTTCGAGCGGAACATATTGTTTGCTGATTTTACACTGAATATTTACTCAACGGCAGATTAAGGAAATTTGCTGTATAAATCATAACATTATGATACCCGATGATTAAATATTTTTTTGCGAGAGTTCATCCTCAGGTTCAAGTACACTCGACATTTTAATATTTATTAAACACGTCAGACTGTGTCCTGTGTTCTTATAGTTCCGTTTAATTTTTAATTGCAAAAACGCCATCGAAATAAACAATAGTTACATATATAGACCTATACAAAAAGCTCGTCCTTGACATTACGCACACAGCGGCAGTCGCTCTCCACATCAGAGCACAATTAAGCCAACTAGCTAAAAAAAATCTAGCGAAGCGCAGAATGAGGGACCGAAGCGCAAATGCAGACGTGGGTCGCGTAGATTCACCGCAGAATCCAGTTTCGCCTTGACACGCCGCTCGTGCCCAAGGTGAGTTGGGGCGTATATATATACATACACGAGAAGCCTTGAATTACATTTTTCAAGAGCTAGAATCTATCGATTCGCGGGTCGCGTTCGAATATTCATAAATTGCGGATCAGAAAATGTATACCTATACTGTATAAGTGTCATTTTACATTACGTTGTAAACGCGGAAGAGAGACGCTGATGTGCGTATAATACGTGTTTACCGCTGTGGGATATGCAAAATGATGTAATGAATTTTCGAGACATGCGGTTATATTATGTTCCTTTTGAGTCATCGAAGGTCTGTTGGATTTAAAGAGACGTTCTGATTCATGGTACATATATATTTTTTTTAAATAAAAATGCTCTACCTGATGGTAAACAAGTTTATTGTGCGATGCCTCTAACGCCGGGTGACACACTCGATGAGCCAACTCTGCGCTTTCTACGCGCTTCGTATAATAAAATTTTTTTTTCTTCATTGAAATATATCGCAGGAAGTTGCAACGGGAAAGGAAAAGCACCGGAGCGAAAAATCGTTCTCGTCTTGCGAGAAATTTCTCGTTATAAATCTGCGATATAGACGATCCGCTAAAGTATTTTTCCTCACTCTCGAATTTTCAAACGATTTATCGAGCGTTTCGTAGTGTGCGGTAAGCCAGTGCAAAATCGTGTAACCAACTGAAAGAGTGACGAGGAAAAAAAAGAGATCGACGTTCATCAATCCGTCGTTAATTGCATTGTGCAGCGCTTTAATCTCAAAGGCAAATCTGTAGCTCTTCTACTCTCAGACACGACTAATCAAAGTGTCCAACTCGTTTCTTGTGATACAAATTGTTTTATTTTTTCGATAGTTCGTTGGAACTGATATTAGTGGCAATTTTTTTACTGAAAAATAAAATAAGTAAAATACCTTTAGAGCCGACCTCGTCGGCGACAAACAAGCATGGGCTTTGTTGTTACGACAAGTGTCGAGTGTGTGTGGCTTTACAAAGCGCAAGACACTTCGTACATTAGTTGTATAATGCTCACGTGTGGCCTGAAAAGTCTCTTTCAGTGTATTACTTATTAACCGCGTCGGAGACTGAAAATTCGAGACACATGTCGATTTGTTAGATAAGGAACCTTTTGAGAGCGTCATTTCGAGGCTGGAATTTCTAAGGCTTTGGAAAATAAGAATTACCAGTTGGAGAGTCTGTAATGAAAATGTTTACAGAATCTGCTTTTCTGTGTGTGAATTGGACGCCAAGCTGATTACTGATGTGCTTGTTTAGTTGGTGTCGGATTGTCTGATATATAGCCGTGTGATTTATTGCTGTAGAGATGCGCAGATTTTTTTTTCAAATAGCGGTATCGTGAAAAAAACAGTTCAATTTGCGACGTGTGATTTTGATACGTTGTAGAACTGAATGACGTCAATTGTAAAAAAAGTGCAAATTTGTTTTTGAAGCTGACAATTGACTAGATTCGATGAGGTAGCTTTTGAAAAATCTGTTTTATTGCTAATTTTTTTCTGCAAATTAGCAGGAGTTCGTGAAAATCATATTACAATTTTTTAAAACTATACGTGTGTAATTAACATTGCTAATATACAGACACCGACAAAGACGAAGATATACATCTGCAAGATTTATTCGGTACATTAGTCTTCGGCAAATATAGACTTTACTAACATTGGCGACAAATAAACTATTAGATATTGTTTGATTTATTCCCACGGATAAATATTATCCAACAGCAGTTATCGTAATAGAGTCGTGTAGGGATTTTTGCAAGATTACGCTGTCAGTCATGCACATTTACGAAAAGGCTTGACATAATACTCTCGATTTAAAAGTCTTTCCAGGAAGTGTGCGTTATAGTCTGTGCAAATTACAATCAGGCAAAAAGCCTAATCTCTACTATAAATTATTTTTTTTTTTTCAGCCGTGAGATAACGTTTTTTAATTTTCCGATGTTATTCAATTATCTTACATCGTATGTATGTACATTATTTTTTTATTATTATTCCGATCATTTTTAATGATATATGAAACATAAATCGCATACACTTCAATCGTAAACTATTTAAATACACTCATAATCGCCAAGTTAACTCATAATAAGCGATACGATACTGTCAGTATTACATAAAACCAGTCTCAGCCGAGGAGGCTCGTCCATCAGCGCACAAATCACCTTCGATCCCGATCATATAAAACAAAAATTTAAATAAATATAATTAAATGCTCTTCCACAAAATATATACCTCACACGCAGAACCAAAATTATTATACTACAAAACGACAAAAATCTACATACTATATACATCAGTTCATTAAAAATACAAACACCTCCGAATTTCAGCATAACGGCGAGTTAAGGTAGGTCGTGGCTCGGCCAGTCACTCTCGCGTGGATTTCCCGTCGAGTGTAGTACATTCGAGAATAAATTAAAATCTCTATATACGCGAGCGATCAGGGCTCCGTGCTGTCTCCTGCGACGCTCGAGTCTTTCTCTTTCTCTCTCTTTCTTATTGCCAGTCGCAACTCGAACTTGACGTAATCGTAGCGGTATACACCGACAGCGAATTACAGACACGTTCGTGACGGTGATTTTTTTTTTGTGGATCTTGAGTCGGCTGGTTTTTGCGGTTAATAATTCAGTTGGTGAGAAAGTTTGGCGGTTGATGGGTTTGCGGAATTGTCGTTGGCGTCGGTTTCTATTGTAGTTTCATTGAAGTACTTGGAAATAATTTAGTTTTGAGAATATGGGACTTTCTATTTGATTTCCTTGTTTTTACTGATAATAAAAACAATTGTTACATTTACGTTCGTAATAAAATAGTCCAGGATGATTTTGGTACTGAAATTTGCGATGATACATCGCGTATCGCTGAAAAAGTTTTATCGGAACTCCCACGCTTTAAATTCACGATGCGAATCTTAATGACATAAATTTCAAGGTTTACATATGACATTCATGTTATCATATAAAATCACGATTTTTCATGATACATTGAAGTAAATTCTAAAAAGTGTTTTCATACTCCAAAACATATACCATCCATAAAATATAGATATCGCCTAATGAGCTTGTTTTGATACTGTCCTAATTAAAGTCCTCAGTATTGACATATAAATTATACTCCAGAGAGAAGACATTATAAAAAGGCGAGAATTGAAAAGTTTTTTTTTTATGCCAAGGTCAATTTTATGACCCGCTCTTAATTATAGTTAGAAAATAAAATATATAACCAAAATCATTACTGTGATTCTCACCTAACGTGAACCATAGCTGCTTTCCTCGCACACTTCAAAATAAGAAAATGAAACTATAAAATCAGATTAGATCTACCTAATCAAAACATGAATCTCGAAAATTTCACTTCGCACGACTCTGCACTCCCGGTGTGAGTGAAATACGGAATCCATACGCCAGGCTTTATGTATGAATCCAGAACAAAGCCGAGATGGAGCTTCTATATTTTTAGCTGACCGAAAATCGAGAGATTACTTTATTCTCGCTTCAACCCGATCGATTCGGAATGAAAAATTCAAAATTTCAGGGCCACTCAGCATCAGCGTCTGGCTATATATACCTATTTACGCGAATTTCGCGATATTGCGAATGATTTTTCTTTGTTGTTCAATATTGCCGTTAACAAAATCAAAGTAGTTTCGTAAACATCTTATTTTTTCAGGATTGCTAAAGCAATCCCATCAGGTGTGTATATACGAATAATATTGAACCAACGCAAATGTTTTTAAAAATACCTCAGTTTACATTAGACTTAAAACGACGCGGAAAACCCATCATCAGTGAGTCCATCCTCGTCTCGAGTTTCGAAAACACAATTACAATTTACATTTCAATTACGTGTCCATCTCTATTTACCGTGTTTTCGACAAAAGCTCTCGAAAACAAAGTTATATCTCATCACGCGCCTAGTAGAGCCTACATACCGTAAATAATAACAACAACTCGAAGGTGTTTACGACCCAAAGCACATCATTTTTTCATAAAAAAAAACACCGCTATCGCCTATAAACAGAAAAACCGTACGTACATACATACACATCTCAGATCATTGACTCTTTCTATATCCTACTCCGTATAGAGGATACATAAGTATACACTCGGGCATCGCTCCAAAAACTCGAAAGACAAAAGGGGCTCTGCATCTCCGAAAGATGAATCGCGCGAAGAAAGCGTGCGCGCAAAAGAGAGAGAGAGAAGAGAATTGCAGTACCTATACACAGAGTGAGAGTAGTAGGGATAGAGCGAGAGAGAGAGAGAGAAAAGCGGGTCGAGCACGCGGATGCCTGCTGATGTGCACGTGATTCCAACGTGCCGGCATCAGCGACATCGACCGCCTTTCCCCACCACATTCGCGGGGGCTAACAACGAGCGCTCTCTACTCTATGCGCTGCTGCTGCGGCTGACTCACCGCGAGACTGTAGAGGCCCCCCTGCAGTAGCTTCTCTTTTTCGTATATAAACACCTGCAGCTGTGGTTTCGAGAGATGAATTTTTTTTTAGGAATTTAATACGTTTTTTTAGATGATGGTAAGGAGGAATTTCGTTGATTAGGGTTTCAGTGAAGCTAAAAGGGTATTATGGAGTGCAATGAGCGGCCCTGAGCTGCTTGTCGTTCGCTAACCCCGAGCGGAGATCGCATTTTTTTTTCTTTTTGCTGGTTTGGCTACTGATTCGAGTTTTTTTTGTGTGACTATTGCACCGTCAGTGTCACACTGTGAAAGGGTTTTAGAATTGTATATAGGGGTAGTGGAACTAGGGTGAGACAAACGAGAATAGACACGCCGGTCAAGTATAGCACAAAAATAGGCTCTTCGTCTTGAAATTTTTCACAGAATCCGTACAGTAGAAAATTACGCGTATGGTCCGACCACCCGGTTTTCCCAGACGAATCGCACGTGTATTCAGTAGTCATAGATAATTGTTCCTTTCGTTCCCGGAACTCTAACTGAAAATTCATTAAGCCCCAATAGCTCAGCAACTAATCATGCCAAGGTTCCGCGGAACAGCAGACCGCAGTTTTTAAAATACACTTTTTCCGAACAAAACACGAGCGTCCCTGACAAGGTGAAGGATTTTTCGAATTACCTAATTGAAAAGTTACGAGGTGCGAAAAATTAATATACCTGTGTTTTATACGAATAAGGATGAGATTACGAACTGATGGATAGCCTCGTTTAATTTTCAATAGTAGCTGTATAAAGGGTCATGGATTATATCGAGTTTCATTCGAAAACTACAACTATATATACTTCGGCTAGCTATACTATTCGCATCATTTGTGTAGACAGCAGGTTGAGGCTAGACACGAACATCTTATTGCAATGCGTTTTGACCTTGCATGTGCTCACGAGTTAATATATATTTCTGGGTGCAGTTTCATTGTATCGTGAAAAAAGAAACGAACTATTAACGACCTGTAAAAGACATCACCATTATTCAGAAGCGTTTATAAATCATTATTTTCTAGAAAAGGTATATAAATCAAGCGATTTCTAGAATTTCTAGAAGATTGAAAAAAAGTGACGAATTTGAACATCGGAAAAGTCCAAATCCGTGCTATTTTCGACCCATAATTTTTCGAAGCCCGCCTTCGCATGTAAACAGCGTCTGATTCATCGTCTCGCGTTCGAACAGACAGCTGTCTATTATATGAATTTTCCAAAGCCATTTGACATTCATATATACCGCGCAATCATCATCGCGACGAGGAACCAATTTGCAATTTCAATTTTTCGCGCCGGTCTCCGATTAGTTCCTATATATAGGAGAGACGTGCAATTATTCACGTTGCGCTTAATTGTCCTCATTTCGGTCGAAATTAAGCGTAGATCTCTCGTTTAGGAATAATTAACTAATAAGCCAACCATATTTTCAATTTATTGCTTTCTCTTATTTCAATAATCTGCAGTATATACATACACGTATATCATGCGCGTGTGGAGGATCGTAAAAAGCTTATAATTTTGCAACAAATATATACCTATGGAGTAATTAAATTTACGTCGCCGTAAAAACGTCGAGTGTGAGGTCGCGCATACGCAGCAAAGGTAGAAATTAATAACCGGTGTATGATCTGCAAGGTTGCGCACTAAAGTTCAGTTAGAAACTGATGCAGCACGCGCTAACCGAGCGGTATTAGCGTCACGCGATTAATATATACTATATACGTTGCACACATCAGCTGGATATTCAATCAAAGACGCGCACGAGTCGTCATCGCGTCGAGTTATTACAAATCGAATAATAATCCGAGAGATGCATTTTTCTCGATCATACGTTATTTCCTTAACGTATAGTCTAAAAATAGCCACATAGATATACCCTCAAACCTGCAATCTTTCACGTGGTGCGTGAAAGCTTTCTTCGTTATCGGTAAAATGTTCTTCAACGTTTCCACGGATATAAGCATACATTTATATATCAGAACGCGTAACAAAGCCGAGGATCGATTTCTCATCGGCGTGTCGATCCGTTCCGGTTTATATTATTATTTTTTTTTTTTTCGAGAGTAGCGCATGTGCTCTGCACGACGCGGCCGAGTGGCTGCAGTAGTCAGTGTGTGCGATCCTTGGAGCAGGTCGTTGACAGAAAAGCCCCAAGCGCGAATGTATATAAAGAACGAGCGCTTACATCACTGGCCGCTGCTGCTGCTGCTGCTGGTACGTTCTATGAGAGAAACGAGTTTTTAACACTACGGGAAAATCTACGGTATTATGGCTCTCTGAGACGTTGGGGAAAAAATGTTGGTTATTTTTGGTGGGGTTTTTTCGAAGGATGTGCATGTTTCAATTTTTTGGATAATAATAAGATTTCAATTTCGCAGTTGACGTTGAAAGTATATTTTCGTAAGAATCAATATTTGCGACGAAAATATTACTGCGACTACAGGCGCGTTAAATTTATGTGGTGCCCTTGCCGATACGTATATTTTTTAGCTTCCTTTTTGTTTATTCGCGGTTAATTAACTCATAAGAAACGGACGCCGTACAAGAGACGCGATTATTGAGTTGCATCTGACACGGTTAATCGATTGAAAAATAATCAACGGAGGGTTATACATTGCTATGCAGCAGATATAATAAAAATTCAGGATAAGTGAGAGTCAATGCGCCTTTGGTTATCGTCAAACGTATTAATTTCCTTTCTTTTGTAATTAAAATATCTCCGAACGAATGGATTCACACAGACAAAAGGGCTGTAAATAGCATATCGCTTCGATAAGAATTACGTAACACCGAATCCATCATTCTATTTATATAAATCCATAAATCACCATCTTCTTCTAATAATATCAGAGTATATAACATACAAAAAGCAAATCCTTGTCACCGAGAAAATAAACAAAGTGAGACACGGCCCGTCTCTAATCTAATAATTACACACCCGTCACAAAAATCACTTCAAACTTGCACCTCGAGCTTCAGCAAAAAAAAAACAGATACATGTATTATACGCGGCTTTGTGCATCGATATTGCACGCGTCCGCGGCGTGTCTCGTGTCACCGCAATGGGCGCGTGCAGGTGTGAAAAAAAAATGTGAACGTAAGTATAATCAATTTTCGAGCGAGCGCGTGTTTTCATTATCATAACGAGCTGGATGATGATTGTGATGGAATTATATTACCTCGAAAGTGTATAATCGAGCGTTTTGTAAAAATTGACGTTCGTTTATTGCGAAGAGAGAATAATCCTTCATCATCTTCCGCGAAATTTACTAGCAATAACAATACAGCTGATGCAATTAGGAAAATCACTGAATATATTCTCGAACGTTCGTTCACTTTTCGTAATAAAAAAGAAAATGAAAATCATCACGCGAGAAAAGATAGAGGCGATGGTCGAAGCCGACTGTTTATAATAGTTTTCTCGTGCTCGTCGTCACGTAGGCGAAGATATAAAGATTCTTGTCCCTAATAAACCGACGATGAAACTCGTCGCGAAACAACAACATATATGCGTGTCGCACGCGCGCTATCACCGCTTTTACCATATACGACAATGCATTGTATTAAGGTTTTTATTATCGTCGTTGCTAATGGATTAGCGAATGATGATGATGAGAGTATAAAAGAAACTGATTAGGAGATTCGTGTGGGACACTAATTTCGACGCGTATTTTGTTTAGATGTTTGTAGAATATGAGCTGGTTATCGGGGAGGAGATAAATGTGTATAGCTTCGCGATTATCGAGTGCAATGCTGTATAAATACTCGTGTGCCTACTGTTCTCTGGTACTATCTCTGCTGATCACGTGGTCGTCGTTGTATAGATCGTTGTCACGGAATGAGATCGAGATTAGAGATTTTGAGGAATGGCTTTTATAAATACTTGTAAGTTTATGAGAATGATTTTCGAGGCGAAAGTCCGTATTGTCGGTTCTATAATAGAGCTTGGAAGGTGTGAGTGTGTAACTGCAGATAAGATAGCAGTGATGATCGTTTACTGTATTTCCGCGACGAGTTATTATTGTTAACTTAACAAACATTATTTGAGCTGTGTAATAATGTAACTTAGATTTGATGCGCATTATCGATTTGCAATCTGTAATAAAACGATCGCATCTCGGTGATTTCTTGCATTTTTCGACAGGCTGATTGCTGGGAATTGAACAACAAGCAAACACATAACATCGCATTTTGTTATTATTATCCAATCTTAGATTTCTAAAAATAATTTTAGTTGTAACGAAAGAAAATTGAACACAATTATTTCAGAGATACTGAGGTGCTTCTTATCAGCCGCGCTTTTAACTATGTACACTCAAAAAAAGGCTTGCCTCGCGATTACTCTGTGAAATAGAATTTCGGCAGAGATAGCTTGTATTGAACGAGATAACAATGTTTTTTACTTCATAAAAATCACGAGTCTAACGATTACATCCAGCAACGCTCAGAGCAGCATCAGTCAATCAAAATTACCCAACACGCGGAAACGGTTTTGCTGCTGGCACGCGTTAACGTAATAACCGTAGCGCACTACACTTTCCAGTTATAGACGCAACAGCGCAGCCTAATACTCGCACAAACAAAGCCGTAAATAAAAAAAGAATATAAGAAGACGATATATCCATCGCAGTTCCTTTTCTCACTCACCGCGAACATCTCTCTCTCTCTCTCGAGTCAAAGGAAAACAGTCGTAAAATCACTCGACGCAATAACGATAAGCGAAAAATAGTAGTCGCGGCGCACGACCAAACGGTCTCTTAAGTCGCGGATCACGTAGCCGCACATAGCGTCTACTGCAGGCGTTCACGTGATATCCGGCCTTCGATACGCTTATTTGTTCGTATACTCGCGAGTGTGAGCCGTCGTCGTCGTTTCCCCTCGACTCTCTTTACTCTCTGCTATTATTATTGTATATATAGCTACTCACCTTCGCGCAATTTTGCGTTAGAGAAAGAGAGGCTATAACGGCGTTTATTCGGAGTCATCGAGCGGATCGTGTATAATAGAGACGATTCCCTTCGGCTGCTTTTTCTTTTGCCAGCGAAGCATCGGCTCTTTTTTGCATGAGCTGAATAGACGTGAAAGGCGATCACGATGACGAGGCTTTTTTTTTAATTTGTGTGGAGACGGATTTTTTTGTGGAAAAAATCGATTTGAATTTGAAAAATAATTTTTTCTGTGTTTACCCGATCGAGTCTAATAAGACTCTGTGTGTGTGACGAGAAGAAGCTCAAAAAAGTTTTATTGCCGAGATTAGATCACTTGTTCGAGTTACGAGGATAAAATTATTGTGGCTTTTTGTCCCGTCGCCTTTTTTTTCGTCAAAGTTAAACAAAAAATGTTCCGCAAAAGATAGTTCCAATGCCGTAATCGTCACGTGCGTAAGAATGCATTAGTCCTTGTAATCATTCCACTAAAGACTGATTTTTCTCATAGTCTATCGCATAATTTTACTCAATTTTTCCTATACTCGCAAAATAATCACAACATATAACAAAGTCGAATATTTTTAATCAGTATAAATCAGTCTACACTTCCGATAGATTATCAGTATAACAATGTATTCTGAGTCACCTAAAAACAATAAAAATCAACCGTTCTACATAGCATCAGCAAAAAAAAAATCGGACTTTACTACATTGTACACCTTAATCTTGTTTCACGCTCTACATAATACAGCTGCAAGCAGGAAGTCATTCCAACCCTGTCCAACAAAAAACCCACGAAACTCATCCAGTCCGTTCTTCGAATCCTTTATAAAAAAAGCGCATCAAGCGGACACCTGCAGCGCACGTGCGGTCATCAGCAAATAATCTATCGGATGCAATCACGCGTCAGTCCGTCGAATCTTGCTAAACGTGACCTAATTACCGTGTACGCGCGTCATTATTTTCTCGAGCCGAGATAGAAAGCTCGACTATATCAGTAGCATACTTGGACGTTCTAATGCAGATATTCGAGTGTGTATGTAATAAACTCTTTTTTTTTTATAGCGATATTTTTTCGGCGCGCTGACGCACGAGCAGAAATGCGAGACGCGTTTAGGCTGATATAGCGGCACCTGACAATGCTCTTTGTCTTGTTGTACTTTTATTATATGACGACGACACGACGAGCGCGTGTATGCAGTGTGAGGAGACAACGGAAACCTGACGGGCGATATGCTGACTTAGGCGAACCGACTTAATCGCTGATTATATACTGTACTCTGCTGTAGTTCTCGCGTCGTTTTCCAACGATACTTGCAATTTATCACGCGCAGGTTTTCTTTTTTTGGAGCTGAGATATAATAAGGAGTAATTCTGAGGGAACGGACACTTATTTTTGCGGCGATGGGTTATTTAAGTAGCGGATTTCTTTTCTGTTTTTATTTTTGTATAATTTGTTCACGTGAACCGTTTGAAATGTTTCAACTATATATGATTCATAGGGCATGTCTTATCTAAGATGACCTTTACTACTTAAATTATAAGTATACTGTAGAGTCTGATACATTAAATTCAAAATAGCAATATTGATATACGAACCATAATAATCACTAATAATTAGTGAGCGTCTAAATATCATCGAGTTAATAAGCATTCAGGACATTGTTTATCCACATGAGCAATATTTCCACAATGATGATATCAACACCACAAAGTCTCGTCTTACTCAGGGGTTGAAAAAACGACGCATACGGAACGATGACGCACGAAAACTTACACTATTCTTATATACGCATTTATTATCGTCAAACCTTGGGCAGAACGATTTTTAAATAAAAACCTGTGTGCATATCTGTTCTTTCACATATCTCTTCGAAAGGGTAAAAATACCGAGGCGGTAAATCTATTTCAACTTTTTTTTGCTAATTAAACTTTTCGAAAGCGTTTATATTGGAGGAGTTTATCTATAGACATACAAACACCACGAACCACTTTTAAAATTTCAACGAGAAGTTATTTTAAGATACGGCCACCGCATTGCTTCTAAAAAAAGTAAAAAAATAAAAGGATATAGAAAACCAGCGATCTTTTTAAAATGTACACCCACGCAATAAACACAAGGGATCGTTAAATTAATCAATCGTTCCTTTCCCTAATCAACGTACAGCAAGAACTCGTGAAAAAACAAGAATGAATTTTCCAAGAACCCTCTAAGGTATAAATCAACCACACCTCCACCAACCTTATCAAATCAACGACAACAACAACAGTAACGATTCTCAGCAAGACTCGTCTCTAATCCCGTCTCTCATCCGCGTTAATGAAATAGCTACATATATACCATCAGGAAGAGGTGCGCCACTACACGACGAGTCCTTGGATAATACGGCGTATACACACACTAAAACCTCAACTCCGCAGCGTCCTTGCGGCTGAAATCGATGCTCGCCGATAACAGCGGACCGCCAACTGCACGGATAGACAAAGGGCTGCCGACTACGCAGGCGCAAGTCGCCACATTTGTTTACATCTTGCCCGACACGTAGATGATGCTGCGCTTATAAGTTACCCTCGGCACGTGTGTGTCTTTTATATACGTGATTTTTTTTCTTATTATTAGGGCCGGGTTGTTTTCGGCGAAATTGACTTCCGGTTCGCGAGTATTGATATCGGAGTGATCGCAGGGCTTGTTTACTTCCGGTGGTCTTTTGAAGCGCTTAATGAATTAGATTGGAAGAAGAGGGTGTGTATATATATCATCGAAACGCGTTATTAGCTCGCTTTCTGCGAACTGACAAGCTATGAATGATCGTTGAGAAAATTTCCCACGAGTCCTTGCAGGTGTTTACGAAGCAATAACGATTCGATAATGCAAATACCTATATAATTTGATTCTCCATTATAAAAGCCGTGTGATGATCCATCAATTCAATCGTAGAGAGCCTTGAATACACAAAATACATCTCGTCATCGGCGGTATTATCTCTGTTTACTCCCAAAACTACACCTACGCGAATTTCTCTTTCGTCTTCTTCGCGCAGTGGGATATAATAAAAAAACATATATATCATCGCAAGCTCAACTACAGGCCTCGAGTGAAAATACACGACTATATGTAGAAATCAACCAGCAGTCTATAAGCCTGATTAATCTTAACGATCGCCGGCATCTCGATGAATTTAAAAATAGCCGCACCGCGCATATATACACAAACTCTCGGAGAAGATTATCAACGAGCGCAATGAATTCGACTCGCGACCTTGACACTATATAAGAGGCAATAAAAAAAAATTACTCGTCCAATTTTATTTTTTACTCAATTCGTCGCTCGCGCGCGTCTGCGTATTGTATATATATATATACATATAGAAACGAGCGTAGACAAACTTTATCGATCGCCGGGTCGCGACTACGCGCGCGTGACACCAATGCAGCGCCGCCAGCTACTCTACTGCTCAATGACGTACGTACGTATATAGAGACATATTCGTGAGACACACATGTACATATAGATATACGAAATTACGAGCAATTGATGGGAGTTAATAACGGCGTGGGCTCGGTGTCAACTGATCATGTCGCTTATACAGTCGAGCCTCCGACGATTTGAGATTGATGCTGAGATAATGTGTGTGTAAGATGGTGCGGAGGAGGTGCTAAGTTTTTTTTTTCTGTTACGTAAACTGATATATGAGAGGGTTTGTTTGGAGAAGCCTTTTGTGAGCAGTCGTAGTGTGGAATTGCTTCGAGCGACGGACCTTTTTTTCCGTCTTATCGCGATCACCCGTAATCTTAGCAAGAAGAAAAAAAATCATCCATCTCACCGATCGTTCAAAACTATATCCGCGATAAAAAAGTAACGAATTTCCCGTCGAAACAACAGCGATAACTCTCGCTCCAAAACATTCCCTTGTCATCAGCGTCGCTGTATATGCAAAGCAGCTGATCGCCAGCCGCCGCGTCGACTCTCTCCTTCTCTGAAAGGGCATACCATCAAAAAACACCCCCCTAAATCGATAAGTCTCTATTACGCACAAGACAAAAGCCTCAGAGGTGAGATAAAAAACGACGACGCAGTATCAACCCCATAAGAGTGAACTCACCTAGAAAGTCGAAGAGCTTGGAAAAGTCAGCTTTCCCTTCGCGCTCCGTGTTTGCAGTCCCGGTTGCTCGAGCCCTCGGCTATACTTCGCCTTCCACTTCAACACCAGACGACAGAGACGGACAGGAGCGAGTATAGAAGCGGATTTATAAAAGAGCGATCCGTTCCGCGCTCTCCTGGGTTATAGTGTGGACTATCGTACTACTAGCGAGTGCGCGAGAGAATGAGTTGAAGTATAGCGAAGGACGAGTTTAGAGCCGCGGAGGGGTCCAAAAAAGGGGGGGATCCTCCGCGTAGCTGCGCGCCGACTCCGGAAGGTCCGCATTCGCCAAGTCTCTCTCCCTCCCTGTATGTGTGTGTGTGTTCTATCGTTGGCTTTTTTTCGCATGACTATATGTATATGTATCCTCGAGGGAGGGAGAGGATCGATCGCATGGACGCCCCCGACAGAGGTCCATGCCCTCGCGACCGGAGGCCTCGACCTCTTCCTCTCTTTAATGCTGATATGCTTTTCTGGAGCTCGGTAACTCGGATTTTAAAAACCTGTAAACTCTGTGGGGTTGCGGAGCTCGGTGATGTGAGCGAGAACGGCGTTTTGAATTGTGCAAAATTGCCGCCGTTCACGGTGCTTGCGATTTCGAAATTTATTTTTATAGCAAAGAGCTTACTTATCGACTGCGCACGACCTTCTTATCAGAGGTCGATTATAGATCGGCTACCGAGTAACAAGCAATTCGCTTTACCGACCGTCGGTATATAGATTGTGTCTTCAGCGCGGAATATTTACAAACTTTTGAGCTTTCAAAAAAGGATTCAAAGTATATTCGAAATTCAAAGTGACTTGAATATCCTGTACAAACTTTAAAAGAGTGACAAAAAAATTTCCACTAATCATGATGAAAATTCACGAGCGTTATATAATAACGTTAGAAATTATGCATGCCGAGAGCACGCGTTTAACGCCGGAAAATCACGCGATAGTCATCTATAACTAGCTTAATACATAGTACGATTCTATATTGCCGAGCACAGATTCCGTGTTTCAAGCAATGAAGCTTTGATTGAAGCTAACTGCACTTCGAGGGTATACCCTCGCGAATACGGTATTATAATGGCATCAGTAAAGTCCCTGCGGGAAAAATTCCAAGAATGAGTGTCCCTGACCGAACGCCGAGAGAAAGGAAAAGTTTTTAATTACTGAGAATTGCGAGAAAAATTATGTATACTTTTGTCGTCCGTTGGGTTCTAATTCAGGATTTTACTTATTCCTATAGGGGAACTACTACGACGTGCGGTAAGTCGTACAGATGAAGTTTGAGATGAATTGTAAATTCGCTTTTGAGGATAAACTTGCATTTTACATTCCTAGTAAGATTCCCGAGCAGTTTTAGAATAATTTGAAAATTATATATGTCACAAGCCGTTTGTGCACCATCTCAATGAGAAACAAGAATAGATGAACCAATCGTACAATGAAACATCGATATCCGCTATTAGAATTAAAAGATTAACGTTGTACAAGAAACATATATCTCTAAGCAATCATTCTATTTTATTCACAGTCATTGTAGTCGTGTAATTATAGTTTTCTATTCGTTCGAGATAAGAAGTCTCAATTATACCATCGCGTAACGATGACTTAAATAAAAGTATCGTCGATCGATAGACCGATCCTCAGCATCCGTAAACAAAGTCAATATTAACGTAGAGTATAAATATAGACTACCTCCAACTGCATACAGCGTTTTCAAAGACAAACAAGCTCGTGTTTTTTCAGGCTTTTTAAAAGAAGCAATTCGCGCGCGCACGACTTTCACTGTCTACCCGCATCATAAGTGCACAATCATAACGCTGAAAAGTTTCCGCAAAACTATCCCCTCAAACTCGCGGCCATCACGACGACAAAACTCTCTAGCACATCCAGTAGTATCTGCCTACAATGAGACTCGAATATACAAAAATAAATACAGCGTTGCGTAATTCGAACGTTGACAGTAAAATTGCGTAACCGCCCGATGAAAAATCTCTTACCGATCTCCAATCATTAATTTATCGCTCTACACGTTATAATTTCCCGATACCGGCAGAAAATGCAAAAAAAAAATCCCCCGAACGAGATACGAATCGATGAAACACCACGTGAGTCTGGCACGTGAGAAAGTCGAGATTTCTATTCCGATCTCGTTCGTCGTTTTCATTGAAGATCGTTTAGACGATCGTTTGGCTCTCGCGACTATCCGGGTATAATGTGCTGTGATGAATTTGCGGAAAATAATATTGTAATGGGCTACTGCTGCTCCGCGACTCTCCCCCACCAAGTCTCGTCCGACTGTGTGACTTTTAGTCTCAAGCGAGAAGCGCGTATCCAATAGTACTTTAGAAAACGTCGTCCAGTCCGTCGCACGACTCTCACGCGGAGAACGCGTAGAGCCGGTCAGATTGGTATTTCGATTTTTTTTTCCTCTTTACTTATTCGACTTTTGTTTTTGTTCAATCGTTCGTTTGATAGACTTGTGTATATGCAATTAATTCTAGTCAATTTTAAAGTTTTATAAATACACGAATTTCGGATATTTACTGCTCGGTTTGTGCGAGGAAAAAATTCTGTGCTGTTTTCGTCGGATACGTCAGGGAGAGATGGCACATGTTTATTCACGAATCACGTCCTCATCGGTAAGTTCCTTTTTTAAATTATATATTTTTTAGGGATTTTTGGTCGTGGATATGTGAGGTGGCTTTTTCCGCGGGTTTCTCGTGATCGTTTCAGAAGGCAAGTTGCCCAATACTTTGAATAGCTAAGCAGTCAATGACGCGCGAAGAATTCGGAGCATATTTTAGGTAAATGTCAATGCTGTTCCCGGTTCATTTTTTGTCGTTCATTCCGATGTAACAATTCAAAATTCTTCAACGATTATGCAGGTTAAGGAACAATTTAAGTAACAATAAGTGAATATTATTATACGGAATTATGTATATACTTTGCTTTCAATAGAAACTCGTCCAAACTATTTTTAAATTTCTTTATGACAGAATCCTTTTGAATATTTCATGGAGATCTTTTCCTCTGACCTTAAAAAACTTTCTTTGTTGAGGATTTAAGAAATTCCTTATTTTCTATGGTAGAAAAAATAGGCGCGAGTCGATCCCAATATTTAAAAACGATAATTAATGCGCAACATATAAATATAAAAGTATACGGCCAATTTAATTTATTTTTATTGAATTTGATCTTGTTATCGGTTTTCCACTTTACTCTGTTTTAATCCCCTTTATTATGTTACTCTCTATACATAATAAAAGAACAAAGTAAATAATTTCTGCATTTTTGGAGATCCTCGTGTTCTTAGTCATACTGGGGAATACTCGTGTTATATGGCAAATTTAAAATATTGAGCTCGAAATATGTTTATCACCGCGGAAAAGTATCACCATTTGTTATTGCTGGTCGCCATATAGAAACGCAAAAAATCCATACTGATGGGAGTTAGCCGCATACTCGGCGCATCTCGCCTACGTGTTAAAATGCAAATTTTCGAACAGTGTATTATCCCTATCAAACATATTTGAATTTTTTGATTAGATAGTTGAAACAATTTTACGTAATATATTTATCGGTCTTTTGTCTCGCATACTATCTCTCTTTTGACGAAGTGCATTTGTATATCGACCATGAACTTCTGATTTGCGTCAAAGAATTTGTTTTAAATTCTAAACATTTAATTTTGATAAAATGTCTTCGAAAATATTGATTCGCAAGGGAAATAAGGTATTCAAAAGGGCAAGTTAAAAGCACGAAATACAATCCAAATCAGCATAAAAATCATGTAATACAAGAATCGCGCGTAAACATAAATATTGAAAGTGTCTTTCACTCGGGGCTTCGATTGAGCACAACCGAAAAGAAAAACCTGTTATATACGACGGAGATATACGTCAAGTCTTACGTCGGAAATTACATTGGGCTGTTATTTCCTTTCCTTTTCGAATCACAAGTGCTCTTGTATTAAAATCTCTTTTGCAGACTGACGTTTGCGCTTCTAATATCCTTGAATAAAACATTTTTTTTCGCATTACCATTCTTTCAAACAAAACGTCATTTTTTTCTTCGAAATTTCAATTTCAATATGGTTTCTTTATGCACGCATTTTATCTTTGTGTAAATTTATTTTAAAATTATAATGTATTATTATTTTGTTGTGATTATACACGATGATAGTGACTTTTGCAATTGGTATGAAAAAATTTAATATTTATCTATTATGACAATTATGGTAACATTATTCATTACCAAATATACTATACGGTCTTATTATAAAATATTTATTATACAATAATTTTTGGTTTATAATAAACATAGCTTTCTAAATAATTGCTAACAATATAAAGTGCATTTGCAGGCTGTTAAATTTTTGAAGGAAAAAAGCTGTTATATAGTGTAGTGAGAATCTATTCTTTCCAAAATTTCTATTTACTTATTAGGTACTATCTATATTTCTTAGAGAATCTATTATCTCCAGGATTATCTTCTAAAGCTGTCATAAGGCGAATCGATATAAACATAATATAAATAAGGCTTTTAAATTTTTACAAAACCAATGTAACATTGGAAAAATTTTCAACAAAGATAAAAAAAGGCACTGACGCATACGAGCTCACTGTCACATCTAAAAATTTTACCGAATAAGCAAAGCACCAGCTGACTAACAAACACCTCTTTACTTTTCATGCAGTTGAAAACCTCGGCGAATAGAATCTGCATATAAAACATCCACCTCTGCCGAGGAAAAACTAATTTTTCATTCAACAAATTCTGATCGATGCAATAACTTACACAACGTATCGCTTTATCGATTCAACCTCTTCTGCATATGCATATCCACACTTGAAAATCTGTCAGAACCTCTCCAAAAGATAACAATTAAACAACGCCACTGTCATTAACGTATAAACTTAAAAAATCACGTCCCAAAGAAGGTACTTACTTATTTCCTATCGTCTCGTGATAAAAGTCGTTCCCACACGACGCAGCGGTGCATCTCGGCGGACATAACTCTCTCTTTGTCATCGATGTTTTTGCTTCTGTTAATAAGTATAACTTGATGCATGTTTGTATATATTAACGGGCAGCAACAGCAGAACGAGTGTGTGTGTGTGTGTGTAGTGTATGTATATACATATACATATAGATATATTCGTTCTGCTGCTGCCCGTTCAAAAGTATACTGGGCCGTATCTAATACTTATCTAGCGCCCGCGTGGTATTCTCGCTTTCTCGAGTCAGTCAGCCGCCTCAGCCCCGGAGTCAGTCGTTCTCCGATCTCGGCACGGTAAGCATCCATCGATCGCGTAATCCCGTCCCTCTCCCTCTCTCTCTCTCTGCCCTCTGAGAGAACGAGCTTGTCTCCTTGCTCCATTTTCGTAACCGGCCCACATTCAAGCGACGACTTTTTATTTCACCTCTCGCGTGCGAATCTACTCGTTCTCGATAAGCATCTACTCTGTATGCATACATGATTGATTTGATTTAACCTGCTTCTAATCGTCGTCGTGCATCTTTTTCCTGCTTTCAGCTCGTCCGTCACTGCGTTCTTCAGAACAGCTGTCGCCTCAGCCATCATAAAGGTGAGAGTCCGAGAGAGAGACCTGCATTCCGTCGTTCACTTTCTCTTTCACTCTCGCAATCGAAACTCACTTTACTTATTTTACTTATAAAACAGGAAGCAGCATGCCGTGCCCTTTCTTGACCCGCCTCTCGGCGAACTACGTGCGCAACTACGGGGCCTCGATGATCATGAACTATGGCCAGCACTGCCCCGTCATGTCCAGGCTGGCCAGTAACCTCGCCACTGCGGATTCGTCTACTAGCGAGACGGCAGCTGACCCTAGCGCCAACAAGTGTCCCTTCCTCTCGAAGGAGCGCGATGCCGTCAAGGAGGCTAGCAACGCTGTCAAGGAGGACGTCATCAGCCTCGCTAACAACCCCGAGGATGACGGAGCTTTCAAGTACGAGGACTTTTTCCATGACCAGATCATGCGCAAGAAGAAGGACCACTCTTACAGGTACGTGCGTCTATCAATTGGATATGCTGTGCTTGTAGAAGGTGTGCTCATTTGAGATTGATATGTTCGCAGGGTCTTCAAAAAGGTCAACCGGCTGGCTCAGGAGTTTCCCGCTGCCATGGAGTACTCCTGGGGCGAGAAACCCATCACTGTGTGGTGTGCAAACGATTACCTGGGAATGTCCCGTCATCCAGAGGTCACCAACGCTGTGCGAGAGGCATTGGACAAGTTTGGAGCTGGTGCTGGGGGTACCAGGAACATCTCTGGTAACTCCATGGGCCATGAGCTGCTAGAGAAGAGATTGGCTGAGCTGCACCAGAAGGAGGCAGGACTTCTTTTTACTTCCTGCTTTGTGGCTAACGACTCCACGCTGTTCACCCTAGCCAAGAGCCTTCCAGGCTGTCATATTTTCTCTGATGCTGGGAATCATGCATCTATGATTCAAGGAATCAGGAATAGTAATGTTCCAAAACATATCTTCCGGCACAATGATGTTGCACATTTAGAAGAATTATTGTCAAAAGTAGATAAAAACATTCCAAAAATCGTTGCCTTTGAAACCGTTCACTCCATGAGTGGAGATATTTCACCGCATGAAGAATTGTGTGATGTTGCTCATAAATATGGAGCATTAACATTTGTGGACGAGGTGCATGCAGTAGGTCTGTACGGTTTCCATGGTGCAGGTGTTGGTGAGAGAGACTACTGTCTCCACAAGATGGATATAATATCAGGCACCTTGGGCAAAGCTTTTGGAAATATAGGAGGATACATTGTTAGTTCAGCTAAATTAATAGACATGATAAGAAGTTATGCAGCTGGATTTATTTTCACTACATCACTGCCACCCACTGTTCTTTACGGAGCATTGGCATCTGTAAATGTTTTGGCTTCTGATGAAGGAAGAGCATTGAGGGCAGCCCATCAGAAAACTGTGGCACATATGAAATCCAATCTCGGCTCTGCTGGAATTCCTATAATTCCATCACCTTCGCACATCATTCCAATAAAAGTAATTATCTTATCTTTGCAAATTGTGTGATAACACCGGACCTATTATAGATAGCCATTGTACTAATTGGTTTTACTTATTTCACAGATAGGAGATCCCCTTGTGTGCACCCAAATTGCTGATACAATGTTGAAAGAGAAAGGTCACTATGTCCAGGCCATTAATTATCCAACTGTAGCAAAGGGTGAAGAAAGACTGCGGGTAGCCCCAACTCCAATGCATTCAGAAGCAATGGTTGAAAAATTCGTACAAGATGCCTTGGAAGTGTTCGAGCGTTTAAATGTCCCTAAAATAGAAGTTGAGAAGCCAACAGAAATGGCCTCGAGAGCTATTTTAGTACATTGACAGAAGTCAATGTAACAAATGTATTATGTTATAAATTGTACATTGTGAACCACCAGCAAACAGAGTTTATTTATGTTAAAATAATCCTGTTCAAAAGATTATGTAATTCAGATGTTAAAGAGAGAAAATATTTAAATGAAGAAACTATTAACTTGAATTATCCTGCATATTTTTTATTCTAGAATTAAGTACTTCTTTTATTATAATTTTCAATAATAATCAATCAAATTATATCTTCAAGAAAGATAATAAATTATTTTCTGTTTACTCAAAGAAATCTAACAATAAGAATGGACTGAAACTAATTAAATTTTTATCTCAAATATAATCGGTGTATAGTAGTTGTGTTTATCATTATCTTTGTTTGGATGACTATGGAAATTTGGTAGCTCTCACGTGACGTCAAACGTCATGCTTGTGAATGGCCCCGATTAAGAAAAAAAAGTCATTGATTTATAAATTTTTAATAATCACCATAATTAATTAAGCAAATAATTAGTAAATATTTAATAAATTTATATTGAATAATCTATAAAAAGTAAACAAATAATATTAATAGAGCTTTGACCGAGCAAAGTTTACGCAATTTTTAGTAGCAAACAATAACGGGTTTCAAAGTCATTACATTACAATCAGAAAGAGAGGGAGAGAGAGAGAGCACGTAAAGAGCCATTGAAAAAACCATTAAATAGCTGTAGGTATTATTCAGTCACGATAAGATTAATGGTGACACATTGTTGCTCAACCAGTCATAGAAATCGATAATAACGATCCAGAAGTAGCATATATACCTGCTCAAGTGCTTGCACTTCAGTACCACAATGTCCACAATCCACAGCAGAAGTTAGTGTAATTGATTGTTCTGCTATCATATATTGTACAGCGCGTGCGCTGTCGTCTGCGCGATCGCGAAACCGGTGCAGGCTGCTGATGTGCTGCAAAATAGCGTCTGCACAAAGTACCTATACCTACGTTACTTTCTGTTAGTAGCGTCAGAGCAGCTGCAGACGCTGCTCCGATCGATCACTTAAAAAACAATAATAATCACGGTGGCTAATAAAGCGACACGATGAGAGCGGAGCCGAAGTCGACCTTCGGCATGTTTGTAAAAACGTGATTTCGCAAGGGAACAATAACAACAGGGTTAGAGGCCAAGTGTCCAAGATATATCGCGCCATGCGGAGGTTAATCAAAATCTTCAGACTGGTGGTCAGTCTCTTGTACGAACACGGAAAAGCTTTGTCCTTCTCTATCACGGGTTTACTATTGCTCTGCTACTGCCTCCATCCAGCTAGATTTGCTGCACACTACGATCACATTAAATTGGAGGACATTGCTTCGGAGTTGGAAAAGGCTTACACTCCAAAGACGAATGCTTGTGCTGTGAGTATCACAGGTAGGAGCAACTCGCAACTGCTGTATCCGGATGAGGAACCCAGAGAGGAGCCCAGTGCACTGGCTCGAAGACTGGGTGTGTTGCCTGGTGGACAGTGGAAGCCGACTAATTGCCAACCTGTCTACAATGTTGCCATAATTCTTCCGTACAGGAACCGACAGAGTCAGTTGACCACTTTCATGAACTACATTCATCCATTTCTACAGTCTCAGAATCTAGATTATAGGATATTCGTGATAGAACAAAGTCCCACCAAAGAATTCAATCGAGCCAAACTTTTCAACATAGGTTTCGTGGAGGCCACCAAGATTAGTGACTTTCATTGTTTCATTTTCCAAGATATTGATCTCATTCCGCAGAATCTGGATAATATTTATGCTTGCACTAAGATGCCTAGGCACATGAGCTCTAGTGTAAATACGTTTAGATATAATCTTCCATACACTGGACTATTTGGTGGAGCTATCGCACTTACGAGGCAGCAGTTTGAAAAAGTTAATGGTTTTTCCAATGTATTCTTTGGCTGGGGTGGCGAAGATGATGACTTTTACAGTAGATTACAGAGCAGAGGCTTTCCGGTAAATATCATTCAAATTTTGAATTTTTGTTTAGTACTTGTATATAAGAAAAACTACATTTTAGGTGACAAGGTTTGGTCCTGACGTTGCACAGTATTATATGTTAAAGCACAAAAAGGAACCACCTAGTAGTGCAAGATTTACAAATTTAGAAAATGGAGCTAAGAGGTTTGATACAGATGGTATAAGTGATCTTGAGTACGAAGTGCTAAATCATCAACTGCGACCTTTATACTCTTGGATTCTAGTCAATGTTTAACGTTTCTTACCAAGTGACTTGAATGGTGATATACAAGTATTTACATTAAAAACTTTAAGTTTTAAGTATGCTTTAAAATTTTTGATTTGTGTTCCCATAGATATAATAAGTTCTCTTGCATATCATATTGAATTTGTTACATATGGAATGTCTCCTTATAAAATTTATTAACAAAAGATGTACTTAAGAATAATTGTAATAGAATCGAAAATACTTCTTTTGTTCAATTACAAAAAAAATATAGTTTACATTCACAAGTTTTGTAAGAATAAATATTTTTTATTTTGATCATGCTATTGCATATGAGCAGACTGACTAAGGTGCATACATCATCATAGACTTTGTACTAGTATTTATAACTCATAATCGAAATTAAATATTTATTAAGGTGTAATATATTATGTAAGATAAAAAAATGTTTTAAAGAAATGTAACTACGATTTTTATTTTTTTAATACATAAATTTAATAGCAGTTAGCGTTTAGTAGAATTACATATTGGAAATAAAAAAAATGTATTAAATTTCATTAAACGGTACCCAAAATTATAGTAAGATTTTAAAAAATATATCTATACATAACATTGTTTAAATCATCATACAGGTATACATCAATAATGAATACAAATAAATACAATGATTATATCAGCTAAAATAATCATAATATTTAAAATACACTATATAAATTGAATTCAAAACATCCGGAAACCCATACTGAAACTCGCTATTGCTATTAATTTCCTTATGAAACTTCAAATACGAAGTACAGTATCATTGAATTACTGTATATACAAAGTTGACGAAACAATTGATTTCTTTTATCATTACGAAATTACATGCGCATTATATTCTACATACAAATTGAAGCCGTTACGCATAAAAAAAAATTTAAACGATGGATTACGTGTCAGAAAGTTCTTGATATCGCGCGTACATCATTTTCTTTACACAGTCTTTATACGTATCTCCGGGCAACGCGTTGTAAGAGGATGACTTTGCTCCCAATCCCGCTGTGGGAATTCGACGTTCCGCTTCGATAATACTCGTTCTGCCTTGATTCGACTTGCCGAGACCCATGCCTTCGGACCAGCCCATCTTTTGCAAGAGCTTGTTACCAACATTGTCCGAGCCAATTCCAGCCCTTGTTGGCTCCTCGTAAGATACTGACATATCATCCGATCTGGTCTTCAAGTACTTTTCCTTTAATCTATTGGGCTGGGGTGGCTCGGGCTCGCCGTACTTGGCCCTGCGCTCCTTCGCACGGTCTCTGTATTTGTTGTTTCGTTGTTGTGGATCGTTCGGATCGAGGCCACGCACTTGATACCAATTCTCAAGATTCTGCTTGTGCAGATCGGAGAGTTGTTGATGTCGCGATAAAGCTTCTTTACTGGGGAATTGTCTCTTGCAGAGGAGACAGGCAAGTTTGCTCCAGTCCGTGTGCTGCCTTTCCTCCTGCTGCACGTCCTCGATTTCCTCCTCGGTATCACTACCGCCGCCATAAGCTGCGACCAGACCATTGTTACTGCCGAGATCTTCCTCTTCAATGTATACCGTGGAAGTAAGAGTCTTTTTCTCCAAGATAGCGTAACCAGCGTCGGCTGCTCCACCCGCACTCTGATTACCCTCGGGACCAGGATAATCCGAAGTCCAGTTGGTCTTGGCGTTCTCCTTCTTCTGGTTGAGCGTCTTTGCCCATCGCTCCATGTCCTTGGCGATCTTTTTGGCGACTTTCACCTTGTCTTGCTTCGTTTCTTTCTTCTTGTCATCGTTCGCAGCGTCTGTGGCGGAAGCCGAGGCTTGTGTAACGGTTTCGGGTGGGGCACTTATGCTCGCCGCCGATGCCGTGACTACGGCGGTTGTAGGAGCTTGCTGCGCTGGTTTATACGAGAAGGTTTCAGCGTCCCAGTAAAGGAACTGCTGGGTGTGACTGTTGTAATAGTACTGCGAATTCGGATCGTAATATAATCCGGTACTGGGGTCGTAGTAGTAACCTGACGTCTCGTCGTAATGATAGGTACTGACGTCCGGAACAGCTGCAATGAAAAAACAAAAACATTGTACACCATTTTAAGAAAAAAGTTTTATAAATATAAGTTTGATAAACAAAGATACTTACAGTAGACTTTTCCATCATTAGAGTGAGCAGGTACTCTGCCGGTGGCCAGACTAGTGCTGCTAGGTGCGCTCGGAGTAGGCCGAGCCTTCATCTCCTCCGCGTCGCCCATCTTCCTGGCTGCTTGCAGCTGTTGTATAGCTGACTGAGCTACGGCTGCCGCGGCATTAACCCGATCGGTCTGATTGAGCGAGGGCAGCGTAATCGCCGAGCCCTGGATGATCTGGTTCTGGTAGTATTGCGTATAATACTGAAGATAGTGAGCCTTCTGGGTCGGTGTATTCGCGTACAGATTAGCGCTGTACTCTGCAAGCTGGGCAACGTCTTCGAGAGTGTAGCGATGTCCAGCCTCGTGGTTCTTCCAAATCTCCGCGCCATCAACCTGATGCAGTTTGCAGTAAGCGATCTCTAGTTTACGGCCGTCTACCTGGAGACCCTGTTTGGAGAGAGCCGTATGCAGATACATGGCGTCGACGACATTGGCCATCTCAAGGTAGCACACGCCTCGCGACGTGTTAGTTAGGCTGTCGCGTCCGATGCGAATACTGCGAATCGGCTGGGAACTGAGGCCCTGCATCGCCTGCAGCACCGAGTCTTCAGTTGAGAGGACGTCCAAACCTCTCAGCAACACCGTGTTCGTCGGGTGCGGACTGATTTCGTCACTACCCTCGCCGCCCTCCTCGCTCTCGGCTCGAGAAGCCGAACATTTGAAGCACGTCTCGCGCCTCTTGAAATTGTGAGCTCCGCACTGCAATTTATCGAGTATTGTGATTTTCATGCAAGTGTATGCATCATATTGAAGAAAGAAATGAAACGTTACCTTGACACAGTGCCAGTCCTGGGTTTGATGCTTAGCCCTTGGCTTCTCCACATGGCCGTCCTTGGGAATGCTGTACTGCATGAGCGCGCGATACTGATCCTGCAGCATCAGTACACCCTGAAACAGACGATTTCAGTGTTATCCTGTTCAATGCCAGCTCAGCAGTTCTGTATCTCTCCCGAAAGCTTGCTTCTTTTCTGATTGACTGATTGATCGATGACGGCGGACTATAGAGAGTATTTCTACTTCAGAAACTTTCCGTACCCGCGGATTTCATTTTTTCCGGTTCTCGGCTTTTTTTGATCAAACTTTTTATATACAGTGAAGTTAAGTACAATTCGAGTAGTATGTAAGTACAAATGATTAGAAAACTGTGAGCTACTAAAGTCATTTTTAAAAGTGCAACAAATCTTGAGTCTAGTAAACATTCGTAGCTGAATCTAAGAGGAAATGATAGATCTTCGGACCTGGTAATGGTCATGTTCGGCGGGGACTAGAGGGCAAAGTTTCGAAAAGTAATGTGAGGAAGACAGAAAGAGAGGAGAACAGAGCGATATGTATAGAGTTTGAGTAGCACATGATGAAAAATTGGAGTAAACACATGCGGGTGTAGAAGGGGTGTACTAGGTACAGGGAAGGAATTTTTAGATCCAGCTCGATGAAGATATTGAATTTTAGCGACGCAAAGTACAAAACAAGGCGTAAGTAAGAGTGTAAGTCCTATAGATTTACAAGTATTTAAAAATGTAAAAAGATAAAGGTATATGGTATTATGTGGAAGTAGCCTTTTAAATTTGAGATGCGCAGCCAGGGCTGGCTGAGAGTAGGGCAGCAGCCCAGCGGACTGCTGCGTTACCGTGCCCTGTCGTCGCGCCACGGGGCGTCGGCGCGGCACAATTGAGCAACGCATCAAGAGGTCGGGACACTGGATTGAACTTCATTCTACCTGTTTCATCTCCATCCATCGTGCGGCCTCCTGAGTCGCGTTAAACTCGACGAATGCGAAACCTCGCGAAGCACCTATACAGAGCAAATACACAGATATCCAGAGTTAATCCACGTTTATGCCTGGGAGTCTCGGAGAGGGCAGGCAATGTGTCACAGCACCAACCATTGATAGACTGTCTTTTCGAACGATCGAACGAAGCGTTATCCCTGCACAAATCTTGCTTTTTTTTTCTTTTTCTCACTGTTTCTTTTTTTTCTTTTTCTTTTTTTACAAATTTAGACAAATACCAGAAGCTAGTCTGAATCTAGCTCGGTATTTTCTTTCTATTTACAAAAGTCTTTATCTTTCTCTCTTTTTTTATCCCCGTTGAATTTTGTGTGCAATTTAACAATTCTGTTATGCCCGTTGGATCATCGTCATAGGCGCCGATTGCAACAAAACTACTTCAATGTTTTTATCTTTTTGAGGATCTTTTTTAGTTTTTTGCAAGCCGGCGCCTATGCTGCAGAGTACTTACCTTTTAGCCCCTAATTATTTATAAGCGGAATATTCTAAGAGAGGAATCAGGAGCTGGGAGTACAAAATTAGCTAAGGAACTTATACTAAAAAAATTAAACTGCTCAATTGGATAAATAATACCGCAGACACGAGTTTTGCTATCAGAATCAGCTGTGATTTGGTTTATACCTGTATCTTTCTTGCGTATGAGCCTGATGTCCTTCGGCATAAGACCACAAGCCAGAATGTCCTGTCGAACCTGCAATGAATTCAAACAACTTGCTTTAGAACATTGGCTCTGCATCAAATCCAGCAAAGCAAGAAGTGCATTGACTTACATCGTTCTCAGTTATGTGCTGAGCAAGTCCTCGAATCATGATAGTGTTGTTGGGAGTCTGACTCTTGTAGTGGACTCCCTCCATGGCTGCATTGTAATTGCGTATGTGCTCGTGCTCGTAATCGTTGCTCTCGCGACTGTGGTCGTCATCTCGATCGCGACTCCTGTCGTCCCTCTTGGACCTGCGATCGCGATCCCTGTCTCTGTCGCGATCCCTCCTCCTATCCCGATCCCTGTCGCGATCTCTCTCGCGATCTCTGTCCTTATCTCTTTCCCTCTCCCTTTCCAGAGAGTCTCCTCTGTCTCTCTGACGTCCATAACGATCCTCTCGATCTCTGTAACTTCTGTCTCGCTCCTCCCTGCTCCGATCCCTTCTGTCTCTTGACCTGTCCCTGTCTCTGTCTCTCTCCCGTCTGTGGGGCCTGTACTCGGGACTTCTGCGTTCCCTGTCTCCTTCTCTGTGCTCGCTGTAGTCTGGTGATCGACTGTCGTTCCTGTACTCCCTCTGGTAATCAAATCCAGGCGTGGTGTGTGGTCTCCTCTCTGCTGGGCCATAACCTGGCTCCCAGGGGTCTATAGCTCCTGTACTGTTGTACATGTTTCCTCAACATTTATTGCGTACCTGAAAAACAAGTGCACAGTCAGCCAGCTGCCATTATGTATAAATAGACCCAGGAGAGTCCGGACATTTCACAGAAAACTATATTCAGTTGTTAACCTAGTGCTAGAGCTAGTCGTAGGTATATCAATTACGTCGCAATTAGCATTCCACACGTTTTGTAGCACGCAATCGATACAGCCTCGATTCCAAACAATGGGCCAGACTCCGCGAACAAGTGCATACAGACGTTAACAGCAATTAAGACAAGTCGTAACATCGGCTATACAGACATTACGTATGTACATATATGCATACGCGCACGGGTTCGTGATTGATTTTTGCTTATACATACCCGTGCACACGAGCGTCGTCTTCCCCGTCGGCGAGTCGATGCGCAAAACAATGACACCGTTTCCCCGGGGCTACACTAACATACGCTATTGCTCTACTAAATCGCCGCAGGGCAGAAAGCTATACTCGCACGGCAAGTCGACACAAAGGCTCGAAAAGTATATCTTGGAGAAAATGTGGCGTTTGCTTACCTAGCAGTGTGATGGTGGCTTCCTGCGCGCGCGTTAGTTCCGGAGAAGATAAGAGAAGCCAGATCCGCTCGCTCGAGGTACTGGACTTTCCGGCTGCGAATTTGAGATTGTATGTACGCCGCTGATGTGTGGCTTCTCTTTTCGCTGCTTCTTGTAGATATCGGAAAATGTCGCCGAGAATTACCTCCTCTGATGCGCAGAAGTCTCTCACGAATAATGTCGGTGCGGGGGACGACCACTGCTGCTGCGGCTTGCTCTCGAACGGAGGTCACGTGGTCGACCGTGGTCCGTCCCGGCGGCCGCTCGAGAAATTTCTCTTCGAGGAGTCGAAGATGGCGCTCGGCGCGCTAATTTTAACGAGTAAACGGAGTTCCCTTCGCTCGGCGTTTGAAGTACTTATACTTATTTTGCCGAGTGTTTTTGTTGTATTTTTTTAATAGTTTTCTATAGTAGACATTTGTTGTTGACGATTATTTACTTCTTAAGCGGAGTTATATATTTTTAAGGGATAAAGTTTCTCACATTTAAGCTGCGATACAGTTTATGTATGTTATTGCATAGAAGGGCAAATTGACATAACCTAGAACCGAAAAAGGGCTTGGAAATTAATTTTTGTACCTCATAATCTCATTGTTACTATAAGGATCTCTGATCAAAATAACATGGTAATTGATAAAACCGTAAAATCTATTCAAACTCTTAAAAAAAATTGCAAAAAACCAAATTCTTTAAAAATTATCGATTTTACACTGATTTTACGGAGTCTACAACATTAGAATTCCCTACAAAATCATTTTCGGTATAAAATCGAAATTTCAAAAATTCCGCCAGCCGAAAACTGCAGGTGTAAACTCGGCCATTTTGTTTCCCCTCGGACGAATCGCGAAAGCAGGGCAGTCAACAACGCCGCCACTGTTTTCGCCCGGTGCTCCAAGATAGCAGCACAGCACTCTCGCGCTCTTCTCGTGCAAAATTTTAAGTAAGCTCTCGGTTATCAGCTAAGGAATCTCTTTGTTTTGACTTTTAAGAGCGTGTCGTGCCTATATTAACCGTATCGGAAGCTGACTAACTGTGCAACAGTGAGGTGGAAATCATTGACCGGACAGTGTGCAGTTCGCAAGAGAGAATACTTAGGAGAGAGTCAGACTATGCCGGCAGAGTGACATCGTGTTTTACGTGTGTGTATAATAGGGAAGAGGATTTTTTCCCAAAGAAGTGAGCGATTTGGAGCCGAGTTTCTTTTTAAAGCGGAAAAAAGTCCGCGAGTGCATTTAATGAACCAACAGAAGAGATAAGGTTATACAACTCGCTCTTGCGGGGGACAAGGTCACCTGCACACGGGCTCTTTGTCATTTTCCCCTGTTGAACACACTTTCTTCGCAAGCGAAGTAGTAAACAGTCCGGCATGACATCACGGGTGATGTGTATACATACATTGAGTTTCACAGAAAATAATCGTGTGTGAGTCTGTGATTTTACGAGGAACAGTATAGGAGTTTTTGTGTATATTGTAGCCCGAAACATTCTGCCGGCATAACTTATTTTGTTGTAAAAGTGTATGATATACTGTGCTGTGGGACGAGGAAATTAGCGACAGGTTTGGTCGCGTTTGTTGTGCGATTGTTTTTTAAGAATATGATGAAGGGATTGTCCGGATTGCTGAGAGACGAGACGAGGATTCTTGCGTTGACGAAGCTGACGTGCTATGCATTGTTGCGATCTTCAGATTTTATCTTGACGACTCTTTGATAGTGGTGAGTTTTTTATTCTTTCATTATGATTTATTTGATGTAAAATAATTGATTTTGATTATTTGTAAAAATAACGAAAGCGTTTATTATTTTTATTGAAAATAATGCCTTACCGATTGAACTTTTGCATAAGTAATCAAAAAAGCACGGTTGCGACGACGAAATAAACGTACACACCGGGAGTAAGACGAAATATAGCAGAATAGAATCGTTGCATGTATGTATAGATAATCTTGCAGACACACTGGTATGTATAATTACCCGTGTACCGTAAGACCTTGTACAATCGACCGAATTTAAATTAAAAATTCATTTAAAATTAAAAAAATCACGCTCTATATCTCGTTAAAGTTATAATTTTGATTTACAACACGATCTAGCCCATAAAAAGGTCGGGCTCGCGCGTGGGCTAACAATTTCCCGCCCCCGAGATTTTCCTTTCAAGGCGCAGTATAGTAATTACTCTTTACGTCCCAGTTAATAGCGAGTGCACTTGCTTTTAAAGGAGATTTTTAAGCGCGCGCCTAGGCTATACATATACAGCCCAGTGAATTAAACTATACGCGCTCGAGGAGAAGGAAATATATTATACGCTGCGTCTCGTATACTCGAGATAGATATATAACGACGAAAAGCAGCAGCAGAGAAGACAGCGCGTATATAAAAAGCTTTCGCGCGTAGCCCTTATCGCCGGCATAAATTTTCCTAGAGAGAGATACGCATCGCGGTGGCGGCGGCATTAAAATATGCACGAGAGTTCGATCATCGGCGACGCAGGGGATTGTTTCAGCAAATTCGTCGGGGACCGCGCAAAATCGATACTCGCCTGATTAACGTATATACACAGAGAGTGAGTGAGAGAGAGAGAGAGAGAGAGAGAGAGAGCTAAGCGCGTATAGGAGGGAGGTGCCCGTGTAGTGGAATTACAGCGAATTTGAAAGAAAATGGAAGACGTTGCGGAGTATATACATATATATATATATATAGCGGTGGGGTGTAGTATATAGGAGGCAAGCAAGAGGGAGGCTTGTGCAGCAGCAGCCGGGCTGTGCGAAATTCACTTGGCGCGCAGCGGCTCCACGCAGCAGTGCACGAGTTGGTTCAACGACCACCGCCCTGCTCTCGACCAACCCCGAAGCAAGCGCGCGAAAAGCGAAAAGCTCGGCTGTATACCTCCCCACCAGTGAGCTGCTCTCTGCAGCCGGCCCGGAATCGACGCTGCTGCTGCTGCTGGGATGGAGAGATTCGAGCTAGTTATACGTGTAACTGCAGGGTATATAGATATATATACATCGTTGCGCTGGGACTCTGGGAAGCGCGCGAAATTTCGGATGGAAGCTCTTTGAAGGAGTGCGACTTTTCGCGGATGATGCTCGAGAGCTTTTTTTTTTATTTATGGGATGTGGTGTGCTGATGGGAGGGGTCGTATTCAAATTGGGAAAGTTTGTTTGCTGCGTCGATGGTGGTGTTTATATGGTTTATGCGGTGTGGGGGAGACTGATTGTTTCGAACTCGTGATTTATTTATGGTGACAGGGACGGTTCGGAGTAAATGAAAACAATGCAATATTTTTCATAAAAATTTTTATTATGTAAACAATCTTCATTGCGGTTTTACATAGTTGCAATAACCGTTAAATAATTTAAAATACAGTAACCTTCGTATAATTATTGTTGTAATGAACACTGTCGTAGAGTATGTATAAAATTGTTGGTTCATATAATGGTAACTCTCGTTATTGACATATACATTTAAAATCGAAATATTTAGAGAGACATTTAAATTGAAGTACTTTAAACATTAGCACTTTTTTAGCATAGAAATAGTTGTTCGGCTCATCGAAAAAAGCTCGAATTCATTCAAACCACACCCGAAAAGAAAAAAAAACAGTCGTATGAAACCACTCAAAAACCAATCAAAACAAACACAGAGAGAAAAAAATCGTTTCGCGCTTGACCCTCATCCCTCTCGGCAGCCGCGTCATTCACCCAAATCCCACATCCCGAGAATCCCGCGGAATTGAAAAAAAATACGCCCACTAAATAAACGATACGTCATAAACGCCGTCGGATAAAAAAAAATACACACACCAGCCGACACCCCGTCGAGCGTCACTCTCTCCCTCCCGTTTAGCAGTCAAGTCTCGTCCGACTCGATTTAATTCGCCATACGGGATAACGATCTTCTCCACTCGGCATTCACTTATCCCCGTCGTAGCGGAATATAAATAATATCCATGTTTATATCCGCCGTTGGCAAAGAAAAATAGATCGAAGAGATGCAGTAGCAAAGTCGCGAATGCGAAAAGGGCTATATAAGGGCGTGCGCGCGTTCGTTGGAGGATGCGCAATTCGGATGAAAGGTCTGCTGGAGGGCGGAGTCACTCTCAGGAGTTTTGCGAGAAGGAGGAAATTACTCTCTCTCTCGCGCGCGCGAAGGCGAGATTGAAATTTTTAATGGATCATCCGTTTTGTATATATATATTTCAAAGCCAACTGCGTATATATACTGTATTATATATGCACATTATTGTAAATTCAGAGAGCGAGTGAAAATTTAACGAGAGACGTGTCGTGTATATTTGAAATGCAGTGTGTAAATATAACATGATGCGCTTCTTGGAGCTTGGATATCGCGCGCATATCTTTTTTTAAGCCCTCGAGAGAATAATTTTCCGATTCCGCGTATGCAGTATATACAGTATAGTCGCGGTATTTTATTTTACAAAATAATGTTTGCAGCCCTCGCGCATGGAAATTGCCTGGGAGAGAGTTGTTGAGGCGGGAATCGGGAAAGAGAATCAACAAGAGTGGTAGAAAATAGATACTCTGGTGCGGCTGCAGCGTACGTGAGAAATTCTCAGATGGAAAATCATACGAGAGGGAATTCGAGATGGGTGTATGCGCAAGGGAAAACCGGTGTATATAGAAAGGAGAGAGAATACGCGAATTATTCATTATATACGAAACGCAAACTTTAGTACAGCTTTTTTTTTGTAAAAATTAAAAGAATCATCCACAAAAAAAAAACAATAGATCACTCATCAGTCAAGACCCCGCGTGTCTCTTCGAAATTACACGTCTAAGAGCAGCTAATGAAGCTCAGCCTCCGAAAAAAGCTCCCGGCATCACCTCTAAAAAGAAGGAAGAAGAATATCTCTCTTTCTCTCAAGCCTAGCAAACAAAAGTATGGAAAATCGCGCGCAAGGATCCTCTCTCGCTCTTTCCTCTCGCCCAGCGAGAGAAAAACCACGACGAGCACACCTACACACACACATATCTGTAGAGAGAGAGAGAGAGAGCCCGGCCCCTGCGCTCTATCGCTTTTCGGGGAGGCTGCGCGCAGCAGCAGCAGCAGCCGGGATGAGAGAGAAAAGCAAGAGAGACAGAGAGGAGTAGGGAAAAGCAGCAGCGCCGGGCTTGCGCGCGAGCGGCACCGGATCAGTTCCCTCGAGCCTAGGGCTAGAAGCGAACCGGCCTGCGCGCAGCTTGTCCGCCGCCTTTACTTCCCTTCTTTCGCTATACTTTGTTGTTATTCCTTCGGTTTCCTTTCCTCGGTTCCCGGTTTCCTTATCTTTTTACACACACACACACACCTCGTCACCAGCACACGTATACTTTCGCGCGCGCGCGCAAGTTTCATCGTCGTATATATATAATAATATAACCGGAAATTGTTGCTGCTGCTGCTGCATCGGGCGAGTTTGTTTATATCTCATTTTCAAACTCTCGGTGATGTGTATAAGATCCTTAGGAAAAGAAAGAACTCTTTGATTTCGATTCGCTGGAGCTCTCTGGAAGTAACCGCCCCGTGTGTTGTACAAAGCCGTCTACTATCACTGTATACGTACAGCAGCGCGCAGCGAGAGAGAGTCGAACGCATGCGCCCGAGAAAGGACGGACGAAGGCGCGAATTAATCAAACTCCCGATTCTTCGGGGCTTGCAATCTTATACGGATATACCTCGTACTTCGGACCGTATACGTAAACGATTTTAATCAGGTACGTAGACATCTAATATATATTCTCTTTAAAATAAACTATATATATCATATACACGCGTACACTCGTTGGTCGCAGAGAAAAGTGAAAAAAAAATTGCATCCACGCGATTTATTGATCCCAAGTAACCCAAGTATATATGTGTGGGTGTGCGCTTGCATGTGTGCAGTGAGAGAGAGAGTGTAAAAAGTGCGAATCATGACTTCCTGGTGGTAACGGCCGCTCGAAAGAGCTTGCGTTTGGGCGATGGCCGTCGTTTACCCGGAATAGATTTCGTTCTTCCGGTAGCCAAGTCGAGACCACCTCTGGTCAGCTGATTGAAGTCGATGATGGTGAGACTGGGCTCCTTGTTCTCCTGCGCCGGTAGCTCCTGGCCGGGAGGAGGACTGCGGAGCCTGCGAGGAGCGCCGGCGACGCCCGCGCGGCTCCCGCTCATCGATCGAGCTGCTGGCCCTGCTGCTACAGGCTCCTCCTCCTCCTCCGCTGCTGCTGCCGACGCCTCCACCCGGAAATACCTGCGAGAGAGAGAGGGAGTTGATGCGGTTGTGCGTGTGTAGGATATGCAAATGTCGATGTGCGTTCACACTCGAGAGAGGTATATATTTATAGTGAAAAATGGCCCTTAGAGAGAGAGAGAGGGAGAGAAAAAGATGGTGTATGTATTATTTATGGGGGTGAGAAGAGTCGTGGTTTGTTACTTCGGAGATACGGGAGAGTTGGGACTTTGACTTTTGAACTATTTAGCAGGAAGTCGACGTTACTTATAGCGACGTTTTGTAAAAGCAGCTTTGACGACAGATACGTTAACTCGATGTTTCATCTTTCAGTATTTACCGCGGTGCAGCTCTTATTTTTATAGCGTCAGACGTCGATTATACTCGAAAAAGGGAGTGTATTTTAAAACTACTTAAAAGCTCTGCAATATTAATGCTTCACACGTATATACGTAATTCCTGATTGAATCGTTATTAAAATATTTCTTTGCAAATAAACATTGAAGAGAGCAAAAAATGTATAGAAAAAAAGTCTCACTCATGAATGCTGGCCAAGTGCAGAGGCGCCGGTGTCCTTGCTGTCCTGGGTCGTGGCTCTCGCGGCGCGCGGTGACGTTGCCTCGATTGCCTGCCCCTTTTGCTCGTCGGTTGATCGGGAAGTCCCGATGGTATTAAGCCCGTTAGCTTGTAGTACTCCAGCAGTGCTCGCGCCAAGTTTCTGCCGACCCTGTAATCTGTTTCTTGTTAAGGTTACCTCACTCCAATGCAATTACACACTTTTCTACTCGTCGTCTTGCCTCAATTTCCTTTTGAATTGCGGAGGAGGTGTGTAACGTGGGAGATGAAGGATAACGAGATATTACGACTTATTTTTGAGTGTGACTCGATTAAGGCGAAGGTTCTGAGATTATAACTCGAGCAGTAGTTATGCACGCGCAATAGTCAGACGAAGACTCTGATAGTTGACTTTCATACTCGTTGGAATAAGTATTTATATAATTGATTTCTTTTTTGATAATAGGTATAACAAAAGGATACAGCTCTCCTCGGTATACGGCAGAATTTCAGTGGTCCCCTTACGCATGTAACCGTGCATGGATACGTGCAGAGTATAACAGTTTACGTGCTCACTCAGTATCGAGCAAAGGTATCGTCTTGCGGTTCCCTCCTTATGAGCATCTTGGTTGTACATAGTGTTGCTCGGTTCATAATCCTCGGCCAGTTGGGCCAACAGCTTTGGCAATACTATGTGACGCTCGTACCTGAAAGCCTTGATTATTCCTTAATGCTTTAAAGTTTTACTTGTTAGATTCTAATGACGATAATCAATCCTCTGTTCAAAAATACACTGATGCGGTAGACAAGTTCTCCCCTTTCTTTTTCCTTTAAAATAAACGACTCTTTCGATAAGTACCTGTAAACATCGTCGTAGGTGTTTCCGTAGACAAAAACACCGGTGGCGTTCGTGTGCGCGTGGAGATCGAGTACGCAATCCAGGGGAACATTTGGGTCTTTATCGAGTGATTCCAGCAAAGTTTTAGTGGCACTTAACGTCGGATGGATCCAATTCGAAATTCTGTTCCACGAACGATTCAGATCCATTCCCATCAATGTAGATCTGCAAAGAAATAAATTTTTCCTGAAAATACCTAGTACCAAAAAATCAACTAATTGATGAAGATAAATTAATTTAACTGACCGGTAATTCCCTAGATACACGCCGTCCGGGTTGAGCATAGGTACGACTTTGAAGACAACGTAGTCTCGCAAAACTTTAGCTATAGGATGAGCACTGACGAGAAAGTCGAGAAGACCCTGGCAAACAAAGGACGAAGGTGACTCTCCGGGATGAACTCGTCCGAATATGACGACAGCTCGACGCGATCGTTGCTGTTCCGGCTCGTTGGGACTCGACGAGTTCGCGCTCGTCCGCGAGTCTTCCGTCGTTATCGTCAGTAACTCGACCTTCCGCTTCTGAATCGAGTTGGCCAGTGTTTCGCGCTTCACTGCTGGCGACCTGTAGGAATGAGTGATTATGATAATGTTCCAGGTCTGTTTGTACAAGCGGTTTGATTGATTGACAACGAAACATTGTTTCGAAGTAGTTTCTCTATATTCCGCAGGGAGTATTACTTTGTAAACTACAGCATGTCGGTTAGAGCAAAGACGTTTCTGAACTCGAGGTGTACGGAAGTAATCATAGTGTAAAGAGAGTCTTCTTAGAACTTTAACTGTGTGGAAAGTAAAACGCTTGCGACATGTATTATTAGTGTAGCGGAGTATACTTCTCTGAATAAAGAATGGCTTCATCAGGCCAAGTTGCGATCCCTAGTTGAATTTTATTTCTTCGCAACTTGCTTTTATCTCTGTTTTATGTGTTTTCCTTCACTGCTGCTGTGCGGTAGTGCGTAGAAAAGTTTCTATAGCCTATACTACAAGCTCGTTAGGTTACTTTTTTTTATTATTCAACCGTAACACCTTTTTTTGGTATCGCCTTGTTCGAGTTCTGCAGCTATACAAGGTTAAATTTTTCAATTTAACTTTTTTCACTGGGTGTACGCTCGCACTGGTTTAGCTTGAATTTCCACGCGCCCGTTTCCTCGTGAAACTTTATTTCCCAAACTAATGCAACTTGGCCCGAAAAAAAATGTAATCTCTACAACTTTAACCAGGCTAAATACCAATACACCTATCAGATTCAGTTCGTATTCTCAGAATAGCTTGCTCGAACAGCATAAATGAGGCAAAGCTTATTATGATCATGAGCAGTTTAAAGCGTTTGCACCTACTTCATTGTGAGATTATCCAAATGTCCCAAATGCCTAGTGTACGAGTAGGGATAAGTCAGAGCGAACTGATACAGTTCATCCTCGCGGTCGAAGGCAAAAGCGAAGCTGAGCACATAGTGGTCCTGATGCTGTGCAGACTTGTAGTAAAAGACCTGCTTCAAAGGCAATCTCTGCCACTTGGGTCGACTGGTGCTTCTCACCAGCGGAGTCATACCATCTCTGAAGAGATTCTTGCTCTTGGAGATATTGACGATGTTGAAGATGACTCGCTGGTCCAGTCGAACATTGTCCACCGTGAAGTTGAACCAGAGTCTGAGTCGAGGGCTGCAGGTGTCAGGTCGGATGAACAGATCGTACTCGAACTCCGAGACCAGGTCCACGCGACCAAGGTTTCCTGTCTCGAAGGACGCGTCGAAGCAGAGGTGTCCCTTTTTGGCTTTTCCACTGTGTCCAGGAGGTCGGATCACCAGTTTGTTGACGTTGCCTAGTCCTCCCTCCGCGTCGCTGTCCTCGCTGTCTGTAGGGTGAAAAACTTGGTGTAACTTTTTCTACTATATTATTATTTAGGATGCAAAATAAATGTATATTATGAAGCATTGCGTTTAAAAAGGCCCACTGAAATTTTTCTTTGATACTCGTTTTTTTTAATGGGGCAGTCTATATTCTCATGCAGGTGTGGAGTGGGTTTTCGCAACCTCATTAAACCCCTAGAAGTTTCAGCGCACTCTCGCACAAAGTATTGCCCGTGGCGTAAGAAACTTTTCAGAAAACCAACGCCTAAAATAGCCACTAGAAGTGCCAAACTTGAAGGCCTTCTATACAGGATATGGAAAATCGGAATACTATTCTGCAAACCGTTATAAATTGCAAAAATCCACACAATTATATTTAATTAAAACTCGCTGGGGCTAGTTAGCGATTCCGCACATTTCAACAATGATATTTTATTGTAAATTTCAATCTCCGTTCGCTGCGTCCACGCGGAAAAATCAAGAGAAATGTAAAGTAACGAAGCATATTAAAAATGTAATTATAATGAAGGAAATTCTGTTACGCAATCTCACTCGAAATTCACGCGCAATATCAATAAGAAATTCGAGATAATCGAACCGGCACGCTGATAAAGACTGGTGTGTTCGAGCGGATCCCTGCCCTCGGGCTGAAACGACATCGGACCCTCGCCGCGGAGCTCGTGGACTAGGACTGAGGTGCTCGCGAGTTCACGAGCTCTGCTCTACTCCGCGATTTTACCTACCTCTATACACACCCGAGAGATCAACAGTCTCTCTCTCTCTCTCACCCCTTTGGTTCGCGTGGTTGCACGCGCGCAGACACTGACACGTGATGCATCATCGCTGTGGTATAGCTGCACAGGTGCCGGCGTTGATCCAACTCGCGTGATACCCCTCTCTCTCTCGGCGTCTATATAGTATATACAGTCTTTCTATATCAAGACTCGTGTGTGAGTAGCCCACAGCGTGAGCTTACTTAATCCGATTGCTCGGTTTCGATCATCACAGTTGCTACTGCTCCTTGGAGTGCTGATTTTAGGCCTGATTTATTGCTTCGTTATAATAGTGACGAGAGGGATTTTCTTTTTCGCTTATATTGGAGCATTGATTGGGGCTTCGAACACGATATCGACTTAGTAATTACCTATCAGTCGCTATACATCACTCCACAGCAATCTCTTAAAATAAATATATATATCTCAGTGTAGCAAACACGCATTCCAATTCGCTCATCCCCGATCATCGCAACAAAAAAAAAGCATTCGCACGATGCTCGAAATTCATCCCTCTCAGAAAGCAACAACAATGCATTCGCAGATCTCTGGCACCCCTCGAGTCGAAGTACAGTCTTGCAACCCCTTCAACTCATCCCCTGTGCGCGCAATGCAATAGAGATAAACGCCGGCGCACTCTGGCAATTATTACAGCGCGCACGTGCAAGTAGTCTCAAATCGTCTTGAGTATATAGCAGTAGTTTTTAGCGAGATAACAGTATAGGATGATACTCACTGTTTTACTACTACTACTACTACTACTACTACTACGAGAATAGAATAGACCTGAACACGTGCGACGACGGCTTTTACGTCGAGCCTCTCGCGTAATTTCTCCGCATCAATGATTCAGTCGCCGGAGCCGCGCGTGCATGCTCTCTGAAGCTCTATGAGCGCGCACTCTTTCCTCCGGCGGTGCTTTGCGCTAGTTATGGAAAAGTTGCGAGGAATATTTGCGCTATGGAAACACTGGGGATACTGTTGTCTTCACGAGGTTTGCTGTTTGGCTTTTTTTTGTTGGTCTGGAGTGAGTTGGTTAGATTAACGTTGTTAATAATTTCGTTATCTCTATAGTCGTTTATAAATGTTTAATGAACGGCCATGATAGTTGCTAACTGATAATGTGGTAAATATATGCATCGCGATTAGTTGTAGACACGTATAAAGGCTGTGTGGTAATTCGAATCGTGTAATAAATTCAGAATAAACATTAATTTTAATAACAATGTGTACACAGCACACTAGAGGTATACAACGAAATAACGTCGCGTGCTGATTTGAATGCAGCATAAATATTTTTTACGCAAGAGGCTATACCCTCCGCTAGTTGAAATCAGCATGCAATCTGCATATTCATTATCCAGTTAAGTGAGCTTTTTTTTTACTTCTCTCCACCTCTGCTGTATATAATTAGTAAATTTCAAAGCAATCTACTACCGGTCGATGCGATTAATTAAGTTGTCTCTGGCATCAGTAGTAAATCCCGGTATAGTCAGACCCGCAATTATCATCATAACCATCCGACGATATAAAAGATTCGATCTAATATACTTTCCGCGAGCAAACGAATATACAGCAACTCGTTTATCCAAACACGATCGAAACAACGTTCCAAACCGACACATATAATATAAAACATTCGCCTTGCCAGCCAGCAGACCCGCCAAATCACAGCGTGAGACGACGTGCATATCACATACAGCCAATAAAGCGTTCAATATTATTTGCACAAATCGGAGACGACTCGCTGATATATAACGTTCCGAAAATGAGATCTGCAGCTGTCGATCTCGCGTGCCAGCAGCAGCAGAGCAGGCTGTCTGCAGCGATGATCCCGTGCGATAGCAGCTTGCAAGCTTCCGGCGTATGCTTCGCCTTATCGCTCCTTCCTTCACTCACCCCCTCGTTCTCTCTCGCATCATAGGCCTATACGATTAAAGAGCGAGCGAGGCTTTTGATGGACGTACGGACAACCGGAAAATTGCACTCGCAGCAGCGACTACTCTACTGACACGTGAGAGCTCCACACGCGCGAATCGCACGAACGCTGTTTCGCGGCTTGTTGTTTTCGCGCGGGGTCCTTGTACTCTACTCCGCGAGTCTATCAACCCGTGTATCGCACTGTTATTGTTATTGTGTAAAAAATAATTTTTTACCCACCGGAATCGGCTTGCGACATTATATATTATGTCGACGTAGCTGCAGCGAGGAACACTGTCAGAGAGACACTATCTCGCGTTGGGGACACTTTGGGCCATTTCGACGCGTTACCTTGACGCCGTTGAATCGATAGCTACCAGAGGTACTGCTCTCGCTGCGTGTACGCCTTTTTTCCTCTCTCTTTCTCTCTTCCGCTAATTCGCGGCCATGCGCACTTGGCTGCGGGATATTATGTTGGCGGAGGAGGCTTAATGAGTTTGGCGGATGTCAACGAGAGGGCAGCTCCTTTTTCGCCGTCTTTGACGCGCGAGCGCCCGGCTATGTGTATTATAGTACAGGGAGGAAGGCTACGAGACGGAGTGGCCACTTAGCCACCCCAGAGAGAGAGAGAGAGAGAAAGAGACTGTATTTATGGATCCTTTGAAGCGGGGAGGGTTCTGCGGTCGTACCGCTGCTGTTGTTGGCTTTTTTTGGCTTCGAACGTACTTTAAAGAGGGAAAGTCGCTTTCGAGAGGGTTGTGTGTACGCGCAGGCGTTATTCTTTAAATTTATCGTTGATGTGCTTTCTTGGCTGCGAAAGCTGTAATTATTGGGGAACAGGCAGGCTTTTGAAACTATTTTTTGCATTAAATCTTGTACACAAAAATGAAAAAATTAGAATTCTTATTATACATTAAACGCTTGGAAAGATCATCGATCAATATGGCTACGGAAGCAATACCCATATGTATTAGTATTAGTAAAGATATATTTACTGATTCTAAAGTGCAAACCTATTATAAACCTTGTCGGTAAATTATACGTGAAGTAGTTTTTTCAAACAGAAAGAAAACTAAGAATATACTTTTTATTTTTACGAAAATAAAATTAGCATTATTCGAGAGCATCGTGTCTGTGTTCCCTATTTGGAGAAACTATTTAAAATTATCGTTAAAAAAGCAGTGTAGCGTTCATGATTTGTATTCGAAATGTACTTTGTACGCTAAGGTTTGATTACGAGTGAACTCGTGCAGCTTATGAAATATGCGCCTCGTTGAAACAGACAAAGCTTTTATTACCAGGAAACTTCTCTCATAAAACTTTACCAATAATTCCGCGTAAAACGCGCTATAATATCTCAATTTCTCTCTCTTCGCTGCAAGCAAAAAGCTCTCTGAATTATCAGTCACGCGCAGGTCTCTCTCTCTCTCTCTCACTCTCTATCTCCCCAATAAATAATTAAGGGCGCAACTTTTTATCGAGTAAGTAGAATAATATCCGGGCACCGCGAGTTAGTGCGAGAGTATATAGAAAAGCGTCGATAAAGTGTGCGCGCAGGTATCGTTAATTTTTCAAACATCAAGATCCCGGGCCGCGTGAAGTAGTTAGACGGCGGCTGCATTAGTATAGCGGCAGGGGGGTCGACAAACTACCGCTCGAACAAGTCGTTCTTATCGATCAGAAAAAAGGCAGTCAGCCTTATCCGAGAGATCTCTCTCTCTCTCTCTTTGGAGGAAATTATTATCGAGCGTTGCACAGCCGTCCCTGGGGGCGCCCGCACCAGCAGCTTATATGAACATTTTCGAATATATACCTATATAGTACACGTGTGCGGAGAGGTAAATAACGCGACGATGCAGACGTGACCCACATTATTATTCCGCGCTCTGCGAGCGACAGCTCGCGTCAAGCCTCGAATTTTTCAGCTGTCTTCTCTTGATAATATCATGTACATATATGCGCGCGCTCAACTCTCGACGCGCGCGAGTCTCTTCATCTCTGATGTCGACGACAACGCGACGACTATTACTGTCGTTTGATTGTGCTCGGGGTGTACTTAGCAGCCCCTTATTCGCTCTCTGCTCTTGGAATTGGATGGGGAGTTAGTAGTAGTATATTTGCTGTCGCGGTTACTGAGTTTGAGATTAAGTTTTCTGGGCTTGATTTTCGCTCGAGTGTATTATTTAAAATACAAAATCATAAAATATAATGTTAAAATCTTCCAAATATAACAGACATCTCCCTTATCGACTCGTCAATATCTGTCAGCAGGTAGACGCCCGTTAGATCCGATCCTTCAATATTCACAGCGGCATCTACTATCAGATATCGCATCTGCAGCCACCCAACGATTTTTAACAAATATAGAAATATTTGTCATCGCGTATATATATACACAGAGCAGTACACTCAACACCGCGAGACAAGCAATAAATCCTCAATAAAATCGTATCCGCAACCGCGAGATTGGCAAAGAAAAAAAAATCTCCGCAAACATCCACACAGCCTCGCGGATGAGAAATCAATACGCCCGGCAGCACGAGCATAACACTATACTGTCATAATAATGATTCGAGAGTCGCGCATCAACCTTCCGATTTCGCATAGTCTCTCCCCCTCAGTATATACATGCAGCCCCTCAGGGCATCATCATTAAGAAGAGGGAAAAAAAACAAGTCTGCAGCATCTCTCGCAAATTCGTCATTGTCTCTCAGCCGCGACTCGCTCATTATTTATTCATCCCCGACGCTCGCGCGCATATATAGTCTAACGCAATTCCGGCCCCGCGCACTGCGCTCGCCGAAGGCCGCAAAGATTTTTCTGGAAAAAGAAGCTATATACGCGCGGAGGTTGGCGAGCCTGGCAAAGTGAATGACTGTGCAGGCGCGGGAGTTGCTCTCTCTCTCTCTTTTGCGCGCAATCGATAATCGAGCCCCCACCTTACTGAGCTCGAGCGCGCCGGCGTCGAGCGCCGCCGCTTTTCCCACCCTCGCGAACCCCCTTCCCCTTCACAGGGGGTGGCTATGTAGCGTAATACACGGTAGAGGGAGCGAGAAAGAGAGAGAGAGAGAGAGATAGCGCCGCCCTGGCCGGGCCCGGCCGAGCCTCGCCGGCTGGCTGGCCGTCAGTTTAGTTACCGCACCACATAAAGGCATTGCGTTGTAGATACCGTTAAACCCGCAATATTATTATCTCTTCATTTTATAATAATATCTTTCCGTTCAGTTCGCCGTTCGTTCGTTCGTTCGCTCGTCCGTTCGTTCGTTCATTTTTGTGTTCTTATATATATACATAAATATCTCTCGATTTTTCAGTATATACATGTCTCGCGTTCTGTTCTCCTTATTCTCTCTCCGTTGATTCGTATAATACGTTATCAGTTGATAATAGTATAACCCGCCCGCCGTTTATATCATTTTGTCGTGTATTATATTCTTTTCTCCGGCTATAACTATAACTACCAATAGGACTGTAGCAAGTACTGCAACCAATCAAGTTTTCCAAGGGCTCTCTCTCTCTCGCAAGTATACGCACACTCCAAGGACAACACTCTGCGAAGACTTTGGCAAACGAGCTCAATCTTCGTATCGCAGCATTTGGCAGCAATATCGCAGTGAGCGCGGGAAAACACGAGCCAAGAGACGAGCAACAACCGCACATACACCCACACACACGAGGGGCAGAAGAGAGAGAGAGAGAGAGCGTTCGAGAAGAAGAGCTATAGCCGGGAGTTCGCGCCACCGTCGCCGCCACCGCTATATACAAGGGCGTGGTCCTCGTCGTCCTTTCCTCACCTCGTCGCTTCTCGCGCGTAAACAACGCTCGAGATATTGATATATATTGATACATCTGTGTTTCGCTAATTTTCGTAATTTATACGATATATCGAGAGAGACACTAACTCACGGGGGGTCAACAGACTCTCTAATACTAATACAACGCGGTACCAGACGACTCTAGAGGGTATTATATACATAATATAAATTGTAGGAGAGACGAGGACGCATTAGGAAGAAAGAGAGAGAGAGAGAGAGAGAGAGATAATGAGACTGTGATAGGACATACATAGAGAACAGAAAACCGGATGCTTCGCAGGAACTTTTTTCCCCACAACGTCCAACGAGAGACGCTAAATAACGCACGTGTCGTCGCCATTTAACTTTATCGAGATTGTTGTAAAACTTTAAACTGTAGTAGAGAGATATAACGCGCGAAAAGAGACTATAGATAGAGAGGCCCGGCATAACGTGTAAAGCGACGGACGATATAATAATAATTAGCTAAATAAAGTAAAAGAGCATTAATAAAAAGAGGCGCTTATCAGACACACGTTCCTACGAGAGCGAAAAGTCAGCCCGCCGTTCAGCGACCACTGAGTTTTCATCTTTACGAAGCGGTATGTTATTTTTCTGTTTTTCTTTTCTTTCTTATTATTGATTATTATTGATTATTATTGATTATTATTATTATTATTGATTATTATTATTGATTATTATTGATTATTATTATTGATTATTTATTATTATTATTATGATTATACGATTTATGCATTTTGTGCGATGATATGTTTTCCATTTTGACTTACATTACACATTGCATCCCCTCATTATTATCGTTGATTGGTTATATACTTTGCATTATACCTCCACCCAACCCCCGAGATCAATATCTGTTAAACATCGATGTCTTATATATTATCCTTATAATTTCGGAAATCTCGATTTAAAAAAAATATATCTATATATAACACACAGTGCTAGTGCTAGAGAAAGAGAAAGAGACGACGCGATCGCGAAACGGGAGAAAAAGGGGTGTGTGAGTGCGCGCGTTCTTTGGTGGGGGAATCGGAATAATCTCGATTCGGGGGTGGCGGCAGCAGCAGCAGCATCCGGTTTTCGCGATTCCGTGCGCTCGCGCAGGGCGGCCTCCCTGATGATGATACGAGTTTCGGCGAGAGGCGCTGGCTTCGCCAAGCGCGCATCGATTCATCGCGCCCATATAAAAAATCAATGCTCGTCCAACGGCTGTGAAAATTTTATACGTATATATCAACGACGACGACGACGACGGCTGCCGTACGGGAGACATCGGAGCGGAAAGACGCGATTGGAAATTTATCGGTGCTTTTTGTCTACGTACGGGGGGTGAGAACGTGTAACGAATTTGTGGAAATTATCGATGAAAACGCGCGCGAGAAATACGAGGATAATATATACATATAGTTTTTTATCGGGCTGTTGATTATTTATATAATACTTTCTTTGGTTCATGTTTTCAACTGTATACTCAGTTTCTTTTACTTTGATTTTCGTTATATTATTGGTGATATACGTATAATAAGCGATATACATGATATAGTTGCTGAACATTGTACATAACTTGTGATATGATGAATATGAAATTACGACTGAATAGTATAAGACCATTTTGTAAAAAAAATGAAATTGGAATATATATATTTATTTGAAATAAAGGCTATGAAAAAATGAACAAAAACGACAACTGAGTCTACAAAATTATTCTCGATCCACATATGTGAAAAATGTATACCAATAATATAGATTCTAATTAGATGTATATAACTCAACGTAAGAAAAAGATAAAAACCCTCACACACACACACATACACATACATCTCATCTCATCAGCGTCACCCACGCAGTCACACACAGAGAGAAAATATGTAAAACGCATGCCTCGTCGCCGAGATTATCTCGGTCGCATGATTCCGCGTATAAGGCAAAGCAAGCAGCAGCAGCAGCTCGAGATACTCGAGAGAGTCTCGCTCGCAATGTCGAGGCGACGAGAGAGGGAAGCAAAAAAGCAGTCGTATATGTATATAGTCAGCCCGAGGGCCGAGAGCTCATATTGTATGTGTGTGTGTGTGTAAGGGGGGAGGTGTAATACGCTCGCTGGTGCTCTGCTCGTATTGATCGGCTCTCTGGGTCCATGTGTCGCTGCTTGGGGTTGAAACATGCGCGCGCTGCTCCACGCTGATGACGAGGGGCTGAGAGAGAGAGAGAGAAGAGTATATAGAGGGTAGGGTCGCGCGGAAAGCCGGGGTTCATATACCCCCAGGATGGTGCGCTGCTGCTGCTGCAGCACCGGCGTATATACATATATATATATATTCTCTTGCGATCCAGCCGGCGCGCACCAATCAATGGAGCAGCGCGGCAGCTTCACGGACGCCGCCGCCCCTAGCCTAAATCCCAAGGTCTACAATTTTGAGCCAGGCTTCTATATATCAAGCGCTGCATTCCATTATTGCGATGCTCTCTCGGTCTCTGGAAAAGCCGGCTACTGTTGTTATTGCGCACGCTATATATACGTTGTATGGACGCTTGTTTTGCCAGAGGGTATATATACGTACCGTTGGATAATTGCTCGCTACCGGCAAGTGTCCCGAACTTTAATTAAACGCTGCAAGCGCGTGTATTACATGTATATAGGATATTTTAGCTATACTGGATTTTCGAGATTTCATTTTGTGTGTATAGAGCTTGTTAGCGCGCTTTGCTTCTCTTTGTTTGTTTGTTGGCTGTTTGCATCAATATTTCGCGCCTATGTGTATTGTAGCGAGATCGATATACTTTAATACTAAATGAGCTCGCTTTAATTCTGGCTCTGTTGTTTTAGCCGAGACTGACTCTCTCTCTCTGGCTTTTTCGTGTGGGGCATTGTCCTCCCGCCTGTTATCGAACCGATAATTCTCTTCCAGTTCTTGCTACATCGATTTTCTACTTGTGCGACTGATAGCAGTTGTGGTTTCAAGAGAAACGTGTTAAATTGTTTAGCTAAATACCCGGCTTGCTGCGTGTCAGTATCATCTATAGGCAAATCAGCTATAGCTTATACTTTATTTTGGGTGAAGAACTTTTAATTAAAATATCCTTCCGCTTATCGACAAGCTTGATTCTTACTTCACGCGCGTTGGGGTTATTTTAATCTGTCGCGAATCCGTTAATATACGCTATACTTTCTGCTCTCTCTCTCGTAAAGAGTATATTTATACATTATAGCCTCCTTCTGCACTTTGTCACGACTGAAATATAGCGTCATATACCAATATGCACGTAGACTACACTTTGAGCCTACAGTCATCGGTAAATAATAATCGATCGCAGAGTATAGCCTTCAGACACACCGCGTCGTCCTCAAATATCTTTTTTCTCTTCTACATTTTGTCTATAATATACTCGCAAGCTCATTAACCGTCGTTTCTATGTAAAAAGAAGTCAGAACTATTTTTCAAATTAACTTTCGATCCATTGCAAAAAGCTAAAAAGAGAACATCCCTCTCGAAAAATCAATACCCAATTGCTCAATCATTATAGCAGATTGTTTTTTCACATTATCATCGCGTTTTCAGGCCGGTCAGTTTTAAAAGGCTGCATTCACTCGGACTCTCGTAACAGTGTATATAGGGGGGTGCAGGGGGTATAGAATGGGTTTACAGCGTTTATTATATCCTCCCCTTCGACAACATCGGGCTGTAAAAGCATATAGGCAAAAGGGATGCGATGCTGCAGAGGGAGATTGATGGCACATACAGACTCTGCGTCCATCGAGGTCCAGGGATTCAAAAGCTCGCCGCACTCGAATTATTCCGACGCTGATGTATAGTGTCTAATGTTTTTTAAATTAAAATTACAGTTACATCATTGACGCTTTCAGATCGAACCAGTTTTCCAATCTAAATCGAAATTTCCATCTCAATTCGGTTATTATGCAACCTTGCCGCGGATTAACATCTCTATCGGTATGGCCCATCAGCCGATCGTAAAATTTGAATTCGAATTGATGCATCAGAAACGCCTCAAAGTTCGCATAAATGCGCATCTATATAAGCAGTGACACTCGATCCCGTAAACATGCACATGTCTGCTGCATAAAAAAAAGAACCCGACGACGGCAAAATGATCGAAAATAGTTGTTTGACAACGGATTTATCGCGTCGAGAGCTAATCCTTTCGAAATACACACGCATATATAGGGAAGGGAGAATAGCGGATGGAAAAGACAAACGGGGATTACGGATACCGGAGATACTCGTCGAATATAAAGAGGATGAAAGAGGCCGAGAATTATACAATTATAAATCCGCGCGTTCCCGTGAAATTTCGAATTTCTATTTTTAACAAGTGTACTTAGCGTCTCTCCGAGAGAGTGAGTGAAAAAAAAGACTATATACCGCTTCGGAATTTTCTCTCTTCTCAAAATATTTATAGTGTTTACACGTGAATGCGTGTGTAGGTATATTTATAATTCGCACTGCCGCGCGCGGAGTGCTGCTGAATTTCCGCACTGGCGCGTCTTGCAATTCAAAGCCACGAATTCGAAGCATTAAAGTCGCGTAATCGCTTCGATTCTTTTATTCGATGCTCCCTCTCTCTCTCTGTATAAAAAAAAATTTTCGCTGCGATAAAATAAAAGAAGAAGAACAAAACGCGAGTTGCATAAAGAGAGAAAATCGTCGGCATTGACTGCTGCCATGTAAATTGGCATGCGGGCCAAGTCTCGTCAATCTACATCCATGTATGTGTGCGTGTGAATATATAGTTTTCGTCATCGCAAATTCTATCTCTCTCGGGTAAGGTCAGGAACGCCTTTGCTGCCAATTTCAAGCGAATTCAATTGCGGCGTGATTTCTATAGGCTGTGGGAACTGCAGATAAGCAGAGCTCCTGTCGATTGTTTTATCGAGGATCCCGGGATTTATTGGAGGCGATAAGATTGTTATTGTTGCGCCGCAACTGAAATTAATTTCGATCGAGCGAGAGCGATGCGTTTGGCAATTCCGAGCGGGGATTAGTTATTCTGTTTTGCGCTGGTCGGAGGATGATTGGATGCTTTGCTTTGTGCCTGTGGAATGCGGCATCGATCGTTTGCTTTCGACGTTGTTTATTACACGTAGCGATTTTTAATTTTAGATTCAAATTCTCTATATATTTTAACCGTCAAAGAAACAAGTAATGCACTTAATACACATTCTTCCCTCTCACACCGCATGATCAAAAACGAAAAAAAAAATTTTGTTTGAAAAAGCCACTACCGGTCCGTATGGTGTCATTCGCCTCGCTTCCTATTTCCCGTATATATATGTATACACACACCGAGATAACTATATGGAGATCGAAGGGAAAAAGAAAGGAGGCGACTGCTCGCACAGAGAGGCCAGCGACCGAAAATTTGATACTCCTGCCGCCGCTATAATACTCGCGTATAAAGGAAGGAGAGAGTTCGGGGGGCTTATAACAGGCGGAAGGGTGGTTTTCGATGTCGCTCTCTCTCTCCAGCTATAGTGACGGATGCCAGCGTTGCCGATATCCCGTGAAGATAAAACAAAGGGATTTTTTAGTTTTTATAACTTTGATCAAATTTATCGAGAGATCCGTTCGCTTATATAGTAAAAGGCAATTTAGCGATAAAGTTCGCGTATATTAAAACGGAGGGCTTACTCATTCCCGTATATAAACAATGATACGCGGGAGTATTATAGTTTTAGAGATAAGATTTCTATAGGCAGACCAAACAAAAAACTTTATCCATAATATAGAGGTAAGTGCGAACTTGAGGTGTAGCATTCGACGTAGGTATACAAATAAATTACGTGTTTTTTCCTGTCGTTTACGATTTTTGCTCCGAAATATAAAATCTGCAAAAAAATGATGAGCATCGTATTATATTCAGCGCATACCACCGGCAACGCCGGCATCATCAGTTCAAACCGGGACGCCAGTAGTAGCAGCAGCTCGCAATCGTGCCGACCGAGGGTAGTCGATCTCGCACGAATTTTAACGACGCTGCGGCTGCGGCGGCTCACAGACAGCAGCAGCAGCAGCGACGGCGGCTCTAGTTTCGCCTCAGTCTGAGCTGGGCCGTCGCGCGCGCGCACGTGCGTGCACTCTTGTCACTTCGTTTCTTTTCTTTCCCTTTAGTGTTTAGTCCTCGCCGTTTCTTTCGACTCGCTCTCTCACACCATAAACACACACGTACACATATACATAATCAGTCATAATAAAAACATAATCAATCAATTAATTATACACTCACACAAGAAGACACACACACACACGTCAACGTTCAGTTCAAGTCTCCATCACAACCCTCGCGAGACTCGTTGTATATATAGTATTACGTCGAGAATCCGAGGAAAGTGCAGCGTTTCTTCCTACGTTCTTCGTCTGCAGTTGATTTTATAATATATATATAAACGGCGCTGCTAACCCGTGTGTCTCTTTGTGTGTGTGTTATATCATTATACACCATATATACGCACTCGACGTTTATTTAAAAAAAAAAAAAAAAAAAAATTCACAAGAGGAGTGCGCTGATCTGTGCTGCTGCTCTATAATACACGAGAGAAAGAAGAGACGACGGGGTTGCTATCGATTGCGCCCGCTGCAGAAATACAGCTCTCCAAATATTCCGAGAGGGAGACTTGTATTATAATATACAATATTCACGAGCCGCAAGAGAGAAACTCACCGAGGACTTTTTAAAATTGGCTGTGCTTTTTCATATAATAACGTTGACGGTAAGCATTTCGGAGCTGCAGAGCTGTCTCTCTCTATACTATACACCACTCGCGTCGTTGCGTAAGAAACGTCATAATTCATCGTCCGTTAACCCCCCGACCTTTCCCTCACTCTCTCTCTCCTTTTTAAAAAAAAGCAGCAGCCACTTCAAAAGAGAGCTTTTTCTTCACAAGCACGTGTATATACCCGCTTTTTCCTTCCGCGAAACAAAAAAAAAACGGACGCATAAAACAACGGTCCTCCCCGATTATTATTTCGTTATATATATAATACACACGCGCATGTGTGTCGTGCTTGGCTTGGCTTGCACACACACACATACACATGCGCTCCGTTTTTTTTCCTTCCGAGGGGGGCGCATGTACGAGGGGAAGAGAGAGAGCGACGGCGAAGCTTACATTCGGGGGAGGGAGAGCAGTACCGCCGCCGCGAGTATTGATCGAGCTGTGCCGAGTACACCACCAGCGCGCTTGCGATTTTCACGATCCGTCGCCATGGCCACCTGGCTATACCAAGCCGAAGATCCTATCTCCCTCGAACGCCGTCTATCTATACATATATGTATATTACGCTGTCCTCGAGTATAATCGCTCCGACGATGCCAATAACCCCCTTCGACGATGTATCGGCTGATGATTCTAAGTCGCGATGCGGTTATTTCTCTTTTTATTTACGAGTATACTCTACTATAGAATCTAGAGAAACAAAGCAGCGACCGGCGTGCGCGTTACGCTCTTTCGCGGAAAAAACGAGCTTCTAGAGGCTATAGTTCCTCGGACAGTCGTGAGTAAAACAACAAAAGATCGTTCAAAGAAAGAAAAAAAAAGTAGCCTCTACTTATACATACACTCTTTATTTTTACTTCTCACCTCTTCTTACACGTACACCATTGAGTATTTGGCTATTTCCGGTCCGCACAATCGATGCCGTAATCGCGACTACACTTTGCGCGGGTGAGTTTTGCGGATCGATGCAGCAAAGTATATATATGGTATATACTGGCTGTCCGCGAGAAGCATATCGTTTTGGAGCTCGTGTCCTAGTCGCGCCTTTGTTGCTTTTACATTATATATACTGTTTACCCGGCATTCCTGGGATCTACGGGCCCGCTCGCGGTTCTCAGAAAACATGTGCTGCTGCGAGAAAAGCGCGAACTTTGAAAGAGGCTCGTCTGATTTTTTCCATTCTCTTGATAATAAGGTCGACTGCTTACGGCGAGCTTTTTATGGGGAAATTGTTGTTGTCGTCGTTGCGTTTTATGCTAATTTTCGTGGCGGAGTAAAGTTATCTTTCAGCTACTATTGCGGCAAATTGCTCTGATCTACTTTATTTTTCAGAAGAATAAATTTAATTGAACGCACATGACGGGGGCGGCCAATATCGCGTACGTAGACAAACAGAATCCTACGCAGAAAGAGCCAAGTTGACGACACGTAGGGTCTCTCTCTGACGTTCGTTTCATTTATTGATTATTCCCCGGCTAGCTGCGTTTTCTATACCAATGCCGCCGTCGACGCCGCGGGTATTTTCGTGAACGCCTCTATTATTTTGGAGTTCGCGCAAGTTGCGCGCGATCGATAGCCGTCGGCGCTAAAAATAACGCTCGCATACTTTCCAATAAAGATAATGGACGCTTCGTGAGACTTTTTTTTCCCTCCTATTATCGATTTTGCGGAGGAGTATATTATATCCCTGTAGAAACTCATCGTATGCGTCATACCGCAAAGACGCAAAATCGCTTCCGCGTGAGAGAACTAGTTGAGCAGCAGAGAGCCCAAGTCAAAAAGTAAAAAAAAAAAGAAGAAGTAGGAACGACTCTTTGCAGCCTCGTAACCTGGATTTTTCAAAAGCGAGAGGGTAGCTTTGACGATGCTCGTCGATCCTGCCTCTTGAGCGGTCGCGACTTTCAATTAAGCGCGAGTGCGCGTGCGTTCAATTATACGAGACGAGCCCCCCTGTATATAGTAAAGGGAGAACTGCACGTCGAAATGGACCGAGAGGGTGTACGTATAGACGAGGCATAGACCCGAAAAAAAAAGAACCGAGAGCGACCTTCCGCCTGTGATTGTAATAACGGGAGAAGGAGAGAGAGAGAGAGTCACGCGTCTACTGTAGAGGGGGGTGCCCTAAAGCCCCCTATTTTGCTTTTTTGACTGTACGCGGCGCTCTGCCTATCAGTTTTCGCGCTGACCGCGTCTGCAGGGAGAGAGAGAGAGAGAAAGGCCGATGACTCCGGCCTGCGCCCTTTGCTAGTCTCAGTCGGTGCTTTGCCCTGTGGAGGACGTGTTCGGTGTCTTTTTTCTTTTCGTTCTTTTGGTTTTTTGGATCGTGTGGCTTCGCTTGTGGCTTTTTTTTGTCAAGTGGTACGTTTTGTGTTTTGTTATTTTTACTTTTTGGTATTTCATTTTGAATAGCGTTATATTTTACACATTAAAAAAAAAAATGTTGGTACAGAAATGTCTTACATTTTTTGCGATTATTCTCGGTCAGCCATTATATCATTATAAAGTACCATCAGTCGCATTATTCTCCCGTAAACAATACCTCGCGTCAAAGCGCCTCAAAAGAAGATATATGCCGGAACATTAAAAAAATTTTTTCGCCAACACCGCCCTCGAAAACCAGTTTAAAATTCAGCGCGACCAAAAGTGAACTGACCTCTCCCCCTAACGCGGATTATCTGCCCCAGTCGCGAAACAATGATCAAAAAAAAAAGACAGACAACAAAATGTCTGTCTGTCTGGCGTCTCGGCTGCCAACAATGAGACGCTCGCATCACATATATATAAAGACCGCAGGGCGACATTGAAATTGCCTACATCAGAGTATAGAGACGGTGTGTGTCACGGGGTAGTGGGCTCGCGGAAAAAAGGTGGAAAGGCCCCGACGCGTATAACAGCAGTATGCTGTGCAGCAAAGCCGATATATGTAACGGGTGGCTCGTGCCGGCTGTTGTGTGTGTCCGAAACAGCAGCTGCGTATACGCTCTCTAGCCTCCCCTTCTCTCTTTCTCTGCGTCTGCTTCTTCCCCCTTTTTTCCGGCGCGCGCTCTCTCACTCTCTCACCCCATAAAAGAGCGCCCGGCAAATAATCCCCCATCGAATCGCCCCGTCTGTTGAGTCTCTCTCTCGTGTTCGTGTGTGTGAGCTGCAGCTATGTGCTACTGGGATATATATATGAGAACCCTAGCATGCGTTTCTTTTCCCTATACACACACGCACACGACGTTGTTGCTCTGATGGGACGCATTGAATGAAAATTTACGTAGCCTCTTTTATATTCCCGAAGGCTAATGACACGAATTTTTAATTAAAAAGTCCGGCGATGACCGTTGGTCCTTTTTTCTATCTCTCGATCTGCTTTTTTAATTATACAAGTTCGGGAAGCTTGAATGGAGCGTATTGTATACGGGTCGATGATGCGGCATATGGGAAATTGCGCCTATATACTCACGGTTATTTTTATTTTTATTACGGCTATATACTTCGAAAACGCGGTACTATAAAGGATATAAATAATACTTCCGGAGCGTGTGGCTCTATATAGTTATTATACTATACACGAGAGAATATAAAGGAAACGTTCATTAGTCAAAAACCTCGAAAAGTCCCAACGAGCGCATATATAATATTCGGAGCCAACGAACCGGCCGCGCACAGCTGACGACGATCCGCAACCGCAATATTCTTCGCAATTTTCGAAAACGTAACCGCTCTCACCTCCTCGTCGTCGTCGGCCATAAGTTAATTGCAGTCGTATCGTCATAGCGGCTGAACTTGAGTGCGTTGCACCTCCGACACGTAAACAAGCAGTTCAGAAAGGTGAAGGGTATTAGTGGTATATAAGAAAAGAAAACGCTGCATCGGTCTCTTTAAATACGAGAGAGAGAGAGAAAGGCGAGGCTTCTTTAAATTCCCTCTGGCCACGACGACGGTAGTGTGCAGCCGTCGGTTTCCTGCCCCCCTTGCGCCGATGATTTACCGTGGGTGCCTTTGTTGGGGATCACGTTTCTTCCCCCCCAGTATGTGCCACTACCACCGGTGTCCAGGTGTGCAGCCGATCAGCTGATCGCTCCTGAGTCGTTGTATCTATATACCTACCTACCACTGCAGTCGGCCACCGACACTGGCTTACGTCACTTCGTGTGTGTACTGTATGTATATACTGTAGGCCTCTCTCCCCCAATAAAGTTTTATATATAACGTAAGAGTCGAAGTAGAGTGAGATCTTAATCGTGTACCGGACGATTTTTACTCGCTGTTGCGCTCGGCCGAGTTTCCGCTCGTTCGGTGTTTTGTATATATACCGTGGTGTGCTTGTATATGTAAATTCGAGGCTGGCACGCGCCTGAATTCTTTTTTCTCGGTTGACGTGTGCGCGTAATTTCGTTAGCTACTGCTAATTAATTTATACGCAAAGTTGGCGATGATTCTGGGAAGATTGGAAATTTGGAGCGAGGGGGGAATCTGTACGCGTCAACGGTGGCAGTCTATTTAATTTGCTTCACTCGTCTCACCGCTTGTTTTCGTCCGATTCGAGTAACAAGATTTATAACTTTGTACGAGAACTACTTTGTATTTTATAATAGTTGCTGCGATATATACCAAAGCAAAGCATTCGCAGCTCTGCCTGAGTTACGCGGGGAGAGGAATGTGTATAAACAGGTCTATTTCGATGACATTACTCAATCCGCTTGAGCCTCTCCAGTATTATAGAAGTGAAAAATTGCGAGACATTTATTAAACGTTCAGTATACTCCCGAATTCCACGACTTTGTATACCAACCGCACACCGATCTTTCTGTTGCAGATTTCGTACGTAGTTAGACGACGATTCAAAGAAGGAAGTAATTAATTAAAGGAGAAAAAGAGGAAAAAAAAATAGTCTTAATATATAACTTCGTGCCGTAATTGTGCAATGATGGCGAACGGTATGGATACAGTAGTCCAGCAAAATGGTGGCTCGAATCTGGGCCAGAGCTCGCAGGAGGAATCCAAGACGAACCTGATCGTCAACTACCTGCCGCAGACGATGACGCAGGAAGAGATTAGGTCGCTCTTCTCCAGCATCGGCGAGGTCGAGAGCTGCAAGCTCATACGCGACAAGCTCACTGGTAAGCCGCACCGCAACCGCACACATGCCGCTCTCTTTCTATATACTCCTTCCTCTAATACTCTCACCTATTTTTAACTCTCTATACCGCGCGCGCCCCCGACTCTATCTCTCTCTCTCTTCTTCACACACGTATATGCTATATAATATACTCTCGTGGAGAATCGGGAATTCGTGTGTGTGAGAGAGAGAGAGAGAAACGCGTAACGTTGATTTAATGGAAGCCCGGACGTTTTGATCCTCTCGAGAGAACAGCAGTTCGAATGCTGATAGGCCGCGATGCTTAATTAGCGCGTATTACGTTTCGCTATATACGAGAGAGAGAGACACGCGTCTTTTTGCTTTGGCCGATCGAGTGATACGCGCGCATATATCTCCTTGGCTTTTCGATTTATTGTACGGTTCAGCTCGTTTGTCTGGCGCGTTGCCCCTTTTTCTTCGTCGCAGCTATATAATACGATCGCCGATTCTCGACGTGGTACATCTGTTTCACGCTCTCCGCCTCTTTGATTTATCTCGTGTATATCCGAAAATTATCAAAGAAATCGCTGTTTTGTTTGAATTTCCCGCGTGTATACAAATGATACGTATATAGCCTATACTATTAGTCGGAAAATTTCGGGAATAAAAGAAAAAAGCCGCAAGACAAACAAACAGAGAGCAAAGCTCCCGAAAAAAAAGCAAGCAAACCGCGATCGATCCGGAGAACGCCGTTTATATACTCCAAAAGTTGGCGACACATCGCGCGCGGCTACGTAACTCGCGTGCAATATCCACTCGCGGCCGCGCACAACGTCAGCACGTGTGCAGTCTATATAGTATATCAGTGTGTGCTGTGTGGCACACACGCTATTTTCGGGAAAGAGATGCAGAGCGCCGTGTGTGTTCAGCTCTCGCCGAGAGTGAACGAGAGCAGCAAAAGCTAGCGGGGGCGTCCCACACACACACATACATGCAGCAGACATCTATGACGTGCGCTTCTAGAGCCAGAATCGAAAAGCTGCGCGCGCGAGAGAAAGAGAGCTTGTTTTCTCTGTGTATACGCTTGTGGCCAACATCTCATGCTTTAACCTCTTCCGTGAGCCGTGAATTATGTACTCTGAGAGAGGAATGGAGTTTCATTTTTTTTCTTTGCTTTTTTGGAGCTTTTTTCGATTTTTCTTTCTATTTATTGAGAATGCTAGAGTTTACTTAGGAAGAGGTTAAAATTTTGAGCTCGCGTCGTCGGTTATAGTTTGCTATATCTTAGCTTAGACACTTTTGACGCTGTTGAAAATTTTTTGATTTTGCACTGATTTCTTTACTGCATGCTGGATATTTTTTTTAAGAGGAATAGTTGGCTGTACGAAGAATATTATATCAGCTGTATCGCATCTTGAAGATAGAGATGTTGTAACTAGTCACATCTGTATACATGAATGATTTTCAACAGCGGAAAGTTTGTCTCGTTTCGTTTGCTAGTACCAAAAGACCCTGATTGTGTTCGGCGATACTTTCGCGTGTTAAAATACGCGTTTACCGAGAAAAAAAGTGCACTTTATTAAACTTATTTTTATGACAATATTTTATACTTATTTATAATTTTAATTACATTTTAATTTAATTTATTATTATACACACACAGTAAAAGTTTTTGTGTAGTATCTGCAAATGCACACTGCTGAGGAGCTACGCATAGAACACTAGATACTACACTATGTAACCAATTTAGACGAAATAAAAATAACTGTTCTTAATTTTCTGTTTATTTTCGACAGGTACATACATGTGGTAAAAAAAAATTAAACAGATTTAGACATCTTATAGAGTATACTTGAATTATTTACTTACTGATAACACAAAAACTTTTACAGCGTAATTTATATAACTCTTTTTTACTATTTTTAAAACAAAAATAAGAATTTTTCAATGCAATTGTAACTTTTTTTGTTAACGATTTCTGATTAAATTTTTTTTTTATTTGTAATATTATTTCAATATTTTTTTTAAACTATGCTTTCTGTTATTTAACATCAAAACAGATATAAAATATTGTGTAGAAAAATCATTATTTTTGTCTTGATTTATATGAAAAAAAAGTTAACTTTTAAAAATGATTAATAAATATATTGCAATTTACAAAATTTTTACTAGTTTATTTTTTTCTTTTTTTAAACAGGTCTGAACAGTACGTATAAAGACATTTGTTTGCTGATGGTTCGTTAAAATATTTTGTTTATTGCGCTACCTTCAAGAACCTTCTGTTAAGTATGATTGAAAATAATATACACAGCGACATGAGCCAAGTTAAAGTAGGAAGTCTTTATGTATCTATTTACATCTCTTCTAGCTTTTATTTTTCGTTATCACTCATTTTTTCTGTTACGTATACCTTATAATAATTACCGTTATTGTTTCATTATGGTTTAATTTCGATCGACACATTTTTCTTTGTGGTTCATTAATTTTATCGTTAATTTCTTTTCATTTCTATCGCACATGCGCGGTGTAAGGGCCGATATAATGAAATTGTTTGGCGCGATGATTTTGCTCTTAAAAAATTCATAGAGATTCTTTCGTTATAATATGCATTATACACATATACATACAAGCAATATATAAAAGAAAGAACGTCAACGGCATTTCGTTTGCTCGGCCCAAGTAGTTCGTTGACACGTACAAGAGAGTCGCATTCTTCTCATCTCGTTCGCTCGTCACCTGTCGACCACTCGACGATGGACGAGAACGTTTGGGCTTTCGCGCGTGACCGACAACAATATACATTATTGTACCTTCTTATTGCTGTATAACATATGTTAGCATTATCTGCATTTTACGATCGAAGATAATTATTCACGATGTCCAAAACGATTAATTTACCCGTATATTGTTATTTTTTTTTCTTTGCATAATCATCCGCTTCTCACTCTGTTTTTGCTTTGTTTAACGAATAGACACTGTCCATATACCGCGCGATGCAAGACGCGTAACTAAGCTTAAGAGAACTATTTGTTGAATAAAATAATTGGATTCGCGATGTTTCCTTGCAGGTCAGAGCTTGGGCTATGGCTTCGTCAACTATCATCGGCCCGAAGATGCCGAGAAGGCCATCAATACCCTTAATGGTCTTCGCTTGCAAAATAAAACTATCAAGGTTCGTGTCCCAATTCTCGCATTTGACACTCTTGTTTTCCTTGGTTCATTGTACTTTCAACGTAGGCGTAATAGAAATTTTGTCACAAATATAAATATACCTCGTGAAGGTACAATGTATCTATATAGTGATCGAGGGGGGTCGGTTTGTCAATTAGACCCGGGGCACAAGACGTAATCGGGCTAATTTCAACAGGTATCGTACGCGAGACCGAGCAGCGAAGCGATAAAGGGCGCAAACCTCTACGTCAGCGGTTTACCCAAGAACATGACGCAGCAGGATCTTGAGAACCTCTTCAGCCCTTACGGCAGGATCATTACCTCTCGCATACTCTGCGACAACATAACCGGTAAGTCCTTGGCTGTATGCATTTTATCGAGCTACAAACACGATTACTTAGACACTGTATTACGTAGAACGACGTTGTATTATACACGTATATATGTAATGCAACTCGATTTCGTGCTTCGATGCCCCGAAAGCTGATGAGAGAAAAAAAATCTTTTTCCCCCGATGAACAATGACTTTTCCAATTATCGCTGACCTAACGAAATGCAAACACGCACAGGATGCACTTCGTTTCACTCTCTCTTTTTTTTCTCTCTCTCCCTCTCAATGAATGTCTCAAGCAAGTTTGAAAAGAAAACAGCATTGAGACGCGTGCCTTGGTGCTTCTTCATCGTCGCACGATGCGCCTCTTCATTCTTATTTTTCTCTTATGTATTCCATGCGGTCTCAAGTGTGTTATTCAAAAATAAAAATATTTTGAATGCTTACTCGATGTTAATTCTTTTGAACATATTATGCAATGATTTATACAAATGCTTCCTTTTCAAAATTTTTATTACTGTTACATTTTTATGTCTATATGCTACTATTGATTTTCGTTGGGATACTTTTCTCGATGGATGTCTCTATATCTTATAAAGCTTGCATTGCTGTTTCGAGATTAAATCGGGCTGTTAATTGCATTCGGAACATTGTGCGACGATAACGTATGCCTCCAATGTGCATAATTTTTTGAAAAACAACAAAGCTTTCATTCCAAGCCAATGTGTACAGTAGATAAGGTCAAGTTAGTAGGCCATGGGGTTTACCAGTGAGGTGGGTCGGTGCGCCTCTTATCTCTGATTAAAAAAATATTTTGCCAAAATAGTATGTTTTAAAATAGAACAATATGAGGAAGTAAGTTGTTGAGACTTTATATAAAAGTTTAAAATATAAAAAGAATACGAGAACCTTGAAAGCTGTCAGTGCCATGAGAAAAAGCAAAAGATCTCAGGAACATCTTTTCTTTACGTTTGTTTATATCGAAATATACATACGCATGGCTATAAATTATCGACTCAAGATTTTTGTTTGAATTTTATCGTAATTTTGCTGATTAAACGAGTAAATTAATCCTCCTAATTTTAAGAATTTAAACCTTTTTAATTTTTTAACACACACAGCCTCATGGCCTCCATCTTTACCGTTGTTTCTACTATCCCCATTTTATACTTATGCTCTCATTCCGTCTTACTCTACTTCTATCTCTCTATCTGTTTTTCTCAGTCTTTCTCTCTTTCTGTCTCTCTCTTCGTTTACATTTATTTCGTTCTATCCATCTGTCTTTCTCTCTCTCTCTCTCACTTTTAAGTTCCTCGCAGCTAAAATCGTATCGCTCACCGTGGCGTCGATGTAAGTTATTTTTAAGTTACGCAACGTCCGCCCGCCTCCTAGGAAAATTCGAAATCCCCGACTATGTCCCAGATCTAATTATCGCAAATAATATTTGTTCGCCCTCGTTGACTCTTTTTGCTCATTAATTATTATTTTATTATACGAATTGATTTTTAACTTATTGTGTATACTTTAATCCCTCGAATCTTCATGCATTTTTTCTAGCGCTTTCGTACATTTTTTTATTTATTTAGAAAAAAACCAAGGAGGCGGACTATAAGCGTATACAAGCGTTAATTTTAAAAAATATCGATTTCGATGAAGTTCATTATCGTTTCTCATTCGCTGGCTCATGATTCAATTATTTTTTCTCTCTTGTCTTTTTTGTAAATTTTTTCACTCAAAGTCATTTTACAATCAATCGAGTTATGCATTTTTTAGCTTAACTTTGTCTGAACAAAATTACTCTTATCTATTATATGGATATAAATTTTTCTTTTTAACGCAAACAATTTTTTGCTAGCATCATTATTGTTATTACAGTCATTAAAAATTTTGCTAACGAATGAGGTGCGAGATTATGAAAATTTGAAAAAGAAAGATATCAGGCGTTTTGCTGTTTTTTACTGAGATATGATTTTTTCGTTTCTGTTTAGTACGACAATTTGTGACTGGCGGCGGAGACAATTTGCCGGGTACGTAACTCAAGAAACTTTTTCTTTTCCCACTTTTTCTGGCTCTCCTTTTAGCTAATCTTATGTTTATCAATGCACTTTATGCTTTTAAACAAACATGAAAAAAAATTGTTTTATTTTCCGTCGTTATAACGCTATACACAAATTAAAAGTCGAAAACACAATAAGTAAGGGACGCTTATTTTTAGTTCATTATATTATATTATGCGATATATTATATTAATTGATAACTCGCAATGTTGAAACCACATAATTCTGTGTAATCACCTACTTTTGTAGACGACAAATAACATATTTTTATTTCACTGTATAATTATTCATAGTATATTTTTCGTTGTCTCACACACGATTAACCGGCGCCAAATTTTTGTTTCTTTACGCTTTTGTAACGTATTATTTTTACCACCTTAGTTTTTTTAGAATATCTCGATTGCCTCTGACACCTTTCGAGCTGCTTAACTTGGAGTCATTAAAGTACATCACGATCAATTAGCTATTTGTGTAAAAGAAAAAAATCTCCAAGATAAACAAAAAATACACGAGGCAATGGTTGCTGCTTCTTTATATATATTTGTCCACAGTGTAAAGAAACGAAATTGTGCGCACCGAGCCACTCGGTTCGTTGATGAACTTTAAGTTTTCTATACCTTGCTTATAGTTGCACATTGTCACACACAAGTGCACATTGTGAATTCGACCAAGCGATCGACGAGTCTTTCTGCAGCAGTCTTGAAATCACATGAAACGCATATATAATATTGAAAAAAAAAGACTCGTCGGTCGTGCCGTAAGGGTGTAGGGGTGCATTGTTGCATAAAGCAAAAGAAAAGAGCAAAAAAAAAAGAACAAACAAACAAAGACTACCTGGATAACCACGGAGTGACAAGAGAAAACTCACGCGCGACCTTGGGCTGCGTCCGGCTTGCTTTGGACATTGCAGGTCTGTCGAAGGGAGTTGGCTTCATCAGGTTCGACCAACGCGTCGAAGCCGAGCGAGCGATCCAGGAGTTGAACGGCACGATTCCCAAAGGCTCGACCGAGCCCATCACCGTCAAGTTTGCCAACAACCCGAGCAACAACAACAAGGCGATACCGCCCCTGGCAGCGTACCTCACGCCCCAAGCGACTCGTCGCTTCGGTGGCCCGATCCACCATCCGACCGGCCGCTTCAGGTACATTCCACTGTCGCCACTATCCAGGGACCTACTCGCCTCTACTCGCTCTACCCAACAAGACTGAAAGAACAGAGAAACCGACCAACCTTCGTCTATATATATTATGTATCTTTCTCTTTTTTGTTTACTGATGATACATACCCCCCCCCCCCCGATTTTTTCTTCGATTACTAATTATATTTTTGTACATTATTTTATACATTATACTTCGGTGACCAGCTCTCCTTTTCTCTGACTCAACTTCTCTTGTTTTTTAACTCTACGACCCTGCAGCTGTACATATACGTACATTTTGTACTTGTCGGTTTTATCGTTTATCTCGACTACGGCCGCTTCTACGGAGGTACTTTGCAACTGACTTTCGTGCTTATATTATACTTTTGCCCTCCCCGCGCGAATTACTATTCATGAATTCTGATGGCGGGGTAAGTAACGACCCTTCCAACTGTATGTTTCATTTCACCCGCAAGAGGAAAGTGTATTAAAAAAATGTTCTCTGTACAACGAATTTGTGATATATATATTTTTTTGTCTGTTCATATGTGTACTTTTCCAGCTGTAAGTATGTCATCTATGAATACCGTTGTTGAGACAAGTTCGCATATATACCTCTGTATACTCAAAGGAGGAATGAGTTTGAACCCTTTCTGGTACACAACGAAAGTTTTGATAGTTTTTGCGGTCATAAATCACGATGCTGATGTTTTAATTGTGCTTTTGAACATAAAGACTTGTTCAGATTCGTAACTATTTCATACTGTAAAGTCATTTTCGGTCTTTGTTATGTAATACCTTTTGAAATCGCGTTTAAACACAAAATTGGAACGAACAACTGCAGTTGTGCTAAAAGTACTGATGTAGAAGGGGCTTTACCTATTTTCTTTATCTTCTTTTGTTACAAACTGAGACTGACCCTGTTCATTTAGTTTACGTTTCTTTATTATAGTAATGAACTTTGTTGAGACTTTTAGTTACTGATCTGATAATGCGGTGTACTCGAGTGCGAGCGCAAACCATTTGACTTTCGTCGTACATTTTTGTCGCTACTGAATCCCATTTCCTCAAACCTTCTCTCAATAACCTTCCTTTGCATCGTCATACATGTACATGTATATTTTGTCCCTTTTTTCATTATATATTATTCTTGTTTCATGTTTTCTTCTTTCTTAGTGGCTTATAGAGGCGAAGCAAGGTGCTTCAAAAATTATTTTTGTTTATATTAATTCAATAATTTAAAAAAAAAAATTGGTAAGCATCGTCTTGTTAAAAAGATTTTATTCATTTTTTTTCTTTAATCGAGCAAAATTTTTGCAATGCCAAAGTCTGATTGGCTGATCATTTTGGACTTCGGAACTTTTTTTCTTACTTTCTTTTTATGTTTTGTTTTAGCACTGGCAAGGCAATGCTTGCCATTAACAAAGGCTTACAGAGGTTAGTATTTTTATGTTCTTTCATCCTTTTTTTTCGATTCTGCACTTATTTTACTGGATTATTTCCTTCGTTGGAGTTTTCTCTTGTTATATCATTTCATAACTATCTCATTTTCATTCTTTTTTATCTATCCTCTCCACCGCCAATATCCCAATCTGGACAGTGCGCAGTTATGTTTCTATGTTTCGATTTTAATGACAATATTTTAACAATTTGTTCATTCTGTATTCCATTAACTTCCCTAAAATTTCACACTGACACAAAAATCAGTTTCACGTTTAGGGACAGTTCTTAAAGTTACATCAAATTAAAATATAATAGCAAAAACCAGCTTAAGATAGACTTTGCTCAAAAAATCCTTGTAAATATATAATGCAGACATTAATTATTGTAAATATCATTGAATCAATTTATCGTAATCATATTATCTCAAATTGGTTTTTGCAGATGTTGACGAAGTAGATCGTGTGCAGTAAAGAATCATTATTAAAAGTAACGTTAATAATAGAGAGATTTTTAAGTCATATTCAAGATTATCATGACATGTAAATAGGCATGTGCAATATTTGCAATTTGTTATATGTTGAACTTAACTGTATTATTGAGCTACACGATCATACTTCGTAAATAAAATAATCATAAAGTAATGTAAATGACATTTTTCGAAAAAAATATAATACTGTTCATAACATCATAATCTCAACAAAAAAAATGCCCAAAATCAAAATGTCAATGAATATTCTTTATTAAAGAATAAATAATTCTATAACTTTAAATATTTTGGCTGACTCCAAGTATACTTAAAGAAACTATTTTGGCATTTTTTTTCATTGAAAAATGTCAATCGATATTCTACTAAAAACTACATTATTTTTATATGGAAATATTAGATAAAATTCAGAAAATTTTAGTAGAGTATCGCAATACCAGATCGTAAGAGCTACAAACTGCGTTTAACACTGAAGCTGTACTTGAAAAGTTATTTTTTTAATGAATAATTCTGTGATCTATTGAAATGATTAACGTTTATAAGATAGTATTGTTAATAATATATACCAATTTTTCAATAAAATTCGATAAAAGAACTAAAAAGAAATGTTGAGGATCAAAATTAAAAGATCCAAGTAGCAAAGAATCAGTTTGTAGCTCTGGTACATGGAAAACAAACGCGTATACTTTAAGTCACTAATATCTCGGCTTTATAATTGTATACTAACCGAGATGTGCCTTATTTTAACGCGGCTTGTGACGTCAAGTAGGTACGTAGCTTTCATGTATTACATGTGTCTGTGTGTATATACAGTCTTTGTGTTTCTGTACACGTGTCATGTGTAAATCGATATTTCCACGCTTTGTACTTTATACCCGAAATTATTATTGCCAGTTAGATATTGATTTTTTTTTCAAACTATTGAAAAACAATCGAGTTTTTGATTATGTCGGAACTTTTTCTTAGGTGCATGTATTTTCTGGTAACTGTACTATAGCCGTTCATCTCTAACATCGCTTTATAACTTTGATTCTTCTTTTTCTTATCCCGCTCATTAATTTACTAACATGAATCATTAAAAATGATAGTCCTATTATTTCTTTTTCACACTCGAATCTCTTACATTTCAATGAACATCGCTGAAAAAAGTTTCTTTCCGTTCAGAGCGTCGAGGCACTTTTTCAATTCCATACACGCTAGCTTTTGCCATGATTTTCTCTCTCGTCTTTTCAGTGTCTCTAGATACGACTGGTCGTTTTTCACGATTGTTGCCTTTAACATAGTAAGCGAGCTATGCGATTTTTTTCAAAACTGTGAAAAAACTTAGGTCGAAGAGTAAAGGTGTATGGATTGGCAATGTGGCTTTTTATTAATTATTATTATTATTATTAATTATAATTATTTTGCAATATTATATATATTTAAATATGTGTAGTCGTTGCATCTCTAGTTTGTACCGAGGATGAAGCAGAATTAAAATTTTTGTTTCTTAATTTGAGTCAGTTTATCCTTGGTAGAAATTACAGTGTACATAATAGATTAATAAAATTGATACAGAAGCAGCTAGTATTCACTTAATCTTACAAAAATAATTTTCAAGTTTCAAATTTTTTTGCTGAATACTGCTTTGTAATCAATTGGAAAAATGTAATTACTCTTATCAATAGCTGTACCAATTGCAATAGCGTACCTGTACGAGAAATAGAGATTGTCAAAAATCACAAGTGACTTAGCGAGAACCTAGAGTTACCTAGCCGACCCCTTTGCACTTATTGATTCCAGTAATTACATCGGTCACACCTCGAAATCGGATGGTGGTCTCGGAGGGCTGAGCAAGAAGGATATATAGAGTAGAGTTCGCGAGGCCCTCCGCGAGCAATCCGCGACGAAGGTTGAGTTTCGATCGGCTGCGTGCAAGTACGAGTAAGTCTCGGAGCAGCCGATGGAAAGCCAGAGCACTGTCCAATACTAGTATTATGATATAGAAAGCCGCAAGACAGTTGGCCCATGGGCCCTTTCAGACGAACGAGTAACGAGTATCGTTTCAGGTACAGTCCTCTGGCGGGAGACCTGCTGGCAAATTCGATGCTGCCCGGGAACGCGATGAACGGCTCCGGCTGGTGCATCTTCGTGTACAACCTGGCTCCGGAGACCGAGGAGAACGTGCTCTGGCAGCTGTTCGGCCCGTTCGGCGCCGTCCAGTCGGTCAAGGTGATCCGCGACCTCCAGACCAACAAGTGCAAGGGCTTCGGCTTCGTCACGATGACCAACTACGAGGAGGCGGTGGTGGCCATCCAGAGTCTCAACGGCTACACCCTCGGCAACCGCGTGCTCCAGGTCAGCTTCAAGACGAACAAGAGCAAGGCCGCGTAGGACGAGCGAGGGCCGCTCTTCCACCACCAGCATCAGCAACAGTCGCAGCAGCATCAGTCGCAGCAGCAGCAATCGGAGCACGGCGGCTCCACGGCAGCCGGCTCCTCCTCGGCCTCGAGCGCCGCGACCGCGGCCGTGGTCCAGCAGCTGCTGGGCAAGCGCGCCACGGGTCAGGCCGCCCTCCTGCTCTCCGCCAAGCACCAGCTCCACCATATCCAGCAGCTCCAGCTGAACCGGCACCCCTGGCTCCAGCAGGCCGCTGCGGCCGCGGCGGCGGCGGCCCACCAGCCGGCCGGCAACCTGCCGCGCTGGCTGCTGCCCGGCCAGCAGGGCCAGCGTCAAGGCCACGGCAAGCAGGCCCACCGCCAGGGTCCGGGCCAGCCCCGGCTGAATCAGGCCCAGGCGGCCCTGGCCGCGGCAGCTGCCGCCGTCAAGGATAAGCAGCAGCAGCAGCAGCCCCAAGGCACAACGAAGAAGATCCTCGCCAGCCAGCAGCAGCAGCAGCAGGCCGACAAGGCGTAGCGAGGCTGGAGCTGCAGTCGCCTGCCGTCGTCGTCGTCGTCGTCGTCGTCTCCGTCGTCGTCGTCCTCGTCCTCGTCGTCTGCTGCTGTTACAACACATGCGTCGGTGCGCGTGAGCGAAAGACCGAGCGACTGCGAGTACAAGGTATGCGAGAGAGAGCGTGCGTGCGTTAGAGTTTGAGAGAGATAGAGAGAAAGAGAGCACATAATAAGCGAGCGAGCGAGCGAGCGAGATTGCTTGAGGGACAGGTAGCTGCCAGTGCGACACACGAAACGAAACAGTATTTTAAGAGAAAGAAAGATAGAGACAAACAAAGAGTAACCCGAACTGATTACTTCTATACGTCTTGTGTAGTAAGACAGAGCCGACGTTGTATCGAGAGGCATACCGGGAGAGGAGCACGAGATGATGGCGCGAGGCAGGGCTCGCACAAAGTCGATACTAGCTTAGGAAATAATTTATTATTATTAGGAGAGACCGCGGGAATTAAGAGCGGGCGCAGCGCCAGCAACGCGGCGGCAACGATCCGCCTGGTGTGGCGCTGCGCCCATGTTACACGCCACCCTGTAATGCAGTCTACATACACATATGCGCGCGCGAAACGAACGCTAACAAACAATTCAACAGAGTTTAATCAAGACACTCGAACGCGGAGGCGAGTTTTACGGGAAAACGAGGAAATTTACGATGATGATAACAAACGAACAAATTATTATTATTAATATTATTATTACTATTATTATTATTACTATTAGAGAGAGATATATAAATATACATTTATATATGTATAGAAAGACGATGGGTATAGCGCGAAGATTTAGCGTAACGACGGCGATTAAGGACGGGGAAGGACGAAGCACGTATCCTGCAGAAAAGACCTCTTTCACGCTAGTCCACGTTTAGCCGCTAAATTTTTATTCAATTATTGGGGATGATACGTCTCTAGTCCACCGTGCAAAGAGGCTTGCGCTCGTACGACGGTTCGCTCCTTCTTGTTTCTGTTCTTTTTTCATTCTTGTATACGCCACGCCGTGCATAATAAAAGTATAATTAATTCTTCGAGGCTTATTCGCGAGAATCGAGTGTACCGAGAGATCTTAGAGTAGTAGAGACAGGAGAGGATGATCAAAGTGATTTTCGACTCGGATCGATCTTCGTTTCATGATAATCAATTGTTCTCCGATGATAATGATGAATTGTGTAAATCAATCAATGAATTTGCGAGCTCCCGGGACGCGGCTCGCTCGATTTACAAACTCTCAAATTTTACGCTAAAAACAAACGCGGCAATCCGCGGGCTTCCCCCGACGAAGTCCGGCCAATCTTAATTAAGATGAATTATTATTATTATTATAATTATTATTATAAAGCCATTCCGAAGATCGACTCGCCCTCTCGCGACGACTCTATTATATAATTATGATTACGCTTCGTGAAGCGAGATGACAATGTGTACATCGTATATATACTATTATTACTACGATTATTATTATTATCATCCTCTTATTTGTATGTACCTTTTTTGTGTCTAGTCCAGGATAGCGAGCGAGAAGAGAGTGAGAGAGAAGAAAACTCGCAATCGGACAACGATTTTAAAATCAAATTTCAAATTCACGAAAAATCTTAAGCGCCGAATGAGCGCACCAGATGAGCTATCGCTCTCTTCTTCTCGCCCTTATTCCGTTTTATTCATTCAACGTATATAAACGTGTAGAGAGTTATGCAGAGTTACATGTATTATGGATAAACAAAAATAACGCGTGTCGGTGTCGTAGATAATCATGGAAGAATCCTCACCATGATCAATGTGCGTGGGCTTCTTCTTTCAAAGCGTAAGGAATTCCACTCCTTTGTCACATAATCTCATTATATTCTATTATTATTGTTCTGTATATTGGTTATTCTTATTATTATTATTCTTATTATCATTTATCTTATCTTATTATTATTATTATTACCACCATTATTATTATTATTTTTAATATAATTTTGTGATCGTGTCTCCCGTGGTGTAGCCTTGTAGTGAGTACAAAGACTAACTAACAATCATTGAAGCGAAAGCAAAACCGAGACGAGTGAGAACGAGTAAAAGATATAAAATCATTGGACACGAAAGAGAATCTCCGCGCGCATTACAATTAAAAGCTAACAACTTGATCACTGTAGTAGCCGTTGTTGACTAACCGCTTTCTGCTCCGACTCTTCTAGATCTACTGACGAGATAAAAAAAAAAATCATGCGCAAAAACGCGTAGAGTAAAAAAATCTTGATGGCTAGTTAGAAAAATAGTCAATAACTCTAAACGCAGTAAAAGTGAGAGAGAAGGACGAGAAAGATCGAAAGAGTACTAAACTAAAAGCTCTTGATTACTGATAACAACACTATGCTATTTACAACTAACTATGCTAACTACTACTACTACTATTTACTACTATTTACTACTACTACTACTACTACTGCAATTATTTATTTATTTATTTAATTATTATATAACATAACAAAAATTATGTTTTATTTAAGGATTAAACTGATTTGTGTTTGGTTCGAATGACGTTTGTTTTATTTCTTATTTATGTGAAAAATTTCAGTTGTTTGTTTCCTCATTATCACATCCATCATAGTTCCCGTTTCCCCGCCCCGAAACTTTGTTACACACGAACCCATACAGAGCAGAGCGTATATATATGTAGCGTCGATATCCACGTATACCATGTATATATACATATTATATATATCCACATGCACGAGCGAGAAAAGGACGGGAGAAAGAAGGAGAGGCACGAGCGACCGCCCCCCTGCGAGGATATCGCGCAGATGCACGCGAGGGTAGCTAGCGCGCGTTCGATCATACACACGCCCACAGCGCATAGGCATATGTATATGCTCGTCGGCGGCTTTGCCATGTATAGAGGGGGACAATCTCATTTTCTGCGTCCCGACGATCGCAGCCGGGAGATTAGGAGCACATAGAAAGGCAAGGCATCGATTGCTCTCCAAGGCGCGCGCGTATACCTACCTATATATACCTATACCTGCGGCTAACTGTGTACTTATATATTATACTATACACTGCGCGCTAGGGCGAGACAGAGAGCTTTGCGTTTCTCTCTCCGCGAGATCTCGAAGAACGCTTTATCGGGCTTCCCCGGCGCTGCGAATTCTTCGCTCATTGTCAAGTGGTACTCGTTCGTATGTTGTACATAATGTAACATGTACATCCGTATACAGCTGATGAGAGGAACTAGAGCAAACGATTTCAACGCGAGTTCCTCTTATCAACGGCTCGATACGCTGTATCGATTATCGGCGCGGCGAATTTGCAGCGGCGGGAATTCGTTGTCTATATACACACACACGGGTGAAATGCGGGGAAAAGTTGCGAGAGAGAACGCGTTTCACGTTCGATCAACTCCGTCCTTCCCACGTTTGCGGCACAATATGTGATGATAAGCTGTATACAGTGGACAAGCGCGTCAAAGAGAGAGGGAGGACGAAACGCACAGTGTATCGGGAGAAGTATTATATTGATAGTACACGCACAAGCGGAAACTATATAAGTAAATATATGACAGAAAGAAAATTTTTCCTCCGCCGAAAGTCGAAGTCGTGTGAGTCCTGAGTCTCGTCGCCGGTATATCGATGTGTAACGAAAATTTGTGTCGATGTCGATACGATGTTGGCGTTAATGATGATGATAATGATGATGATGATGATGATGTGTTGCTGATGGTGGTAAAATGCGAGCGTAAGATAAAGAAAGAATAAACGACAGACGGCCGATGCACTGTCATTATCGCACAGAGACGCAGGCCGTAGCCGAAAACAAACAAAACAAAACAAAAAAAAATCGAAAAAAATTTTCGACTGATCTCGTCGCGCGCGTCTATATTATACGCGCGCGAGCATATAAACTTTTCGAGTAAGATGAATTTGAGAAAAAAAATTAATAAAAAAATAAAAAAGGTGAGGGAGTGTAGGCGATATGTTGCTAATAGGAGCGGTGTAGTAGGATACTTTCGTTAATGTCGAGGAGAGCGAGCGCCGACCGCAGACGAAACCTGTATCGGCGTCGAATATCTAGTGTAATAAATTATAAGGACCGCCGTCGGCGCTTAGCGCGACGCTAAAAAAGTGATTCTTATAAGCGAGTAATTAAAGAGTGAAAAGCTGAGGAGGAGGAGGAGGACAGAGATACCAAAGAGATATTAGAAAGAGAATGAATGAGAGCAAAATGCGACGACGCTGCAGGTTCTTCTGCTCGCGACGCTGCGTATATTAAGCGAATGCTGGTTGACCGAACGCGAGGCGAATTGAGCGAGTACCGATAAGCGAAAGAAAATTTGAAGGAGACGATGAAAAGAAAGCAAAAAAGGAATGGAAAGTGAAGGAGAGAAAGAGAGATGGTATTGCTTATACGATCGATAAACTTAATATATTACGTTTAGATGTATAATTTATGTGTAATACTCATTGCAGTAAGGACCGATCGGTCGTACGCTCTTGAATTACCTTTTAATCGCTAATCAGTCATTTAGTATCTGTATCGTTTTTATCTATTTATTGCATTTTATCTGTCGATCATTCGTAACAATTATCGCGTTTATAAAGATTATTGTCTTAGCCACTTTGAACGTCTATTTATTCGTGCGTCTCATTATTAATTAGTTAACGAATTATTATATTATATTACATTATATTAATGATTATATTACCAATTATAAATTATTACGACATAATTATTAGTAGTCAGAGAGGCTCGGATGAATTCACGAGGAGTCGTCCATATTATACCAAAGAGTAATACTCGTCGCCAGAGCTGCGATCATATTATATATATCTCAAAAGGGACGCGAGCGCGCGCGAGAGAGAGAAGAGAGATTATTAAACGCTAACATAATCCGATATTTCCATATACACATGATATTATAAGCAATGTGATGATTGTTTAGAGGAATAAAAAAAAAAAAATAAAAGTAAAATAACTAAGCAGAGCGAACGTTCGAGCAGCAAAAGTGAGAACAAAAATCTGCAGCACGCGATGCACGACGATGTCGTCGTCGATTTGTCCGGACTCTGTGGTCGTCTCTTCACCTATTTATTATTATTGATTGTTGTTAGGATTATTTTACGTCGCATATATTTGATATAGCCGCTAAAAAGGTATAAAAGTAGCATGAAAAAAAATGAAAAAAAAGATGAGAGAGTAAGAGAGTGGTATGATGTCGGGGCCGAGGGGTTGACGTTCGCGAGGGAAAACACAAGCAGGTCAATCGGATGCGCGAGCGCGCGACGCCTCCGTTCGCGCGGAAAACGTCGTTCCACGACACGTTCCTTCGACTTCTTATTAAGTAGAGAGAAAAAAAACATAAATATTACAGATGAAGCTCGATCTCGGCTGAGATCGAAGCTGCGATTTCCCGCGCGGGCGTGTGAAATATACTTATTATATATAAGAGGCGACGCGCGGCTCGCGCGTGACTAGTCGAATACGCGCAATGAAATACACAGTGGTGCTGTTGAAAAAAAAAATGAATATATTAATGGAATAAGTGGCGGATAAACGAGGATTTTTCGACGAGACAAGAGATAGGCAAAAAGTCGTACATTATATACACACACATTTAGGAGAATGAAAGTGCGAGGAGCCAAAAAAAAGTTAAATAAATAAAAGACGGAACGATTGAGAGTGTATTAGGCGACAGCAGTGTAGCAGCTCTAGCTCATCGTAGGCCTAAATAAATGAAGTATTTATGTACTATCTATTTACTAATCGAATCGTCGCGAAGGACGAGGGTGGAAATTCGGCGAAGACGAGCGTATGGAATCGAGCGAGTGCGTGTGTGACTGTGTGAAAGTATCTAAGCGAAATAGCTATTGTGAACGAACGAGAGAATTGAGGGAGAGAAAAAAAACAACGTATGTAGAGCGAGAGAGACGTGATGAAGCATGGAGATTATAGAAGAAAAAAAAATTAAAGTATAATCGAGACGCGATATAAACTCGACGAGACGAGCCACAACGATCAACCAAAAACCGAGAATATACTTAATAGATAATCTTCGACTAATGGAACGAAATATTAAAAAAAAAGAAGAATAAATAAAAATAAAACGAAGTAGGGTTTGGGAAAAGGTGTCGGAGACTGAGAGATAAGCGCGACGGTGTAAATCCCTTGGGGCGCGAAGAGCGGAGTAAAGAAAGATGATTAAAAGGAGAAAATCAGTAGAGAGAGAGGGGAGCGGAGGGAGGGAATCAACACAATCGGAGAACGGGGGCAACAAACGAGAGAAAAGACGAAGAGATAATCTATAATCTTCTGTACATGTTTTAATTATATTCTAATGATTACTTATTATACTTATAATAACGCGCTATGGATTAATAATTGAATTTAACTTAATTAAATTGATATCTATGAAAAAAAAGTATACCTAAACGAGCAAAAACATGGTAGCTAGTCTGTCAATGGGTGTATAAATATTTAATTACAATATTCGTAGACGATACAAAAGAAAGAGAGAGACTTTATACGACACGAGAGAGAGAGAGAGAGAGCAGAGTGAAGTAAACGCAGAAAAAAAATAAAATAAAACGTGTGAGAGGGAGCGAAGAATTGCGCGAGATTAATTCACGAGACGAGCGAAGGGGAGACGACGATTAAATTACAAAAAAAAAAATATACCAAAGACACATACACGCACACACGACACACGAGCGAAAGGGAGAGTATGACAGAGTGAACGAGAGAGTGCGAGAGCGAGTAAGAGGAATCGTGAGACTTCGGAGCGAGTATATAGGGGAAAAAAAATTGTTGAACTAACGTGTATAAAGAGGATAACGTGCATACGCTTACGTCGCGCGGCGAATAGGATTTGAATTACACGGAGAGACAGTGAGAGAGAGAGAGCGTCGTCCTTCGCTCTCACCTTGTTCTCGGAAGCCGACGGTGTTCGTTGCGTCGCTCTTCAAAGATTTTACGAAAAGTTTTGCAGGATAGTATTATTATAAGTAAAAAATTATCGACTAACTAGAAACTGTTGACGATGTCGCAAAATGTCCCCGAGAGAAAGATTATAATAAGAGAGGCGCGAGTACTGTTGATGAAAAATAGATGATGAAATAGCTTTATTAAAGGCGAGAGAGCACCGTCGTTCCGAGAAACCACGGGATCGAGGATAGAGACGCTCTCGTGCAGGTGTAGAGATAAATCGAAACGTAGAAAAGCATTCCACAGACTCGGCGCGAGTCGAGACGAGATAAGACTTCCTTGCCGGCGCGTTTTTTCGCGACTTGACAAAATAAAAAAAAAAAACACGTCCGGCGCACCTACACGAGTAAGTAGGCGATATCCGCAATCGTATTATTACCGGTACTTCGAAACATTCCGCGACGGTTATAGCGCGTATTGCGAGAATTATTCGAGCAAAGAATAAAGGGGGTGTATACAATTGAAGATTTCGCGTTGTTCGACATATTATATGTGCGTTGTGTATTGGCTTGTCGGCGAGGAACGAGATATACACATGTGATTCGCGCCGCCGAATTTTCGTCGTGTATATATACCACGACGAACGAACACGTCGTCGTCGGGTTATATACACGACTCGTATAAGAGCTTTGATTGAGGTTTCGAGAGGAATATTCAAATATTATATACGCATCAATTGTGATAAACATCGAACGTTACGTATAGACACACAAAAATTACGCGCTTGATTATAATACTATACTATTATAAAACGCTGCATTGCCAATCGATGGAAATCTGCGAGACCATCATTGTAATTTTTTGAAAATATTACGATGACGAGAACAAATTAATATTGTATAAATTATACGCAAACGAAAAAAAAAAAAAAAAATCCAACGTGAAAATCAAAAGTGAGCAACGTACGACCACGAGACACAAGAAATTTGTAAATCCCGTATACTGTGTATATAATAAATATATACTATATAAATTTAAGATTCGACATTTTTAAACTAAACTAAATAAAGAGAGGATAAGCAAGTACATTGTATTCACGTGAATTCGATATTTTATACGAAAAAAAAAGTTGATTAAAAATAAAAGTAACGAGAATTATGTGAGACGATAAAGAAAGTGAGAGACAGAGCTGATAATGAGCCGGATATAGAAAAGACTTGACACGGAATTATAATTCACTACTCGCAGTCGAATCGTTCCTCGATCAAAAACTCGTTATACACGCGGTCCTATATTGCATGAGGTATTCTTCGCGATGACGATTACAAAAGAAAACGCCCTCGACCTATGCGTCAACTCGTAGGTACATAAAAACTCCAAAAAAAAAAAAAAAAAAAAAACAGAAAGCCTAGCCGAGAAGCGAGAGACAATAGGCTCTGCCGTGACTTTTCCAAACACAAAAACGGCTCTAAATCGCTCGGTTATCTGATTTTTAAAACCAGCCGGAGAAAATGATCGTCAGCGTCGCGTCTCTCGCTTTGCATCAGTATAAAACCTCGCGACGCGCGTATACTTTGCACCAGAAACTCGACAAGGTGAGCTGACATTCCACGTGTAGAGATATAATAAAAGGTGTACGCGAGGGAATAGAAGAAATGCAATCCGAGGGGGGGGGAGAGAAGCTGCCGAGAGGGAAGTAAACTAAAAATAAAAAAAAAATGAAGCATAAATACACAATATACTAGGCGCGCGGAGAATAGACACAGAGAGAGTCATGTATTTTGCGACGGGTTTTAAACAAATAAAAAAGCGTAAATAAAGAGAAAAAAAAAGTAAAATAAAAAAAAAATAATACGACGGACACAGATAAGCACACAACACGCCGTCGACGCAGCGAACGATAACGCGCGTATATAGGTACGGGAACTAAAAGTCGCAAAATCGATCCGCGAGAGCAAGCCACACGATGTGAAACCAAAGAGCTTCCAAAAACTACGCGATTATACTATACTATAGTTTGGCCTTTTCCCTTAAAGAAAAAAAGAGAAAAGCTCCGCGCTCGCGTGACTTGTCACAAAAGTGTTCGCAAACGCACACAGGATCATCGCATAATACTCTAATTACTCTCGCTCTACCGAGCGAGCGGCACAAATATAATAATATAATTATATATACAATGTAAAGATTATATTACGATAGTATGTATAACGGTAAAGCTTTAACCGCGTTTTTCGCTTCGTTCGATCGCCAACGAGGTTCTATCAAATAGGACCGAGTGATGGGACGACGGAACCGCGGAAGCGCGCGCGGATGCTTCAATATTATATATATATATATGTTATATATATAAACAAGGGGAAGAGGTCAATTCGAACTAAAAAGGGACGAAGGCTTGAAAGGACTCGCGGGTCGATTGTACGCGAGCTTAATCGGTATTATTGGTGATACGATCGGTTATCGTTCGCTAATGCAGAGACGGATAGGCGGGGCAGACGCGAATAAGAGTAATGTGTGTGTGTGATTGAGAGTATAAGCATGTGTGTGAATGTGAGCGAAAGAGAGCACGTCGACACCGCGACTCGCCTCTTATTGGGGCTGTAGTCGGGGGCTTCCTCCACACCGTTATATTACATATACTAAAATAACGTATATTATACATACGCTAGAGCGAATTATAAGGGTGAAAGTGAATTAAAAAAGAACTGTGTGTGACAAAAAAAAAAAAAAGAAACACGCAGTTGCTATAAGTATACACATATGCACACAGAGACACACGTGAGAGAAAGAGAGATGAATAGGATGTGGCGTGGATGTGATGATGATGATAATTTACACTAGAGGCTGATTTGACGGATGGCTGTGCATACTGGGGAAAAAACTTGTCAAATCGAATTGAACATATTGGGTGATGGTGAATTATTCGCGCGTCCATAATATAATACGGGAGAGACTCTAACGTACAATTTCAAATTCTATTGATACGATATGGATATAAACAATTTTTCGATTACGGGAGGGGAGGGCTATGACTTTTTAGAGATAAAAATCAAACCGCAGTACAAGCCGCACACACCTAATACACGAGAGAGATAATGTTATCCGACGATGCTGGAAAAGTGAGCTGGAGGGCTATATTGCGAGGAGAGAAAGAGAGGGAGAGAGAAAAAAAAATTGTTGACGCAGCCTATATTTGAATTAGCGATGTTCATTTCGGGGGAGATGATATGTGACGTTCACACGATTATAATAATATACGAAATCTTGTTTCGGCCGCGGCCGCCGGGTACTGTAGACACATTCGGTTCGATTTGAAAAATTTTTGTTTCAGTGTGTGAGAATCTATATATTAGCGGGTGGGGCACTCTATGGCAATCGATTATTAACAAAAAGAAAAAATAAAGTAAATAAATGAAGACGAGAGGAGCTGATATACACACACATATACACAGACAAAACCGTTCCGAGGAGGTTCAGAGAAAGAGAACAAATTTGCGCTGGCGAGTGAGCGAGAGAGAGAGTGTGTGATGTGTGAGAGAGAGAGAATTTGCGAGAGAATTTATCGCTGAGGAGTTTAGGAGAGAGCGTACCTACGACACATTCTACATTACATGAATACATGAAAAAAAAACCCGCCATGTCACATTGTTGATATAAATTGCAATCCACGATTATTACTATTTACGATATAATTATTATCTTGCATTGTCTAGTCATATGTTATTATTGTATAACTAATGATATTAATTATTAATTAACCTGTACTACCTAGTCGCATTATGTGTTGCATAAAACTATGAAAAAAAAAAATTCAAAAAAGCAAAAAACGTGAAGTACGAAGCAAAAGTGCGTACGTGCATCAAGTGAGCGAGTGTGTGCTAGGGGGTGCGAAAGAGGAAGAAACAAAACAAAAAAAAAACAAAAAATAGCGAGACAGGGAGATCTAGGTCGCGAAAGGAAAGAGCGTGTGAATGCGTGCGACGGAAAATGAAAAAAATCCAAGTATAGCGAAGCGAGAGGGAGAGAGAGACTAGCAAAAAAAAAATAGTCGAGGGAGCGGGGGGAGAAGGACAGTTATTGTAGCCGGAGACTATAAACGTGAGGCGCGCAGTCGATCTGTCAAGGCGCGCAACGCAATGTTTTTATCGGCGAATTTTTGTTGAAATAATTATGTCGCGCTAACAGCGAACGGCTGGAAAATCGACTGCGCGCGTCCGAATACTATATAGAACACACACAAAAAAAAATAGCAAAGTTTCCGTCACGATCGTTAGCGCGTGCTCGCGGATGTAAGAGACTATGCTGGCGCGAGAAAGAGAGCACGAGAGAGGAAGAGTGAGAGCGAGAAAGAGAGCGAGAGTTGATGAGAGAAAAATGGAAAAAAGGAGTATTAAATATTTACGGGGGCCGTGGAGAGGAGGGAATCTTCCTTATCGTACTTCTGAGGCGAGTTCGAATGGGATTCGAGCCGGGGAAAAACGCTTGCGTTTTCCTTTTGTGTAAAAAAAAATAATAATATCGGGATGATGATGATGATGATGCGCTGCGGAGGAAGGCAGGCACACGCAAGTGAGAGCGAGCGAAAGTGCGAGAGAATAGAAAAAAAAAGTTGAGAATTGAAAGAGAGATGAGGGGAGAACTTATATTCAAATTGATGGTCCATTTTCGAATTTCCCGCCTCTCTCCAAAACGAAAAAAAAAATCAGTCCCCTTTCTGCCCCACCGACTCTTCGAATCGGATGTCAATCATGCAAAGCCCTTTTCCTCCCTCCCTCCCTCCCACCCGAGGAGAGCTTGCGGGCCCTATATTGCAATATTTGTACTTTTCCATGTTGAAACCTCGATATACAATAAATTATATTAACAAACTTTAAGCGAGCAGTTCAGTTTTCTATCGACTTTTATTGTACCATCATACTTCTATATCCTGCTCTTTTTTTCTTTCGCTTATGGAAGATTTTTCTTTATTGATTTGACATTTTCCAAGAAAGTTTCTACAAATTTAAATACGTTTTCATTTGATTCCTTTTTATTTGAAATGGATAATCAAGGTGCACCGATTTTAATTCTTTTTTTTCACCACCAAATTCATTTGGATTTCATTCGTCGACAATATTATCTTTAAGGTAAGTAGTGTTTAAATACTTAAGCAGTTATAGTTCCTTCATTCATTTTATCATTAATTCATAATAAATTGTTCATTGGCTTGTTCAATGTAAATTGATGGTGAAATTATTAGTCAAAGAATAAAGCATACATTGTTTTTCGTTTTTAATTTGCAATTCTATTTCATGTGATTTGTAAAGTATAAAGTAACAGATTTATATAAACTACATATTTCATACTTATACAAGTATATGTTTATGAAAGTATACAACGTAAGAAAAATCCATATAATACTTCATTTCTTATCTGAATGCTTAACACACTGTATATTAAATCACAATCTTTGAGAAATTAGATTTCATTTTATGTACACTATCAATGTTTTTTTTTTCATAACTTACACTGCACAATCGCGAACTTTATTTCCGTTTCTTTGGAGCGAATTCCAATCCTTTTATGTGATTCTTGTGTATGCGGTATTTTTCTGTTAAATAAATTAAAGCAAAATTAGCTTGTATTATTTATTGTCAGAAATGAAGCAATTAACAGAAATACTATACCTGTCAAGAGTTTATACACATATATCACTTGGTTTCCTTGAACCAGCACACTTGGTGTTTTCTTTCCTGGTACATCAGTAATTGTGGCGCTTGCACCTATACCTTGACACTCTTTGCTAAACTCCTCAAGTTTGATACCAAAAGTTTCCAAATTGTTGATCAATGTAACCTGAAATTAAAAAAATAAGTACAAGATTATCAACTGGATTTTTGTACAGACTACATCAATAAATTAACATGATCAAACCTTTTTATTTCCTGATCTGGTTGCTACTGTAATATCAATAGGTTCCAGTTTTCCACTGTGAAGAATTTTATTCCCAGCAACTGTAATTTCATGTGTGTGCGTCATTTTTCCAATAAATTTGTTAATACCATCTTCCATTGTTATAACTTCCTGATTTTCTTTTGTGCGCAGTATATCAGCAAGTCGAGGATTGATTTTCAATGATCTGCAAGTAAAAAAAGGGTTAAATAAATATTCAATCAAAACAATTCCTGGATATTCAAATCTTACACTCTAACAAATCATCTTTTATTTAACTTACTTTCCACTTTGGAGATTTTCAGACTTTACATATTCAGTAAAGCACCTTCTAATTTCTGCTCTTTTCAGAACATCACCTTTTCTGCAATCATTATATTGCTGTAAATACACGCAACGCCTTTCTGCATGTCTATTGCTATGATACAATGACTTGTGCAAATAGACACACAATGTAAATACTTACTCATATCCAAATTTAGATAGAACTGGCACTACAGCAGCTGTTACTCTAAAACACTCAGCTATAACTGGAGCATTAGAAACCTCCTCTTCTTTAGCAACTGCTTCTTCATTTATTACAAGATTCCTAAGAAGTGGATGATCATACTAGAAGATAAGAAATGAAGATTGGAAATTAGGAAAATTATATACCAAAATTTCATTGTTAACAAGAAAATTATGTATCCCATACCTTTACAGCTAGCAAGCTTTCAACACCCTTTAAAACCGAAGTATCTACAAGACCTTTTTCCTTCAGACTAGCTAAAAAGACTGATAGCTTTTTGTAAGAAGATTTCTTAACATCAACAGTTTTTCCTGGTGGGCATACACCAATAACATGATTCTTGAAGAATGTTGATGTTATTATAGGCAGATCTCCTTTTTTCAAATTTGTTTTACAAGCTTTCAAAAAACAGTACTCTAATAACTTATCCATTTCTTGTACAGGATCCAATGTTTCTTCCTTGATATCCTCACTGCTTCCCTCAAGTGGCACTGATTCTGTGTCATCTTTTGTATCTTCATTTTCATTTTCATTATCTTTTTCCTCAGTTATATTTACATTATCAATATCGTCAGACATTTCATGAATTTCATTGTCAGTAGTTTGTGGTTCATTAACTTTGTTCTCTTCTGGAGACAAAGTCTTAGGTTGATACTTTTCAAACACTGGTGGCCCTAATTTAGGTCGAATTGGTGGCTTATCCATATTATACAAGGTATCACCCATAACATGTAGAATTTCTACACATTTTCCAAAACCGGCTGCCATGTACATGTCTTGACTAGAAAGAGCAGTGATACCGACAGCTACAGGAGCCTAAATGAACAAAAACTTATTTCAATAATCGATCTTTCAATAAATAAATTACTAACTTATTACCTTGTTGTCATCTGTAACGACAGCCACTGGTGTTCCTTTCTGCAATTTACCATAGGAATGAAAATTTGGAGGACTGTCAGCTGTGATTACGCCAGGCAACATCAGATGAGCACCATTAGCTAGTTTGGAAACCACAGGAGATGGAGTTACAAAAATATAAAGTAAATCTGGATGATGCCACAGTGTAAATATTGTGGGAAATAATTGTGGAGATGAATGCATTTGAAAAAACAGCGGAACTTTGGCAGTGCAGTAAACTTTTCCAGTTTGGCCATCATGAGTTATTATCTTTAAGACACTAACAACTTCCTTTTTTGGAAGGAGATTTTGTATCTCTTCAGGTTTTAAAGATGGAAAAGCTTGGGCCACCTCATCACATAATTTTTTCCTGTAAAAACAGAATTGATGAAGATTGTAAAAACAAAATCAGATCAATAATATACAGAATTTTTTCTAAACATTACCTCTCAGTTCCTTTCAGTTGATTGTTTGATTTGACTTTAAAAGCTTTTATAAACATCTTGTTCTTAACTTAAGCAGACTAACTTATGGTTCAACAATATCAACAACACTGATAAATGAATAAAAAATAAGTTTGTTATATTACTGTGGGTAACAAGCTTTAGTTTCTTAACTTAATTATTGCGCTCAATCTTTCATAAGTATTTAAAATCGTCAAAAACAGTAAATCCATTATTTATATTTAATAAAAAACGTGTAAATTTGCCATAAAAAATTAAAGGTTATAGTATATACGCAACATTGCAGCACGCGCCGATACCGCCGACGCGCTTTTGCTCCAATAAGCCTCCAACCACTCCAACCTGCTCAAAAGTATCGAACATGTCATATGATATTTTTCATTTCCTAAATGTTTGTTTATAATGAAAAAAAAAGTTTTAAACTTTCCTAATGGTACTTAAAAATAATAAAAATACTGAACGATACATTTTAATTTGTCTTCCCTCTCTTCAAATAATTTTTCTAAACGTAAAAATTTAAATTGATAGTTTAAATGGTAATTTATAGCGTTATATACAAATATTAAACAATAAGGTATTTATAAATCAGATATTTTTATCTAAATTTCTATTTTGCACAAATAAGAAAATTGCAAAATACGGCATTGATCAACGAATTCTTAAAGTTTGATACAGTCCAAGGTACAATAAATTGCTGTCGAGTCCGCCATCTACCAAACACCGAAAACAGGGCGCTGATGATACTGCATCATCATTCCAGTGCTTTGACATTTTAAAAGCGGCTTGGAATCGATTACTTTGAAAGTAAGTTTTTTTTCTTATAATTTTTTACTTATTTTGATAAAATCAATATTCAACTTGGGCATATACATGAAGAAACTAGTATATTCCCATAAATACCACTGTAAACGTTAAATTTCTAAGCGATAATTTTGTAGGTTATGAAAATGCTATTGTGTTATGCTTTGTAGTACCAAACATTTAGAAGTTGAAACTTTTTGAACAATTTTTGAGTTCTTGTACTAAGATAATTTTAAATTTCAGATTTAAGAAATCTGCCTCTACACAGCCACTACAATGGGTGTTCAAGGAAAAACTGTAGAGGCTATGGAGGTCGAGGTTTCAAATCCAGAGGCTCCCAATGGTGAAGAAGCTGAAAAGAAGGATGTTGATCTCATCACTATCCATGATCTGCGAGAACACACAAGACAGATCGAAAAAGCTGTACTCAACAAAGAACCCAGATTTATTCTTAGAGCTTTGCGAGCTTTGCCAAACACAAGACGCAAGCTGAATCCCATTGTACTGCGTGGTATCATTGGTGGATTTTACACAAAATCAGCAGCAGAAAAAGAAGCTCTTTTAGCATGGGTAGAGGAGCCAATGGACATGGAAGGCACCCAGGCTGCAATTCAGAGGTTTAAGAGTTCAGCTACTCCACTATTGCCAGAAATTGATGCTTATATTCATTTACTTGTGCTTGTGAGATTAATCGATACTAAGAAATACACTGAGGCAGTTCAATGCTCTGAAGCTCTGGTTCAGAAGATCATTGCTCAAAATCGGAGAACCATTGATTTGATTGCTGCCAAGTGCTACTTTTATCATTCAAGAGCTTATGAATTAACAAATCAGTTGGACAAGATTCGTGGTTTCCTTCATTTGAGATTGCGTACAGCAACACTTCGCAATGACTTTGAAGGCCAAGCTGTTCTTATAAACTGTTTGCTTAGAAATTACTTGCACTACAATCTCTATGATCAAGCGGACAAATTAGTTTTGAAGTCAACTTTCCCAGAGACTGCTAGCAACAACGAATGGGCTCGCCATTTGTATTATTTAGGTAGAATCAAGTCTGCAAGATTAGAATATTCTGATGCACATAAACATTTGGTGCAGGCAATGCGGAAAGCACCACAAACAACAGCAGTTGGTTTTAGACAGACAGTCCAAAAGCTTGCTGTAACTGTTGAACTTTTATTGGGTGACATACCAGAGAGGCAGATTTTTAGACAAGCAGCTTTGAGAAGAGCACTTGCTCCATATTTCCAACTCACACAGGCTGTGAGATTAGGAAATTTGCAGCGTTTTGGTGAAGTGTTGGAAAACTTTGGACCTCAATTCAGGTCAGACCACACCTTCACCTTGATTTTGAGATTAAGACACAATGTCATCAAAACAGCTATTCGCTCTATTGGACTGTCGTACTCACGTATTTCTCCAGCAGACATTGCTAAGAAATTAGGATTGGATTCTGGAGTAGATGCAGAATTCATTGTTGCTAAGGCTATTCGTGATGGTGTAATAGAAGCTACTCTTGATCCTGAAAATGGATACATGCGAAGCAAGGAGACAACAGACATTTATTGCACTCGAGAACCTTTGCTTGCTTTCCACCAGAGAATAACCTTCTGTTTGGATTTGCATAACCAGAGTGTGAAAGCTATGAGATATCCACCAAAATCCTATGGTAAGGATCTTGAATCAGCAGAAGAACGCAGAGAAAGAGAGCAACAAGATTTGGAATTGGCAAAAGAAATGGCTGAAGAAGATGATGATGGTTTCCCTTAAACTAAGAAGTTTTACTAACTACCAAGAAGACTTTGTTTATTTGAAAACTTTATATTGTTTAATTTGAAATGCTGTATCTGTTGTATACTATTAGTAATCGAGTATTTTTTGAAGGTCGCTAAATAAAATCTTAATATACAATTTGTCAATAACAATATTTTTTTTCAATCACTAATTAGTAAGCTTGATGATATTGTGATTTTAAACAAAAAGATTTAATTTTTAAATCTATATTTAAAAGCAATTATTTCTAACGAAAAATTATATGTTCATTTTTTATAACAAGCATTGTATATAAATAAATAAAATAAATTAATCTAATGTCCACATTTTTATACTTGTGTAAAGTTTTCTTGAGTTAAAATTTTGAAAAAGATTGGTTTTTACAAGTGCTAACAATTATTTATGTAGCGTAAAAACACGTATAGTTTTTTTTACCGGAAAACTGTTGTGGTTGCTTTTCTTTCGATACTACTCACACCGTGACCTATTCTCTAATTTCTATTGGTCCTTTTCGACGTGACGTCACGTAATCAATGAACGAGGTTATGCCGACCTATCAAGCGAAACCTCGTATCTGGTGGCTTGTAGCCTATAGAACTACTTAGGGTAACGTCAGCTGACACTGTTGTATTTATTTGTTCGAGATATTATTTATGTAGTATATTGTAAGTAACAAATCACCGAGAATGGCAGCTCCTAAGTCAGGTTCAAAGAGAATGAAGTGGGCTCTGGATTTTTCCCACAAGTAAGTGTTCCAGCAACATTTATTTTCATTGATTTATTCAAGTAGCAAATAACCTCAATGCAGTTATTGATGCTGCATAATTTAATTGTCACAGTGACAAAGTTATTTAAAAGAAAACTAATTTATTTCAAATATCTGTATTGTAGAAATAACAAGGAAAGAAGTTCAGAGTTGGCATCGCCACCAGGATATACGCATGGAGTTGCCCTGGTTCATAGCACAGATCACGCTAGGGATTCAAATTCAAATCACTTAATAATTAAGAAGTCATGGGATTTAGCGCTTCATCCCTTAAAGCAGGTGCCAATGCACCTATTTATCATGTATATGGCTGGCAATTCAATCTCCATGTTTCCAATTATGATGGTTGGCATGTTAATTATTAGGCCAGTCAAGGCTCTATTCACACTTCAACAAAGTAAGTTCAAAGCACTAAATGATGGAATTGTTAATGAATGTATTGCACATGACTCAATATTTTTACTTCGTTTCAGCATTCAAAGTCATTGAAGGCACACATGCATTTGGTCAAAAATTTGTGTTCTTCTTGGGACAAATTGTTAACATTTTACTGGCACTTTATAAATGTCAATCAATGGGTCTGTTACCAATACACGCCTCAGACTGGCTTGCATTTGTAGAACCTCAGACAAGAGTAGAATATTCCAGTGGTGGTTTTGTATATACGTAATACTTATTTGCATAAAACTTTTGTGATAAATGGAAAATAAATTATTATTAAATCTCAAATTTTCACTGTATATATATTTTGCGTATATGTATACCTTTTACATAAATGATAAATCAATTATCACTTAGAAAATTCATCACAAACTAAAATTTATATATAAAAAAAATATAGATCACTCATGTATGTATGTACAATAGAATTACATCTTGGAATTTAAAAATAACAATTAGTCATTGCAACAACAATCATTTCTTCTTGTGATCATCTGCAAATTCTTTTATGCGTTCAATAATTTTGCCAGGCTCATCAACTCGAGGAATCTGAAATAACAGTTCATGATAATGGAGTCACAAATAAAGATCTTATGAACAAAGCGAAATGTCTCAATCATTTACCTCATAATTCTGACTTAAATATATACCAGTGTAAATGCCAAGTCCGAAAGTAAACTAGAAAAGCAGAAATTATTGGTAAAAAGCATTTGAATGATTCAATAAAATGCATTTTTTCAAATACCACAATACGTACCATAAATTTGAACATTTTGCAGTGAAGGCCTTGAGCACAAAGAAACAAAAGAGTATTTCGACCAGATAACGCAAAGCGAAATCCGCGAATTTACAACAAAAATAAAGATATTTCTGCTGTTTGCATGTAGGAAGTTGCACGAAAAGTAAGAGGGGGGGGGAGGTGCTACCAACTGCTGGGACACCAAATTAAGATGTTGATTGGTTCGTTGGTTGTTGGCTCACGGCTTAGATTAGAAGCGGTTTTTGGTTGGTAACAACCCCTTCTCTTTCTTTCCACATATACAACATACTCAGCTGCATAGCGATACCTATTCTGGACTCACCCTAACGTTTTCGTGCTATGTGGACGCGCCTTAAAAACAGAAGGGCCGAGCCGGACAGCTCAGCTTAGCGCAGCTGTAGTATTGGAGAACATAGCATAGCAGAGGTCCTATCATTGCCCCTTATCCGGATTCCCCATCGCCAGAATAAAATGATAGCACAGTATACGTAGCCGTATATCTCAGGTACCTACACATCGCCGCGTATCTTGCCTCTTTTCGCCGCTGGCGTGCTTTCGACAACGATTAAATAACCAAGGAATAAGAATGCAGTCGTCGTATTGAAGTGGAACATAGCAGACGATGATATTTCGGTAAACACAAGATATACCGTGAGCATCCCAGCTGAACTTTTGAGAACGGTAAAACTCTCGTTTGGTATCTATTGTTGAGTGTTCATTTGCACCTTGGTACACGCGTATACATAGACTCTCGAGTATATGTAATAATTCTTTAAACGAATTATCGTTCATTTGAACTAACATTCTAACCACTGCTCCGTCCTGGAGAAACTTTTCTGTCTCATTGTTTCATCTTGTGTCATTTAATGTTTGAATAAAATGTGAACTACTAAGTACTCCAAAATTTAAAAAAAATCTAGAGTCCTGAAATTTGTATTTCGTACCAAGTATTTTAGATTGAATGATTTAGTTTTCATTTCATTTTCATGTGTCATTAGTCCTCCCTTGGTTGCATGATCAAACTTTGATAAAAAAAAGATGAGCCTTGCATAGCTACTAAACGCCTGCATCTATTACAGATTGTTATAGTTCAATATCACAGATGCCATACATTCTGGTTCGTGGTAACCTTGCATCTTACGGTCACAGGTATCCTTGGAGAGTACTTGTGTCTGGCCTAAAAGGTATTGTCTTCCATCTACTGCTGCTTTAATTGCATTATGTTAATTTCTTAAATGTTCTTTCCCTTTGAGTTTGTTTTATGTTTGTGCATCTTTCAGTTTGTTACATTATTACATTCTAGTTCATAAGTTTCATTTTTATTCTGATTTTGGGAGTATTGATTTTAGGATGACTCACTCATCAAACAAATGTTTTTATAGCGGCAGACATAGAACAACTGAGCCGATTTGCCTCTGGAGGATACTGCGACGACTCAACAATCGTCTATCTGCAGCATCCCTGTGTAATTCTGACTGCGCTAGAGGTTTTAGGATACAAAGTTGTTGCATCTTCTAGTACAAGTGTCAAACAAGACTACAATGAGTACATGTGGACTATGAGAAAGGATTTTGCAGAGCCAGAACCCGAAGCTGTTATTAAAGCAGGCAAGTTTTTCTGATTTATGTCAGTGTGAAAGGATTAATGCGTACTGTGCGTTAGAGTAATTAAGGTTTCTAAGAAGTTTTCATTAAATTATGAGGCGTCTATTGCGCGTTTCCACGAAACAATGCCGCGGAATCGCCGATAACGGCCGTTCCCTACCTTACCTAAAAAATGTTGACATTCACTGCTTCTAAATATCAGGTGTCAGTGTCATAGAGTCAGGTATAGGTAGTACAGTTTGCAGGTAAAAAACGTTTCCTATATAAAGGATTATTTTTCAGATACTTTTTTAAATAGAACAAAACTTTTGTGGAAAAATCGCGAAGTAACGATATTTAAATTTTATTTAAAGAATTTAAAAAGAACATTGCACAAATTTTGCAATTTTGATTATATATTTCCACTACAAATCTTATTAGCTCAGATTAACTTTGTTATGAAAAAAAATTTTATATTTAATTTAAACAATTAGAATCTGTATTTTTATTATTATTTCTAACATTTATTGATTATAACTATTTCGTAAAGTATAAGCAATGCACCACAATTTCCGATTATTGAATTCCGATTTTTAAAAAATTTGAAATTTTTTTTATAATTTTTGGTATGTTGTTCACCCTATAAAATATTTAAAAGCTCTTTATTTAGCTACGAAAAGTAAACTGTGGTTCAGTTTTCGACGTTTCAGACTCCAACTAGTAAGAAACGCTATTTCGGAGTCATTTCATTTCGGAGTCGGGATTGTCGGGAAAACTGCGGAATGTGGGATAGGTAGTCCCGTTCGCCGAACGTTCGTGCGAGTATACACGACTGTATGCAAGCAACATGCAGTTATAAGCGAGAAATTTATACAGTGTACGTTGTACATGTGAAGGTATATGTCGATTTATCGAGTTGGTGTGGGTTATTAGGAGTTTGATGAAACATGGAAACTACCTACCATCAAACTTTAAGTGTTAAGTGAAACTGAAGAGAAAGTGTTAATTCTATTGATCCAAAAAATGCTTGTACGCTATTGTATATATTTCTTCTGTCAGAAGTATATCTATACGTCAGGTTAAAAGCATCTACAGTAATAGATACTTTCAGAAGATAAAATTATTGTAATATCATTACAATGGTGAAAAAACGAGGAGTTGTTTGGAACTATTTTACAAAAAAGGTTCATGGATCACAAATAACAGCTTTTTGCAAATTTTGTGACCAATCGTACATCCAAAATGCAACTCGCATGGAAAAACACATTGAACGCTGCGTCAAGTGTCCAGAAAATATTAGAAGAGACTTTATGAAATTAGTGAGCAATAAAAGAGCAAAGTCTATGATTTCTTTGAAACTTGCAGAAAATTGGTCTAATCAGCCACACATGCTACAAAGTGACATATCTAATGAAAACTTTGAATGTTCAAGAGAGTGGCCTTATAGAGAAGAATACAATCATTCGATTGCGGATAATAATACTAGTAATAGTGAAAATGTTGATGTGAAAAACTGGCACAATAAGTTACAAATAGCGTCTGTTCAATCTGAAGAAACTATGGTACATAGAGAATGGGATCCACTTAATAATACCAAGGATACTGAACACATTACTACAGGTAATTTTATCAATTATGTATTGATATTGAATACTTCATTGTAGTTATGGGTATGTATGTTACTGCAGTTGTTTTAATTAATTATAATTTAACAATCTTCAGATGAAAATGACGAAGAAGCTGAAGAATCCAATCTTTCTGAAAGAAATGATCGTAGCGTAAAAAGTTTACAACCGCCAGTATCATCGTCACATACATTGGCAGATTCTGATTTAGAAAAACAAATTCTACATGAACAATACTTAGAAAGACGTGCATTAAGACAGAGTGCAGAATTAGATCTACGACGAAAAACTTTGGAGTTTGAAAGATTCCAGTGGCAGTTTCACATAGAGAAGACCCAAAATGAAATGCGCTGGGCACATGAGTGTCGTATGATGCAACTTAAAGAAGACCAACTAAATCAGCTTTTAAAACAAAGTCATAACACAACCATGACATTACCATCTAACAAAATGTAAACAAGAAAATAGTTTTAGTAAAAAATATTATTTGGAACTTGCAATTCTGTAAATAATATAAAAGAATTTGGCCTTTGACTTTTTTTATAATTAATTTAAAATTTTAGTGGATTTCATGATGAATTTATATAATAAATTCATTTGAATTTTGTTCTTTCATAATGAATAATATGTATTTTTTAAAGATAATAGTTAATAATTAATTATGGATAGCAAATGTTTTATAAAAAAAGTATTATATGGATCAAAATACTTTTTGTATGTATGTTTGAAAAACAAAGAAAAACAAATGTATTTATTACAAAAAATGATATTATTGTGATAATGTAAAAGTAATTAAATTTTTTACATAAAAGCTTGTAATTATATAAATAAAAAGGTAAATAAAAACGATGTTGATGTAGTTTTGTTGTTATTTAAAGACCCTTGCAGTTTCATAATTCAAATGCAATAGTAGAAATAAGATAGATGTATGTTACTACATACATTTTGTTTTTTGTTAGTATTATATGAGTATTTTTTCATTTCAGAACTTAAAGACAACGAGGTCTGAATAATTGTGAGACTGAAAATGGCTGAAGCTGAGGCTAAACTGTCTCAGAAGTTAGCACAAATTATTGGTAACGAAAATTACTACTATGTGGCCGTAAAAGGCTCACCTTTTGCAATGGATTGTGTAGCCTTTGGTTTGACAAAGGATGAAGTCTTGGCGCTATCAAAGAGATTTCCCAATACTGGGACAGATGTTGTGAATGGCGTTGTGATAAAAGGTGACTATTTTTCTACTGTTTTTAATAACTATAGGTATAAAGTTGACGTAAGGAAAAACCTAAAATGTTCTTTTCGTTTCAGGATCGCCGCTCGAAGTTATAAACGCTCTTTCCGAATTAGGATACAGAGTCGTTTGCAGCACGGGCGAGGCAGAGATATTATGGACCCTTCAACGAGAAGTTTAACAGAGCCGACGCAGTACCTCAACGTCTCACGCAGTGAATTTATTGTACAATGTCGCCACACTCTAAATGTAACGCGTTAACAAAACTTTATAATGGCATTTTAATTCTACCGTCGCGCAGAGTTCTAGACAAGTACGATCTTAGAGAGAATCATTTTATTCTGTGTCTCCAAAACAATTTTTGTCTTATTTTTAAATACATTTTATCCTTTTATACAAGCACTCTTGATCATAACACTTTTAAGATGGTAAATTTTTGAGGACCAATTTATTATGACGCTTTTGTTTTACAAATAAGGAACTGGAAAGTTTTTATAATAGCGAAAAGAAAACATGCGATGTTCAAGTGGTACTAAGTACATTTCATATTTGCTTTCATACAAGAAGTATATCGAGTATTTTTGATAATTTTACCCCATTTTTTTATCAAAGTTCTTTTAGATTCACTACACATTAAAATATATATATATTATAGAAGTGTTGATGTGCACGACTTAGCGCGCGAGATATGCTTAAGCATGCAATACGTTTTAGAGAACATAATTTTAAGAAAGAATAAATGAAATCAAAGATTATTACATAGCAGTTATTGTTTCAATAATATATCAAAAACTAATATATGAAAACAAAGATTATAAATCTGATAATAAGAATTGAAATCAAGAAATGAAGGTTGTGCATTAGTAGTTGCATTGCAAAATAATGAAAATATTTTTTTTAACTCTGACCAATCTTGAGTTAATAATATAGTTTGCAACATTATATCGTCGCTTTCTATGAATATTAGGACAACTCAAAAACGGCCTAGTTCGATTTGCCATTTTTAGAGCACCAGAGTAAAATAAATTTGTCCAAGACCTGATAAACTTGATGTATACGAATTATACCTCAAGTTTATCAGGTCCTGAACGAATGTAGTTTACTCTGGTGTCCTATAAATGGAAAATTAAAGTAGGCCTTTTTTGAGTTGTGCTAGTCTTCATTGAAACCGACAATATACTTTACACTTTGATGTATTATGCATTGATGTTGCTTTGACCATCAGAGGAAAATATTTTGCTTTTTGAAATTTATAAATATATTGCGGCCTACAATAGTTACTTAAACAATTGAAAGAAAAGTGATGTAATGTGTTCGTCAGTAATTATAATTTATAAATTTTACTCCAATGCCTTAAATCAATTTTGATATTTTATTGTCTATAAACTGTATGTTAACTTTGTCGTTAATGAATTGTATGACATATTTTATGGAAATTTCTACTGTTTGGTATTACATGATTGGATACGACACCATACATGAATACCTTACATTTGTGCTTGTGTAATGTATACGTTTTATGTTAAAATCATTGTAACAATATAAAGATTGTCTAAATGTTCATAGTTTTTTTCATTTAAATTATACCTTTTCTCTTGCAAAAAAAAAAGATTTCTGAATGATAAACATTTTCTCTGCTGGTAGGTTTCAGAATCAAGTATGGAGTCAAGTAATCATTCGCATGATGATGGTTCATGCTGCAATTGCAAATCTGGAAACTCAGTCAGACAGACTTTATCCGAGTTGGACTTTGAGCGTGGTATATGGTACGCAGGTAGGTACAATAATCAAAGCTGCATGATTGCAGAGAATTTTCAACAACATTGATCTGCTTATTAATAAGGTCAAGCAGATGAGATTGCACAAATAAACTTGTTTCCCATTTATAGCTCAGACTAATGATTTGGATAGAGTAAAATCCCTTTTGAACAAAGGTATATCTCCAGATATAGAAGATGCTGCAGGCTACACAGCGCTGCACTATGCAGCTCGCAATGGCCACGATAAAGTTTGCAAAGAGCTTTTAAATCGTGGAGCCAACGTCAATGCAGTCACCCGATCAGGAAGGGCAACAGCTCTGCACAGGGCAGCAACCCAGAAACATATCCACATAGTTGAACTACTGTTAAAAGCCAATGCAGATGCTAATGTTCAGGATGCGGATGGTTTTACTGCTCTTCACAGGGCAATAACATCAGATTGTGACCTGGTTTCCAAGCTTTTAATTCCAAAAACCAAGCTGGATTTAATGGACAAATCCGGGTGTACCCCAAAACAATTGGCTGATAAAAAAGGAAAAACAAATCTATTTTTATAAAGTTAAACAATAAAATTCAACCATTTTACTTATTTAGATTCATTCTTCCACTGTATTATGCAGTTCCAATTATTCCATCCCATTCGAGTCTCACACTTTGTGTGTTGGAAAAGATGGGTGCAACAAAGTCAGCAGGTAAGCAAACAAGTAGAGAAGAAAAAAAAACGTCAGAAACTCGAGGTTCAAATTTCTCAAAGAGAATGCAAATAGGTGTCGTTTCATCCTCTATACATTCCCGGGCTGAAAGGAAAATTCATTTGCATGTCAGCTGAAAAGACGCAGTGATGTAACAGCACAATATGCATGCGCTCTCATCCCGTGTTTACGACGAAAGCTCCTATCTTTTCTCCCTCTTATATAGGTATATGGCGAGAAAATTCAAATTATAACTACCCGCGTAAGAGCCAAGTAACCGGTTTCCAAAGATCGAGGTAGCGGAAGGCTCCGAAAAATCGTGAGTATAGGGCCACCTTGGAAAAAAAAGAGCGAAAGAAAACCACGTAGCTCACAGGACAGCAGTGCAACAATGTGTCATACTTTAGTATATACACACGTACATAGAACATATTACAGGCAGCAGCAGCCAGGAGCTCGGCGCAAGTGAAAAACGTCGATAACGGGGCAAAGAGTAGACGACGGGGCGCGCGCGTAACTGGGACATTTACCTCGAGCTAGCCGCGGCAGCAGCAGCAGCAGCGGCAGTAGTGAAAGGAGTCTTCGTGCTGCTGCAGTAAGTATACTTATAGGTATAGGTGTATCCATATAGCAAAGCTCGCTTCGTCCGTCTCTGTCTTGCTCCCGTTGGCGCGGCGGGTCGTGCTCTTGATATTGAATCGGTCGGGCGGCATCGGAGCCGCTCGGCGAACGGCGCAGTTTCCGCGAGTCTTTTATCGGCCGGCCAGTGCTGCCCCCTATGCTACAGAGCACGTAGCAGCTACGTCCCCTTTTCGCCGCCGTGGAGTTGGCAGGCTGCGACTCGTTGTACCTACGGACTCGCAGTACCGTGTCCGAGCATCAGGAGCAGCAACAGCAGCACGCCGCCCCGTGCGCGTGTTTGTGTGTGGGTGCGCGCGAGGTCGCAGCAAGAAGAAGCTATACACTACTTACCTACACATCACACTGATCAGTTGTGTGTGCGTGTACCTTGGCCGCAAAGGTACGACCTGGAGAAGAGGTCGAAGAGAGCGGTGACTATACAATAGCCAGAGACATCGGGAGGAGTAGTGCAGTTCCCGGGGAGATTCGTGAAAAGAGCGCGGCTGCGCGCGGCTGCGTAGGCGTGTGCCAGAGCAGGAGCGAGAGAGAGAGAGAGAGGAGAACAGCCAGCCCCCCGTGTGTCTTTCCGACGACGAGGTTGCCGTGCCTCAACAACACAGAGTACAACAGTGTGTCTTGTGTGTCTTGTGCTCTCGACTATTCTAGCACTGCGTGTACGCCAGCAGCGGGATCGAGGCAATTCCCGTGACATTTAGCGCGGCGTGCGCTGACTGCACGCCGCCCTGTGTGTTGTTGCCGTGCGTGTGAGTGTGTGCAGTCCGATTCCCAGAAGCGGACGCCCTGCGGAGCTCGTGAGGCCGCGGAGCAGCTCTGCGCTGGACGTAGAGGAGCTGAGGGTAGGTCATAACCACTTTGTACTGTCCCACAGTGTGTGTATATATACATACATATATAGGATGTGTGCGCGTATGTGTGTGTGTGTGTGTAGGTTAGAGAGCGACATGTAACCGTGGCCCGTGGAAGCTCTCTCGCGTGACGTCATGGGCTCACGCTCACGACGATGACGGCGCGGCGGTCTTAATCAAGTGCACGTAGCGCCGAAGACGAGGCGATAGGCATCGTCGGGAGTATACGAACGAGACGCTCGGCGTTTGCGCCACGTATGTAAGTTATAGGTAGTCCCGGCGACGACGTGGACCTGGTGAAAAAGAACGCGAACGAAATCGTCACATGCGAGTGTTTACGTCGAAGGACGAGGGCTCTGTTGTTGCATTGTGTGTGTATGTTGTACCTTTGCATGCGTGTGTTGTGCGACTTGAAAACATCAGTTGTTGACCTAGGTGCGCTCTGGCACACCGGGGTAACACACACATGCGGCCGCGGCAGCCAGACAGAGATAGCGTGGTAGACGGTGCGCTCGATGGAGAGGGGCAGAGAGTAAGAGAGAGCGGAGAGGGCATCGGCGAACCTAACCTCACAATCGCTCGAACCGCCTAACCTAACCCCGTGAAAAAACGACGGGCCAGAGAGCTCTCGGCAGCGGTCCGCGTAGAAAAAGAGATCAGTCTTTTGCGCCGCCGCGGAAGCGAGCGTTGTTCCTCCCTCTCTCGTGCGAGCACGGAGCGCGATATATGTACGTTCGCAACATACTCGTTCGTGATTCGCGCAACCCCTTCATCGCAGCAGTAGTTATTATAGTACGTAGTCGCGTGCTCGATAGCAGTTCAGAAGAGCAAGAGAGAAAAAGAGAGAGTCCCAAAGTCAAGTGTCCGTGTCTCGATTTCGAGGTTAGTGCAGCGCTACGACGGCTGTATGATACATCAGTGAGATATCGTGTGTCTGTGTGTTAAAATCTCGTCGATGCCGTAACCTACGCGAGCCGGTGAAAACTGGAGTCCGGCCCGTCCCAGCAGCAGTAGCAGCAGCTCACAAAGAGGAGCGAATGAGGTTAGGAGACGACTACGACGACGGTGTATATAATCCAACGGCGGAGAGGGGAAAAAAGATAAACATCCCGGGCGTTTTCGTGTGTGTGCGCGCGGGGGCTTTTCGCGAGTAGGCGCAGCACTGTCGCTCGCCACCGCCGCCGCATTTTTCCTGCCTTTTTTGCGGACGTAGGCGCGAGAGCGCTCGTTGAACTCTCGACGCAGTGCAGAATTTCGACGCCGCGAGAGGATGTAGTGTCGTGCTGCTGCTCCTTTTTGCTGTGTGTGTGTGTGTGTGTGTGTATGTTCGCGAGCGAGGGGTACCATCACAGGGCGGTTTGTTTTGTTTCTCGTGCGCGCGTGAGGAACACAAGTTAATATACTTATGGTATAGCGAATTCTTCGAAAGCTATACGAAAGCCTACGTCGGCGTGGCCGTGTTTTTGCATTGCAAAATTATCGTCGCGCGAGCCATTTTATTGCGTCGAATTATAGTCGTCGTTCGCGCGACTGATCCAAAGGTGAATAATGAATCTGTTGACGTTCTTTTTCGTTATTGGGAGGTATAAGTATTAATAATACCTTTGATACCGTATTTTTTACGAAAACGATCGTTGCTAAAAAAAGTAATTAGTTCCGAAAGCGTTTACCTACAAGTACGCACTGGCGCTCGCGGCAATCGATAACGGACATGAAACGCAATTACTTAATTCGCGGCTCGCTCTTGTGTATATATATTTTTTTTATTTTCGCTCTCGCCATTTCGTGCCAATAACGCATTAATCCGCGCTTCATCGTCGAGATTTACCGGCGGCTTTTTGATTAGGGATCCAACGCACGCAGTGCTCACGTCGTTCTGGAGGTGCTGGAGAAGAAGGAGAGGCTTTCCTCGCGCAGATTCGCGGCCGGCGCGTGAGCGTCAAGGTTGCGAATAACGAAAATATCGCCCGGCGTATCTTTCTCTCTCTCTCTCTCTCTCTCTCTTGCGCGCGTTTTATTTTTATCGCTCCCCCTCGAGCTTCTTTCTCTTCTCGCTTGTGTACGGTATATATCTTTGACAGAGCGCGAAAGAATGATAGCAGCGATAGGGCGCGAATAAACTATATATACCTATCGTATCTCTAATGTTGTGTTTATCTTACAGGTGTCGACGTGCCGGCAACAAAACGAGTCAATTTCCAAAGACGAGGGCAACACAGCCTCGGCCTGAGAAGGTCCACAATTGACCACGTGGACTTGCTGAAAGTACAGTCACCGAGAGAAAGCTACGGCCGCCACCACGGAGGCTGCGGAGAAGCAAACGGAGCTTCGCCCGGACGTCGGCGAAGCCCTCATCGGTCGTCTCGTAGACGAATCGAATCTCCCAGCGGGAGAGAAGCAGCATCAGCAGTGCAGAGACAAAGAGCTATGCGCATTAGACGCGCGTAGAGAAAATAATAGGAGCCCAAGGCTGGAATAAAGCGAGGGAGAGAGAGAGGTGGGCTGCTGTAATAGAAACTTTGTGCCTAGCAGCAGCGCTTGGGCCTAGACACAAAGAGAGTCGTCGGGCCCAGAAGGTCGACGAATTTTCAAGTGCGAAACTCGAGAAGGAGAGAACGGACGAAACGCAGCCGCTGCCGCGTTCGTTCAGGTGTGCTTTGCATCGGCGCGTATATACGAATTCGGTTCGGTGTGGTACGTGACGTTCGGCGAGTGTCAGTGCTGTGCTCTAGGCAAAGATAAATATACAGAGTGTGGTACAGGTCTTCCAAAGAGAGCAAGAGCCTGCAACGACGGATACAGATAGAGAGAAAGAGAGAATTCCCGCGCGAAGAGAAGAGAAAGAGTAGCAACAGCGTATACTTGGTCGAGCAGAGCAGCGCGTGATCATCACGTTGTTTGTGCGCGACAACCACGTTGATTACGACGGATCATCCTCGGCAGTTCCTCGCCACGCCTAACCTCGATGAGAGGAGGCACATGTCCATTGCTGCCGCTGAAAATGCAGGGTGAGTACTCTTTATTTTTACACCAGTTCTGAATCAGCTGATTTCCTGTGTGCGTATACACAGGGTTCTCTCTTTTCTCCTCTCTCTCTTTCTCTTTCTGTGTGTATATATACACCGGCTGCGTACATCGTACACACACACACAGACTGCAGAGAGAATATACACCTCCTTTTAAATTCCCCTCCTGCGGGGCCTTTCTCTTTCTCTTCTCATTTCTCTTGCAGGCCGATCCTTTTCCTGTCTCCTGCTGACCGATTTTACGAGGCCCGAATCCGTGTTGTGTTCCCTGCCGAGGAAACACGTGTATAGGTAGCATACACATTGCAGAGAAAGAGCGAGAGAGAGACTCAAGAGCGGGAGAAAGGAAAAAGAAGAGGGCGTGCGGTGGAGAAGAGAAGAAACGAGCGAGTGTACACACGAGAGATTCGGTGGGGAAGAGGCGCACACAACGAGGAGCAAGAACGCACCGAAGAGTCGGCAACGATGGCTAGAAAGAGAGAGAGAGAGAAAGAGAAATAGCAGCGGAAGGGGGGAAAGCCTTGGCCCGGATACTCGCCGCGGCGGCGCTGGCTTAACCCTGGATCGCTGCTTGCTGCTCGCTACTCGCTATCTGCCATGGGGCCCTCTCTCGAGCGCGCGAGACTTTTCACTCGGGCTTTATTTCATTCTGTCACTTGGTTTTTCTTCGTCCGATAGGCAGGCGTTATGTCACACGCTTCTATACCGTTCACTGTTCGTTTCTTTCGATCTTTCAGAGCCTCTATTATAGTCGGAAGATTTTTCTCTTTATGTAAGCGAATCTCCGACTGTATCCAGAACGACGATCGGAAAACTTTTGCGCCTTCGGCTTTTTAATCAGCGACTCGCTTCGTACAAGTATATTTACACGAATGAATCGTGAAAAGTCGCACCGAAAAAAGTATTATAGCCGCGCTCCGATGCCACCTCATCAGTGGAACGCCCAAAGTGGGCCACGCCAACCAGGCAGTTTTTTCCCTCTCTCTCTCTCACTGCCTTGTGTTATAGAGTATATAAAACGTGTGGGCTAGAGAGCCTCAAAGTTTCTCTATACACCGAAACGCTCGAAAGTTCGCTCGCGCCCTTGGCAGCCGAGAGGCGAATTTTTTGAAAGCGAATGGGTTCGTATATAAGACCGCGTGTATTTGTGAGAGCCGTATACGCACATACACACACACGCGACTCCGTCACGTTTCGCGAGAATCCCGACTGTAGCTCTAGTGCACCTGTTATTTCCACAAAAGAGCCAGCGAGGATTCTCCTCCTGCTTCCTCTCTCGGTCTTCTCTTCTGCTTCTTCTTCTCTTCTATGCCCGAGCGATTGGCTTTTCAGCAAGCGTCTATCGAACCTGCTGTTATATTCCGCCGTTCGCTCTCTCTCTGCGCGCGAACAATAACAGAAATTCCGAGGCTCTTTATTGCGAGCTCGGCCATTGGGTCATGTGAGATTTCGCCGGGTTTTATGGGCATCTTTTAAGCCGCTGCTGCTGCTGCAGCTTCGTCTGCAAATGAACTTTGCGCCACGTGAGATTTCTCGCCTCTTCTTATATACGACTCCTTTACTATACTTCTTCTTTTGTCGAGCGCAGAGCACTTACACGCCGCCGACTGTATATTCTTTCATTAGCGCGCGCTCGCTCACATCCTCTCTTGATTTTTATCGCCGCGCGCACACGTCTAGTTACGGTTTCGCAATAATTAACGCGCTTCGCTTCTGCGTGTCTGCGTGTATATATGTATGTATTCCCGAGGGTATTTTCGAGGCGCTGAGTAAATAACGTGATTAACGGTCGTGCAAAAAGTTACGTCTATAAGAAAGCATTTTCTTCATCTTCTTCCTTCGTGAGCGAGAGCAGAAACGTTGTAACGAAAGTGGATGGCTTCGATGTCCCGCACTGGCGCTGCTTTCTTTGCGCTCAGGTATTCCGTTATGTAACTTGCAGTATACTATACGCACTTTGAGCTTTGTCGCGTGCTGAGAGAGAAACAGGCTGAAAACTTTGCACTCGCGAAACATGCGCAAACGCCGCGTGGGGTTTCCGTATTTTTGATACAACGATGTGTACAAATTCGAGCGACAGATATTAGTTTTGAATATATATATATATGCACACAGGTATGTATTTTCATTGCGTCGGCGTGTGCGAGCTATAGGCTGCGGGGATTGAGGAAGAAGCCGTAAAAGTATAGCGCGTATATATAGTCGACTCTCGCACCTCTTTGCAACCTACCGTTCGATTTTCCAACGACGAGAGAGAATTGTACTGTGTGTGTGTGTATGTAGACAGGAATTGCAGCCGGTGTCGGAAGTTTGCGATAAACGAAGGTTACCGGCATGAAATTGAAAGAACGTGCGCTCGCAACTTCTTATGACGTCATTGCTTTTATTCTTTGTCGATCATTTAAAAAGACTTTCTTTTTGTACATACTTTGATGTATTTACTATAGTATTGAAAAGTTACTACTACGCTAACTTGATGTTTTAAGTAAACTTTAAACTTAAATTGCGTTGAGTTAGTTTTTTGTTACTCTTCGAAAACGTCCGAATAAAATTTCGACGAAACCGATACGAACTTTCAGAAAGTTCAGTATCCGCAAAAACATTATTGACTACACATCGAAATTCCGTTGGGCCAAGAGCAAAGCCAAAACTCGAGTTTAGGATAGCCACAAGCGAGCAGTTGTAGGATCCTTTGACTCGCTTTGGTCTGTGCGTCCGTCTTTGTCGTGGCTCTCGCTTGCAAAAGCTCGAGTGAGTGAGTGAGAGAGAACGTCATACGTTGCGGTTTGCGCTTTGTCGGGGGATAGCCATCTTTATGCACCGGCGAGTCAGTCAGTCAGTCGCAGCCGCGCGATATTCTCTCTCCGCTCTTGCGGTGTGAACGACTCCTTCGTCCTTGAACCTATTAGGCGCCGAGACTTGCTGCTGCTGCTGCTATTGCTCTCTCTCTCTCTCTCTTTCGCGCGCGCGATATTCCATCTTTCTTTCTTGCAGGCTCTCGCTTCCCTCTCGCGTCTATAGTATGCTAAGCGTCCGTTAAGTCCTTGTGTATATACACACCTAGACACATTGGCAGACTTTCCTATACTGATTCCTGCTCTCTCTCTCTCACTTTATTCCTTTGCTCTACTCTCAGCTGGCGAGATGTGTGTGTGTGTGTGTGTATGTGTTTCATTTTTTATTGTAGCTTGTCTAAGAGGATTATTATACCTGAGCGCGAGGGGACTGCTATGTTTCGAGCCTTGGAGCGTTTTATTGTACATCTTTGGATTTTTTCTTCTTCGAAAGTTAATTGTGGTTATAAACACCTGGAGCTGGCCGTGGGGGTAGAATAACATTTTAGGGTTGGCTGTTTTTGCGGGTATTTATGACTGTTTGTGATTTCGCTTGATAAATTTGATCTACTCATATAAACTCGATGAGAGATTGTATCTTTGTTTGAAGACAATGCTTTGTGCGTTAATAATAAATAATAGTATCGTTTCATAGATTTATCACGGATTGAAACATTGTTTCTGCAACTCTTCTATATGCAAATGGATGTACTTATGCTTTACGAGTATCACTTAATACTCTTTTCAATTATTTATTCATTTGTATATGAATGTATAGTTAACAAAGTACAATTCATGAGTGGTGTTCTATAATAGCTAGCATCTAAATTATTAATTAAACTGTCGCACAATGAATGCACAGCGTTGATTAGTAAAAAGCCTAGCGTAAAAACTGCAGTCAAGACTATATTTAAATGTTGCGTGTAAAAACGAATTTCTTAAATACAATGTATATACGCGAAAGGGATTTAATTACGGTTGATAGCCTTAGGCATCTCGTGAGTAATTAAGCGAGAAAAAGGTTGCATACCGTTCATTACAATAATAAATTTCCGAGTTAGCTAAATAAAAATAAACTTTTTTTCCGTCGCTTCTTATTCACGCACGCAGTGCACTTCAACAACAACGTTGTGTAAGGACTTCTTTTATAAAAATATCAAGTTCTTTTCTATTCTCCATATTACTTCCACTAGGTGACAAAAAAATATGCGCCTGCTTCTATTGTGCTCTGATATGTTGGAACTTTTTCTTTTGAACTTAAAAGCTTAAAGTTTCCTTTTCTTTCGTTTCTATGACACAAAAGAATTGAAAATAGCCATTGTTTTAGCTTGTGATTCATTGCACAAAAAATAAATCAATTTTTTTTCAAAAAAATTAATACAAAATATCGCGAAAAAAATAGTATAAAAAGATACAGTACAAATTATTGATTTATTAACTAGATATTTCTTTAAAAAATTCTGGTGAAAAAGCTATTTTTAATTATTCTCAGAGGTGTGGATATCACAGCACTGGTAAACGTATCGCTCACCGTGATGAAAGCTTAATTTTTTTCTTTCACAAAATTATACGTTTGGTAAATCAAGGTGAAATGTTTTCGTGGCTCATGCCGTGACTCTCGAAACTTTCATAGATTATACTGTATCTCTCCTACAGATGGGAATTTTTTGCCGACCAGTGGAACTTTCATTTTCGTGAGGTTTTAAGAGATTGCCTGGAGATTACGTAACCTTCTCCCAATGTTAGCGTAATAAACGTTCCGTTAACTGCTTCTAAATACTCTACATTGTTTAGCAAGGCATTTGCGCCTACGGTGTTTAATAGTATACACATGAATTATTAAGAAACACTTGGCTTACCTATAAACAATAACGAACGCTATCTCACCGCAGCTCTATATACACGATATTTTCATTAAATTAATGCAGCGTAATAGTAATGATATTGTTCGCTTATCTTATCTGATGACTTTTTGTTGGGAACACCTGAATTTCACGAAATGCCGCAACGCCAGAAGCAATTTGTACGGTTATACGCGACAACTTTTTGCACTGCTGTACGCACTAAAAAGCAAGTGCTATATTCGGAACTAAGACTAAAAAAATCGGCTACTCGCTATTTCGAAGAAGAAAAAAAACCGCTGGAATAAATATTATCAAAAGCTGTTAGAGGCATTCTCGGGCGTTGAGTCAATGCTCGCCTTACAAAGCGTTCAATTTTCGCTCGTTATTTTTTTTTATTCACTGCTTGTTTAGAATCTCACGTGTCCAAGAGTGCATTGCCTCGAAAGAGAGATGCCGTTATCGCATTTTGACTTATGTATGTACATATTCTCTCGTCGCTCTTCTGTGCGTGACTATTCAAATTCCGCGGGCGTTGAGGAGATATAAAAGTTCGTCGTTCAGTGGTCAGTAAAATTCGTACAAGTTCAAGGGACGGGGCGACATCGGGAGGCCGTTAAAAGGTTAACAGCATCGAGTTTACTCGAGTTTCTTGCCCTTCGACATATACGCAATCGCGAGTCGTCGGGGGTTGTGCGCGAGGGAGGAGCCACGCGAAATAGCGAAGGAATGAAAGAGGGCAAAAAACGCAAGGAAAGTACGACGCTCTTCGATTAGCATTGCTGAGTCGACGCAGAACGAGAGCGACGGGAGGGAAGAAGGAGGTGACGGCTCGTAGAAAAAAATTATACTCGGTTATGGCAGAAGAGTGATTTGGTTATTCTAATTTCGTTCAATTATTTTAATAGCATCACGAAATGGCGCGCATCTTTCATTGGGGAAGACGAGTAAACAGGTTTTTTTTTCGGGCGTTATCGTCGTGCGATATACTTTGATTTTGTATCCTCGTGATAAAGAGCGCAATCTCGCAGATTAAATGCAACATTTTTATTAAAATTCGCAGAATACGCTCGCTCGAAACATTGCTTCACATAAAGCTTGTGTATCGTGCTGTACAATGAATAATCCAAACATATTCAAATGCATTTTTTTTCTTTCGAAACAGTACTTCGATTTTTGCATCACATTATTGTATTCGTTTAATAATTTCGAGGAAATATATGTTCGTGCGAAATTCTTATCAAGATTTCTATGTAAACCTGCTCCTAAAATAACCCTGATTAGCTCGAAAAAATTGTAGATAAAAGCAAATAACGCTTTATCGTTGCAGTACGAACAAAATCTGTTTTATTGTTCGCCCTTTTCTCACCATATAATTAGATCGCGCTCGATCGATAGGCCGAATTATCATCCGATCATCTCGCATATATAATAAAAACGAAAAATAAGAATTTCGCGCAGAACAAAAAATGCCACAGCGTCGATTTTTTCCTTTAGAAGAATCCAGAAGTCGGTAGTTAAAAAGCAGTCAACCGAATAATTTCCTATACTCTCGGGCAACTCATGCAACCGAGCAGATTACCAATTCCACGTGGAATTCGGTCCGGCGCATGCGAGACGACAACAATCTCCTTGTCACCGCGAAAATCTACCTGACGAAAATCAATTCTACTTTTTTTTCTCTCAACCTCTTGCAATACTCACATTCGGACGAAAACAAATAGACTTGTTTACCAGTTCCTTCGTCGAGAGAGAGATATACTCCGGAGCGTTTCGGCGACGAAAACGACGCTTATCGGGGATCCCTCTCTTTTTCTGTAGAGAACTGCTGCTATACGCCGTCTTATCGATACATATAATGTGTACATAGGAGAGGAAACGATTATGCTGGCTAACGAATGCGAAAGTACATCCTTGAGATTTCTTATTTATCCGTTGCTGCGTATACGCAAATGAGCGCGCTCGCGATCGAGAAAATCGATTTCGAGAATCGTTGCTGCGCCACACTTTCCCCTCGCGCGCGCTAATCAACGCCGTGGGAATTTGATTGACGCGATTACGATTAAGTGCGTTCTTGCGATTACGTCAGGCTGTAACGCGGTTCTTTTCTTTTTTAGTCTGTCTTTGAGTGTGCGCATATAAGGGAGTTTTGATCATTTCGTAGGATGGAATTTGCATGAAATTGGCCTGCGCGATTCAGGTTTTGGTGTGTCTGCGTTATGGAGTGCTTATTCGATAGTACCATGGGATTATCTTAATCTCTCCGGTTGACTGCTGCAGTGTTGACATAGGCCAAGGAATTACTATTGTGCGGCTGCGGATATGTGAGAGTATGTAATAAGTGCGCATTTATGCGGCTGGTTTGATACGTAACGAACCTTGTGTATTTTGTTTATATGACGATAATGTAATATCGTTCGCAGTTCGATTTGTTGTGGGTATTCATTCGACACAGTATCATTTTTTATGTTTCGCTGTGTGTTTATATCGTTCAGCTCTCTCGGCACACCTGGCAAACAAGTACATGTTGCTCATAGAACATTCACGAGAAAAATGTTGACAAATCCAGCGTATATTTAGTTTGCAGAATGTAAACATTGACATAGACCCGCGCGGCTCTCGACAGAAAATCGATGAGTTTAGATCTCGACGAGATAAACGTCGGGGGGCACACAGCATACAATGGCGATCTTTTTTACAACAGCAACAGCAGCAGCATATCGTCGGCTCGTGCGCGAGTTTGCGCTTTTATTTGCAATCGCGATTGAAGTGCTCAAATTTTACTTGTCAGCGCGAATATAGCGTTTGAATAATTGAATTGTATTTTCGACGAGGATCGATTTGAGCGATGAGTCGACATATTATTTTTAGTAAGTATCTTTAAAAATCAAACACAATAAATAATGATTATTTCTACCAATCCTACAAAAGTCACGCGTGTCAGCGTGGTGTCGGGGAGAAAGCCGGCCGGCACTTGTTGCAAAAATGTGTGCAGCGAGCGTGCAGACTAATCGCAGAGCCAGTTCTCTCTCTTTCTCGTTGAATCTATTAGATCTACAGTATGCGTCGTATATTAAGCTTCTCCTCTCTGACGCGCAGCTGTTTTGGTCCTCTCCTACAGCTGTGATGTGCGCAAACGCACTCCTTCGACAACGTTTCCATTATCGAGCGCGCATCTCTTTCTCTCTTTCTTCCAGAAGAACGTTATATAGTTATACGGCCCGTTACGAAGCCGATGCGAGTTTCAGCAAGTCGGTGAAAAAAGAAAGAAAGAAAGAAAGAGCGATATTTTCCGAACACAGCAGCGAGTGTGAGTCACGTGGACGAGTCTGTGCAGCCCTCGCAGCGCAGCAGCGCGAGAGAAGGAGAAGCGCCGCGGCATGTGTGTGTGCTGCTCGCGCGACGTTGCCATGTTTCTCCTCTTTCTCTCTCACTCTCTCGGCTTCTTCTCCCTCTCCGTGGCTGCTTTCTTTCCTCGGCGCTGCTGCTTCGAGTATTAAGTAGAGTGAGAGAGAGGATCGACGGCGCGGCGCCGACTGGCCCACCTATCGGTGCACAGAGAGAGAGAGAGAGAGAGAGAGAGTCCGTTTCGCGGCTAGGCTCTCGGATATCTCTGTCGTCGCCAGCAGCAGCAGCAGCAGCAGCAGCAGCGCTCGTGAAAAAATTCACAAAAGCGCGAACCTTGCGCTGCTGCCGCCTAGCTCCATCCTCTTTTTTTTCGAGCTCGCGTCTATTTCGTTCTCCGCTTCTTCTTCTTCTTCTTCGCGCGAGCCACCTTTGCTTCCTCGAAACCGCTCCTTCGTTGCTCTCTCTCTTCTTCAGGCTAGAGAGAGAGGGGGGGGAACCCTTTTTTCGAAAGGTGGTTTTCGGGCAGAGTTTTTTTCCCTGGAAACTCGCTCGTTTTAACGACTAGTCTCGCATGTCCCCGGGGAATTCTTTTTTTTCCCCTCACTCGGAAATTAACTGAAATCTCGGGCCCGCGTGTGTGTGTGTTGCTGTGAGTTTTCGTGAAGCATCCGAGAGTTACGTCGTAGTTCGAAGAAGAAGAAGAAAAAAAGAGGAATGAGCTCGAATTTCAATTTGAATAATGAATAACTCGGGCACTGCGAGCGAATTGTAAAAACAAGATAATGCGCGAGTTTCACGCGCAATTTCGGCCGCCTCGAGATTATTTTTCCTGCTCGATGCGGCTGACTCATCCGTCATATATTTATAGTCGTCCTGCGCGTTTATTTCGGACGTGTTGTCTTGTACATTACAATACTTACTCGTCGTGCGAACCGAGATAATAATTAGCGTTAACAAACTTTATGCCCGAGAAATCAAAGTGTAGAAGCTATACTACTGCTGCCTCATCGTTCTCCGGAGAGCAAATGCATTATACATTCGATTCGCGATGGCTGTATAATAAAATATGATTAGCTCGAATTGAGATTTCTCAGCTGTTAAGAAATCTCTCTCTCTTTCTCTTTGGGTTCGTGAAAAATAAGATTAGATAAATATAGCCAAGACGAATATTCGAGCGGCGCGATATCCATTAATATTACCGAGCGAATATTCCTTTCGTCATATACACATTCGAATCTCGATTTCTCAATCTCTCTCTCGAGCCTCACTAAACAATACAATAAAGCATTTTTCTCTTAGCCGGCGCGCGAGCAAAGCTCGAAATTCGTAGAGGCTCTCTCGTATACACATCGAGAGTATAAAGAAAAAAAAATAAACAGCCGAAGCATATTCGGCCGACAGCAAGCAACAGCATTAATTTGAAAGGCAAAGCTGCTTCTCTCCGTGCACTTATAAAGGCGAAAGCACACACGAAATCGGCATTGTCGATTAGACTGCCGCGATAACCTGGGTCACGACATCGCGAACTCCTCTTCGCCGCACAAACATACACAGCTCGAGAGAGAGAGAGAGAGAGAGAGAGACTCACTGACCAAAATTCGACTCTCTTTTTCCCCCACCATATCACAGCAGCGCCTGCAGGCATTGTACACATACTCGCTGTTGCTGCTGCTGCGAAATATCTCAAGATGGGCCTACTCGCAGAGAGCGAGTGCACATATGGTCGCGTTTGTTGTTGCGTCAGCGCGTCGTATGGCGATGTATACCTCGATGTGTATATACTGTTGCTGCTGCAGGTCCCCTTGCGTGCGAATACGCAAATTTTTCGATTCTCGTGCCTATAAACACGCTTCTCTCTCTGGGAAAAGAGTTTCCTTGATTAAGTTTCGAATAAATTTTGCCGAGGCTCTAACTCACCTCGCGGTGTGTAGTTTTTAAGCTTCGCTTGCGTAAGCTGGTGAATTATTTAATAAGATTGGCGGGGACCATCTCGTGTAATCTTACGTAACGGAGTGAATTTTTTTTATAAACGTAGAATAGAGATTTTTGTAGTAAACAATTTATCGAATTCAGGGGAAACCCAAAATACACACAAGCATGCTGCACTCAAGTTCACCAGGCGCATTACGCACTATGTAATACGAATGATCGCATCTGCTCGTAATAACCCCGACTTACCTCTTCGGTAAATATAATCCAAAGCAAGCTCACGATAACAATGCCGGATCACCTATAAATCATTTCACTTTCTCCGGGTGGCGCTGCATATATCCTTTTGCGCAGTGCGCCTCATCTCCTCCTATATATCCGTTCTGCACACTGGGCCGTGTAGTATATATACATATATGCGCGAGTCCGTAATGAGGCGCCGCATTATGCCGAAGCACAGGCAGCGGAGCTGATGCAGTCTTCTTGCTCTCTTCTCTCTCGCCGCAGTAGCGCGTGACGAGCCGCCGCCGGTGACTACTTTGCGCCTGGCGATGCCGATACAGTGTGTATGTTTGCTTTGCACTGTGTGTAGTGCGTGTAACCTGCGCGAGGGGAGATGATGCTTCTCTCTTGCTTTGTCGATTGCGACCGATCTCGAGATGATGATGATGATAATGTTGAGAGCGTGTGTGGGGAATGTGTCATGTGATCGTGACGATATAAGCAGAGAGTGATGATTGTTGTACGTGTAATTATTCTTGATTGCGCTGCTGCTCTCTGCGTTAAGAGGAAATTAGCGAACGCTCGATCTCATTAAAATGCTTCGCGTTCTCTCTCTCTCGCTGTGATGTTTGTATCATCGCTCGCGGGGGGGAATTATTAAAAACGAATTGTTTTTTTATGCTTCGTTATTTTTTATAGGATGATCGAGATTTTCTTTTAAGATGTAATAAAGAAAAAGTTGGTGCTGACTTTTATATTATTTCTTTCCGAGTATAGTTGTTAAAACTGAATTTCGCAATGAATCGACGAGCAGATGGTTTCGAAAAACCGAAGCGTAACGGATATAGAGCGCGTGATCTTCTGATGCCGAGTGAAATCTCGCTGAGCGCACTCATAGAGCGGTTTTAACACGTTCGAACAATTCGTTCGGGCAAGTCAATTATGTTAGTTTAATTAACGGCGATTCAATTATACGAAATAATGAAGCTTTGATGATTCGAGTGCTCAGCTGCGCGGACGATAATTTGTTGTGATATGTAGGTCGAACGAGGAAGTCAAATCGTCTCTCCCTAGGAAGAGTTCAAAATGCATATTTTATTTATAATAATGGTTTGATTGACTCGAAAGATTACCAGAAAAATAATAGAGCTCGATTTTTCTATTGAAAACATACCTACATAACTTAGAGAAGCGTGCGCGAAATGAATTTCTTGCAAAAAATATCGTAATAAATCGCATTTACCATAAAAAATGATTAGATTGGCGGTTTATAATTCGATTTTTTGCAAGAAATTCAATTCGCGTACGCTTTTCCAAGTGATGTAGGGATGTTTTTAATAGAATAGCTCTATTATTTTTTCTGGTCATCATCAGAGTCAATTAAACCATTATTATAAATAAAATATGCATTTTGAACATTTATTAGCGTATGAACTGCACTAGTCTTCGTTGGGAATCTGAACTACACTACTCTTTGTAGGGAGCGACGAAATGGGCTCTGTTTGCATTTTAAGAGGAATAAATCCGCTCGATGAATTAATTCGAGAAATAAAGCCTTGCGGTTAAGTATAACTAAAAAGTCGTCTAATAATTGAAATCGCATCGCGAATTACTTGGTATAGCCCTGAAAACAGTCGCATCGAGAACGAAACGCCGGATTCCGGATCGCGCACGCCATCATCACACACCACTCCGTCGCCAGAGCATAATTAATACACACGTACATATAGACACCATCCTCTTGGCGTGCCAGCTCGTAATTGTCGGTAGTTCGAAAAAGTTTTTATACAATGCGCTATTAAGGCTCTGCATACACAGACAGACAGGTATATGTACAGGAAAGCCAGAGAGAGAGAGAGCGGGACATTGTGTGTAGCTCGGCTGTTCGTCGTCGTCGCGACACTGTGACGTAATTATACGGGGGAGGACACATTGTTGCTGCCATCATCGCAGAGCTGCGCTCGCGCGCAAAAGAGAGAGTGAGAGAGCGGCGCGATTGCGACACTTTTTACACGGGGCCTCGAATTTGCCCCCCACCATATTATCGCTGCTACTGCTGCTGCTGGAGCATAGCAGCGGCCGACTTTCATGGACGAAGGGCACACGATGAAAGTCAGAGAGCGCGCGCACTGTAGCGTGGATATATACATGTATATATATGCTCGCGAGCGCACGAAAATTCCTTTCGCAATGTCCCTCACTCGCGCATCGTGCGCGCACAGCGCAGCTCTTTTATGTACGTGTGAGCTGCTTTTTTCCGATGCCAGGCACGCCGGGCGGCTACTCTTGCACCATACACTTGTGCGCGCGCGCCGCGTCGCGGCTACGGCTGTAATGAGAGAACGTTTTTTTTTTTTTTTATCTTCTATCGCGCGTGATTTTTCGCCAAACCTGGAGTGAGTCTTTATAATCCTCCGGCTTCTTATTTTTTTTTTCTTCGTCTTCTAGATTGTGTCGCGTTTAACGTCAATTATATATTCCCCGATTGTCGGTGTGTATAATTTACGGCTCTATGTACCCGTATTTTTTTAACTTGGCGTGTCGACTTTTTAAATTTATTTTCGACTCGACTATTATTGTTCGAGCCCGCATTATTTGTCGCCTGTGGCGGCGCTCTTTTCCACGCGGAGAGAAAGAGAGACTTATCAACGCACACTGATTGACCTTTGTCAGTTAACAAGTCTGCATTCATTAAGTTAAAAATATTTGTTCGACGGTTATTTATAAGCCGAGGATTTTAATTATTTCTGTGTGTCGAAAAAATTGAAAGAAAAAAAAGTCGAATGAATTTTTAAATCACTCGCGTGCTGATCGGATCGTTATAACAAACACAACGGCAGTAAAATCTCGTACGTTGATAACGACCTTTTTATCAGATGCTCTCTTCGAATGAAAAATTGCAAAGCAAACAATCGAGTAGTTATATTATATAGTGTGTGCCTGATGCACTCGACGATTTAGTTTTGCCACTTGCAATGGCTGCAGAGAGAAATAACAAAAGTCCCTCATAAATATCTATCCGTCTCGGGTAAAAACGATTAGTATCGCTCGCTCGCGCGCGCGCGCGCGCGTTGTAGTGTTGCATCACGCATCAATCAGAGAATTGAGGTTACGCCAGGAAAACGCTGTCATTGGCAAGAATGCCATTTCTCTACTGCTGCGCTCGCGCGCTCGCTATATAACAAAGTTTCCTCCTCTATTGGTCTTTGCTCTGTCTCCTATATATCCTACAAGTGCAATATCGTTCCGAAGAGCGAAGATTCACTGCGAGAGTATAGCGTTGTGTGATCAAGGTAATCCGCGCACACGGGGCTATTATTTTAATGCGCGCCTTGCGCTGGATTTCGTCAAAGCGAAGATTTCTTCTTCTTTTTTTTTTTGCTTCAAAGAAGAATCTTCCTTCTGTTCAGGATGCGTTGCAACTTTGTTTGAGAAATAAAGTCGTTTCGTTTATAAGAACTCGGAGCGACAATTTTCTCTCTTGAAAAGCCGACTCTTTTCTCACAGAGAAAATAATGCATATCGTCGTAATGGAGCTATGTTGATAAGCTGCTGATTTTCCACAAGCTAGACCCGTAATCAGTCTACAGTGTATATATACAAAAGAGGACACAATTACGCACGAAAAACTCGCGGGACTATACTTAGCGCTAAATAAGTGCGTGGCTGCAGAGATGCGCGGCACAGATATACTTATATACATACTACGACGCGACAACGCTGATGCACACACATCGCGTATAACGTATACAAGGAAGACGTCGACGTGGAATACGTGTGCAGCGCGTATATACTGTACCACGTGATCGAGTGGACTGCTATTCGCGCCGAGAGTATATATAAGCGCGTTAGCGAAAATTCCAAGACCCGCCGACGCGTAGATGTACAAAGAAAGAAAGAGGGAAAGGAAAAGGAAGGGGAAGATAGGGAGAGAAGGAAAGAGAGACAGAGACAATGGCAGTGACACAGTAATTATAGAAGGAGGTGATCGGGTCGTGCGAACGCGCGCCGGGGTATCTATCTGCCCTTATCAATTCGCAGAAGGAGTATTGCGAGCGGAACTATACTGTGTGTAACGCGACGCAGCTATCTTATATACTCGAAGAGCAACGCGCATAATATAGAGGCGTATGTAACAACAATGCTGTTTGACATTTTTTTTTTTCGAGGAAAGCTACTCCGCACATAATTGTCTTTCGATTTATCTTCTTGCGAGAGTCCAGTGTGTTATTATGTGTGTATATAGTGTATATTGATAGTGTAGTTGCTGACCGAACGCTTGACTGGACTGAATTTAATACCCGAGAAGATGAGGGGGATATTATTGAATTATGGCGCAGTAGAGAGAGAGAGAGAGAGAGCTTTATTTCCATGAAAGCTTTGCGCGCGCATGTTGTCTGCGCACAAACGGAAGTTCAAGTGTGACCTACTTTTCCACTCGCGTATATACCTGACACGCTTACCTTATCGAATGCGGTGTGTGTGCATGTGTTTTGCCTGCACAATGTGTCGGTTTTTTTTACCTGATGCCGCTTGTGATTTTTTTTTTAGGATGAAACTGTTGCCGCTGGATGTAACGTATGCCGTTGAGCTATACTGCTGCAAAAGCTCGGTGCGCGCGCGCGCGGAACGTTTGTAGGTGACCTAAATAATTGTAAATCGAAGTTACAAGTCCTACTTATTTGATCAGCACGAATAACCAGTTCAGATTAATAAGGTTATTTATAGTGGTCTTTTTCAGTTTAACGAGCGCTGTATCTATCTCTCCCTGCGGACTTGATTTGTTAAACAGAGATGATTGTTTATGCAAACGACTCGATAAAACATTCGATTGCACATTTGATGAAGTTGGCTATACTGGGTCTATCTCTCGGGAAAGTATTTTATTATTGTACCTTTGCAGCGTTGGATTACATTATACGAAAGCGGTTTTACGTATATGTTCTCTTTTGTTAATTTGAAGTGCGCCATTAAACCGATCGGAAGTCCGCGATAGCTCTCTCGTCATCTGCATGCATATATCTGATTTTTATCCGACGAAATTCTAGCAACAACGCCAGGTGAAAAAAATCCAAACTAGGCCGTAAGTTAACAGCTTTATGGAAGCGATTAGGCTCGAGAACCAGTTGCTCATTTGCGCTAGTGCAAAATAATGAGCCCTAATTAGAATATATTTTTTTTAACGATCCTCTCGGCGTATTTTTCGTGCATCCGTTGTGCGTTAGCCTGAAGCCGTGAACGTCGTTGAGAAAGGAAAGTGTGTATAAAAAATGCTTCCGCGATTCTCGATTGTACGCGATTTATACGATAAATAGATGACTTTGAATTTAGGCAGCTGCATCGGAAGCGTTTCATTTTGATTGATAGATAAATCGTATCTAGGCAGAAGGTAGATAGTAAACGCAGCGAGTAAACAGGAGTTTAACTGTTATCACGTTTGTTTTACGTAACGAACTATATCTTGCGCAATTACTTGCGACTTGCACTGCACAATGTGCATTTATGAGGATTAATTATAGTTTGTGTGTTGCAATCGCGAGGGACGAATAAGTTTTTGTGTCATTTCTATATACCCATTCGAATATTTCGTTCATTTTGATTCGACAAAAAATTAATAGGATTGATAAAAATTGCAATAGTGTACACGAATGTTTGGACTGACTTATCAGAAAACATTGATGCAAACACGTGAGTATCGTTAAATTTACACTCATCACCGAAGTGACCTGTGTTTTAAGTATAAATTTAACGCCGAGTCACTTGATTCGCTCGCGATACGCGAATTTTATTGCGGGCCAAAGTTCAAATCAGGTTACCGACAGTAAGTTTATGTCGCACTTTCGGACGATCTGAGCTGGTCGAAACGTTTTTACGATGCAGTTACGAATAACGAACTAAGTTCGGAGAGGAAACGACGAAGAACCAGCAAAAATTCCCTCATCGCTAATGAAATAGCTAGTAAAAGTTCTATGTCACGTTTGAAAAAAAGGGCGTCGTTTCTTCTTTAAGAGCCCATCCGATATTGCGTTGCAGATTGTTGCAACATTTTTATACTGTTTGATGAATGAGTAATGAAAGTCGGTAATTAAAAGGATTCATTGGTGACGTTCAATAATTGAATAATTGAAATTATAACTATCCACTAATGATAATAGAGGATGTGATTTCTTATATGATATACGTATAACGCTGGTTATGAGCATCACACACGTTGGATGTGACTTTGATTGATGGAGGTAACTTTGATTAAGTTATAAATGGTTACCGAATAATCAATAAAGCTGGTGGTAATGCACACTCCTGAAAGTATCGATTAATAGAAGCCTAACATAAATTGTACCATACGGCATACTCGCGACTCATTGCGATTTCGAAACGAAAAAGAAAAAAATCGTTAGGATAGTCAGCGTGACATGCTTTTTCATAAAAATAGCTCTAGTTCATATTTTTAGTGCGACTTTAAACAAGCAACAGCGGATCTGCATGTTGATTGAAAAACAATACCAATTATTTAAAGCTTATTTATTACCTCCGCTTGTGCGAGAGATGGCTTAGGCTAAAAATATTCTCAATATTTGAAATATGAATATGAAAATCAAAAGGAATAAGTCGGTAAAATTAGAAACGGGTACAAAAGAATTTCCCTTTAAAATTCTTCCTTTTAGCATTTTTTTACAAATACCACTTCAAAATTCTCCGGTTAAGTGAAAGCACGTTATTTCAAGCACCTCAACTATAAAAGGACACGAGTGAACCACGGTATATTTTAGGAAAATTAACAACGGATCCTGCTTTGTTAAGGAATATGCATTTAACCGCGATCATTTATATACGATCGCATGTAAAAATTTTCGTTGCCACGACCATAGCTATTAGAAATTCCGTAGGTTCGTGTACGGAGCATAATCACCTTCCGAAGAATGGAAGGATCTTGAAAATGCGCCAGAAGCGACGATTCGCGCTGCAGACTAGACGAGAGAGCAGAGTTGCACGAAGCCACTTGGCTGCTAGTACTTTTCTAGGGTCTATCCTGCTTTCTGCTCATTTTTTACCTTCGAAAGCGAGCACGGGCCGGTGGTGTAATTGGCGCGGACGCTCTTGCGGAGAGTCCGGTAATGAAGGACCTGGAATGGGAATTGGGAGTGACTCCTGTGTCATTCTGGGAACGCCGGAGCAGCAGAGGAGCTTACGTAAAAGTTGTTCAGCCGTGCCCTTCGAACGCCGGATCTTGAATTTAGCTACTGCGTGTACGTTGGGGCAGTGGAAAATTGCAGCAGCGCAATTCGTTTCTCTCCCTCTGAATTAGTGCAATTCGCATGTGTTGCTAATGGATTTTCAAGACCTCTCGGTCGAAGGTGCGCGGAGAGATGAAAATTAGAACTCTTGCTGACAGCGGTAGTGGTCTTTGATTTTGGTATTTGAATCGAAGGTTTTCGAAGGGAAATATATATTTCATTTGAATAAATGTTTATTTAAACAGCGTTTAGAAAGTTCTGATTTGAATAAGGGGTGATTCCGGCGCGTGACCACACAGAGAAGCAATTTAGCAATTTAAATGGATTGAAATTAAACAGTCGTATTACGGAAATCCTTATTCCTTCTCCTCGCTACAGTTTTGTACTTCACAAATTCGATTCACGAATTTTGTGATTCACTTGTGAAAAAATTCGTCGTATAGGCACCGCTTATAAATTTATACTTCTCTACGCAACTCGCCTGCCGCAGCATAATGATTATTATCGCGTAATCTGCATACGCAAACGTAAAAGGCACGGCAGTAATGTGTAAACAAGTTGCCGAGGTAGCGAGCGAGCGCTAACAATCCGACAGTCCCACGCGGAAAACTGTTGTTAAAACGCGCGCGACGTCGACGAAGAGACACAAAGTCCATGAAAGCAATGAAATTCGCGATCAATAGCAGTAGTCGTGGCGTTTGGCGGAGCTCTCTCTCTCTCTTTCGCGCGGGCGCTCGATACTCCGGGCATTGCGTCATTCCGCACAACGACGAGTTCGTCTACGTCACAGGCTCTCGCTTGGAGTGTGCGGTGTCTTCGTACTGTATACTTGCACTTTATGGCGATTGATCCTAGTGGGAATCGATACTCTTGTCTCGAAATTCGATTGATTTTCTGATGCTGGTGATGCTTACGTTTTATGGGATTGTGAATTTAAGAGTCTGCGCATGCGCCGTTAACACTATAGATCAGTATTTACATTTAAAAGTAAGAAAAATTGAGGGTAGCTGGGAGATATGTATAATAATATCTATGAGTAATTCAACTTTTCTGCAGTCAGCTGTCATTTTCAAATAACCTCAATGTTCCACCTTTATCGATATTCCGATCGTATTTGTTTTTTGCGGTAATGTGGGTTAACTAAAGAAAGACGTATCATATCTTGAATTTTATTGTAGATACCTAATCGTAAATATACGAGACGGCTTTAACCGGATGATCGGTAATTCATGCCAAATCTAGATCAAAGTCTATTGATTCATTACTAGTATATATTATTATAACTATAACATGCTGCTACATGCTACTATAAAATGCTATAGTGAATCTGTATTACGACTGACGTTAGGTATTTGTGTTTTTTCGTGCTTGTAAATATAGCAATCAGAAGTTTTCTTTCAACTGGTATGCAATCAGTAATTATCGAATAAAATAATACTTTTTATATCATTTTGTGGTATAAAATATAATAGCTCGTGATTATTATACATGGGTCTTAGTTGCTGTCTTCGAAACTGTAATTTGTGTGACTACAGAGAACTATAATTTTTGCTCGTGTAATTTGCTTTGAATTTATGTTAAAAATCCTAAATCAATCGAGGTATTTTGACAGTACAGTGCTAGAGTCGTATAATATGATTGATTATCAGAGATGTATCTGTATAAATTTGAACTTTATATTCCGTACTATAACCGAAGACACCTATTTAAACATTCATCTAATCATTTTTTATCTATTTTTGTTACAGGTGAGTTACCAAAACGATCACTTCTCTAAATCATCTTCTTAATAGCGTAAGTTGAAAAAATAACTTGTTGGTTACCAATTGCGCACAAAAAGTTGCAGCTGAGATCGCGAATATGCATTCACCAATATATATTTTTTCCCCAAGTAGAAAAACTCGAGTTTAGCATCATTTAAAATTTATCGAGAACTAAAAAAATCCACATTTTTCTACGAAATCACGGTTTTCACTGCGCGACGGTCTAACGATCAGAATTCTCGCGCATTCACTTCTCGCTTTATTACACTCACGTCGTTATATCGTAAGATTGGAGATAGCGAAATTTCATTACTAGTATACATGGAGATTATAGTCGTGCGCGTTAAATTATTCGCACTTCCTGTTGGAAATTCTAGGGTCTTACTCGTCAGTATGCCGATAAAAAAAGCGTTGCCTCCCCCACCGGTCGCTGATGTTCTCTCCATGAAAGCGATTATTCGCAGTTGGTTTCTCTGAAGACAAAAAGCTCGAAAAAAAATTTTTTTTAAATACACAGCGTGAACTTTTTAACGAGTTCGGGATTTCGAAAAAGTATTTCAATTTCAAATGCCGCTAATGCGCGGACTTATTAAAAAGTAGAAACAGTAGCAAAAAATTGATTAAAACCGAGCAGAGAGCAGTAGAAAAAGTCAATAACAGCTCGAAGTCTAATTACAAAAGTCGCGGCATATATAATAGTGTACTACTGCAGAGTCTCACGTGCGAACGGCGCTTTAATTACCCCGTAAGCGAGCTCCTTAAAAGCCCATCGCATCACCACACACACACACACAGAGAGAGAGAGAGAGAGAAGAGAGAACCGACAAGTCTATGGTAGTCCCGCGCTTGAAAACTAGAGAAAATTTACATAACATAACTGTACAGCTGGTGAAACAAAAAATGTAGGCCAGCGGCAGCAGCAGCAGAGCAGCATTGGAGATTAATGTTCCCGGTGCTTTCTGCGGCGACGTTGAAAAAGAATCTCTGCTACTCGCGAGGCTTATTTTGCTCGCTCTTGAAGGCCCGAAGCGATCAGCGCAACGATGCTGCTGCTGCTGCAGAACACACCGGGGTATATACTCGCACAACTTTCGCCGGTACGTTATATCATAGACGGCGGCAGCTACGGCTGTGAACCGAGCGAGAGGATTTCTCAGGGTCAACAGCAGGCCGCCGCCGCCTGGCAAACGTATATTTCGTATCCGCTCCTTCTTCTCCTCCTCCTCCTCTTCTCTTCCCTCTCTGTTCCTCCGACGATATGCCTGCATCATCTTTTCTCTCTCTCTCCTCCACACATATACGTATAATATACGGAATGAACCCCGTCACTTATACATATATGTGTACACACAGGCTCGACTAGGCCAAGTGTAAACCGGATCGTCTTCGTTGAATGTGGGCTCTAGCGCGAATTCTTCGTCAACCCGGCGGTGCGCTCCTATAACGTGCGAATTCGCCTAGACGGCCTCGGCAGCGAGCTTCCTTTCTTGAGCCTCGCCTCGTCGTCCTTTAATAGGTTAGCGAACTCGAGCGCGAAAAAAAGAGGCCGCGCGCGAAACCTTGAATAAGGGCTTGAATTTGCCGGGTTTTATTTTAGAGAGAGAGAGAAAGAAAAATTTGATCGTTGCTGCTTTTGTATTTGGCTAGTTTTTTGTTTCTCTACTGAAGACAGGATTAACCTGGTTTTTCTATAATTATAATTTCCTTTTGAATTCGTTTCAAACATGTTACGCGCCGATTTAAAATAAACTAATTCCGCACGTGTCGCATTTGTGTCCCCCGTCGAATACCGAGATTTATCTATGCACGATAAATCTTTTTTATTTTTTGTCAGAGAGCAAACAAAAAGGCAGCCGCAGTGTGAAGTTTCGGAAAAATTCAAAATCATTATTCCAGCGGCGTGAATTTTGAGCCGAGAAATATCGAAAAAGGCACGAACGCGGAATAATGCTTAGCAAACACAGCTTAAAAGTGTCGTCGCGGATATTGTATATATTGAGACATTCGAGCCGAGAGAGTAGCAGAGCTTCTGTCGCGCACGTATAATCCATCTTGTTCACAGGTGTTTCGCGCGCTAATATAAAGGTGACGTCGAGAGAGAAAGAGTACACGCATTTCGCTCTGCTGTTGTACACACTTGGCTTGTGAAATGTCAAGTTCGAGGTAAAAGGAAAAACTTTCCTCTCTCTCTCTCTCTTATACTCGCGACTTTTTTCGTCGGGGAAAGGAGCTATGGGAAAATTCGTCGTCCCTATATATTGCTCGAGCATCGAGAGTTACGTATATACGCTTTTTGCTGCCAGCTGTAAAAGTTCAAGCTCGGATTAACAACCAAGTATAGTCGTAAAAAATATCGAAATTTATATTAAAAAAAGAAGAAGAAAAATCCCTGAACTTTTTATTTCGCGCACGCATCGAAGCGTTACGCCTCGAAAATAGTCTCGCGTCGTCGTCGTTGTTGTGGGCAGCTTATACCTCACACGAGAGAAAAAGAAGCAGCAGCAACACAGTTCTCTCTCTCTCTCCAAAAAAAGTAAGAAAGAATCCAACTTTTTTCAAGCCTCTCGCGTTTCTGATTAGACGCAACGTCCGATGCATTATGGATGCATCTTCGATAAACATGCGCGCAGCTCTTGACCATCAGTGTGTGTATGGACATTGCGATCTCGCGCATTTCCGATCAGTCGGATCTCTTGTGAACAATTATTTGAGACTGCATACATAGTCGGTAGTAGGAAATCGCAGATTAATGCAAGATGCCAATCGCGCACGCACGAAAATGTGCCGCTGTGTATATATACGAGGTATAAGGAAACAGAAACTTGATATAGAGAATAGAGCTATATACAGAGAGGAGGAAGACGAAGGAAATAAAGGAGAGAGGGACTGTGTTCTCGGGGGTAAAAAAAATCATTAGACTCTCGCCGAAGAATGGGAGAAGGAAGACTGCTGGTTCGCTAGCCTATGTTTCAAGGTCGCCGTCCCCCGCGCTCTCGTATACATATACACACGTCTTATTCAGAAACAATTTTCGGCTAGATCGAGATTTTTTTTTAACCGCCGCGCTACGCTATAGTTTCCGTGTACGCACACTATACTTCTTTTCTTCTTCTCGCGAGTGTGTGTGCGCTTTTTTTTTCAAGTATAGTCGGCGATTTTACGCCGCTACGAGTTTTACATTTCACGCAGCTCGACTCTCGGTTTCGATTCTGGGAAAATCTTGCGCCAGCCGCAGTAGAAATCCCGCGGCTATATGCCCATTGTCTTTTTCTTCTTTTCCTCGCGATATTGTCGTCCGTTTTCAGATCATCTATGTGTGTGTGAAGAAATGGTCTGTTTTTTTCTCGCAAAATTACGAAATCAGATCGGAATCATGTGCGTGCGTGTGCGTTGACGATGTATGATTTATGTGCAATTCGGCGTAATAAATGAATCTCTCAGTTCCTCTTATTGTCGTTCGCAGGTGAATTTTTAAAATTTATGCCAAGAGTATAGAAGTATAATATTCGAAAGTAATATGCATCAACGTCTTTTGTTACGTTTTAATGCTCGTATAACTCCGGTGTTATAACAATTTTACGATTATACTGTAGTATATAGCGAGCAGAGATAAAAAAAGCCCAGATATACCGTGTGCGCATATACTTTTTTTTATCGAAGATTTATTAAATGGATCTCGAAAACACATTAAAAATCTTTACTTCAACGCGCGGGGTTACATAATATTTTTTACGAGTGCGTACGCGCGTGTGTGTGGAATGTTCGAAAATAACGTGTGTATAATATTTTCAAAAAATTTCACTCGTACAACAATCCATCGTATGCCGTTTTCGAGATTATGTTTTCACAGGAAATATGCATTCGTAACAACCATATGAATAACACACACGATTCCCCGAATGAAACTTATTATTTAACAAAGTAGCAGCACGAAATAAATATGTGTTCGAGAGCGATTGTTAATAAACATTGTACACTGGATGCATTGTGCGCGTTGCACGGCCTCAAACGGACGATTTTATGTCTTTTGTGTGTAGGCAATTTTTTGCCCGTAAAAATGATCTTATAATTAAATACGGCCTCGAGCGAAAAAAAGATCTGCAGAAACTGTTGGTATACGCATCAGCGATAAAGCTTTTAACTCTTTCAGTTATCTTTCGAGTGTTACTCCGAATTGCACTTTGTTCGATCATCGATTCTATTCCCCAAATATTTGTACTTTTCAAACGCTCCTCTCGCCTAGTAATGCGTTTCCATAATTTCCTTCTTTTTTCATACTCAGTAAATATGTGTTCGAATGAAATTTAACATTATTTAATAAGTCGATAAATCAGTGCACACATAGAAAGTAACTTTTCACAATATTCAAATTTATCGCGCACCCGAAAGACAGCAAACGACGCGGACAAAAGAAAAGCGAGCGCGCGAGTAGAGATGGGCCGAAAACGTGTTCTGTTACAATAACCAATATTTGCCAACCACTAATCACACAATGTGAAAGTGCCGAGGCGTATAAAGATGAGCGCGCTTGTGCGTGGGCGTCGGTGAGAGAATTTTTGCGGGACCGCCGAAGAAGAAAAACAAACGGAGACGACTGCCGAGCTTAACGAAGCCGCGACAAATCCCCGGACGACGGCGGATCGTTATATACGCACAGAGAGCAAACACAGCGGGCGCATTATACCAGCGAAAATTCGCAATACCGATGCTGCCCCCTGAGCCACGCTACTGTTGGCGCAATTCCAATTTCCAGCGAATTTACCGTCGTGCGCGCGCCGCCTCCGATTGATTTCGTTTAGACGTGCGCGCGCTCTCTCTCGATGTGTTTTTTTTTTCTATACTGTGTGCGTGCGCGCGGCTACTTTTCGAGAGGGAGAGGAAAATTTGGTGGATAGGTAAACGCTGTGTACCGATGGCGGTTGACGCAACTGGATTCGATTTTCGTAATCGCACGCGGCTGCTGCTGTTGCGTTTGGCTTGTCACACTATATACTGCTACGTGGAAATGCGTTTCGGAGGACTGTAATTAGCGCTCGAGGTTTTTTTCCATTTTTGAAAGGGTGGTATGTTGTGCGCGTGGATTTTAATCAAAGTCTCTATGTGCTATCGTTATAGAAGAACACCGTGAGTGACATAATAACTGAAATTCGGAGGCACTTTCTGCACGAGGATTATGTAACAGATACTCAACGATGACTAATCGCTGTTTACATTTTTCAATATTTTATTAGGTGGGCTTAAACAGCTGCTTTTGCACCTTGAAATAAGCATATCTTCTCGCTCGGTCTTTTTTTTTGCGGCGGATATATACACGTATGTGTCGTGACGTTCTCTGTTATTGATTATTCAAAAACGCTATATTACAAAAAAAGTTTCCGAATGAAAGAAAAAGTATTAATAATAAATGCTTCGGATGTGTGAGTATAGTCACAACGAATTCAACTCGACGAAAGTTTCAAGCATATCCGCGTCGTCGTAGTTTATAATGAGTTGTGGGTCGTTTAAATTATCATATGGTTTGCACTATATTAAGTCCGCACTCTTTTTATTTACGACAGGTCTTGAAATAACTGCGAATTAAATTATTATAGTTCCTGTCAACTTAACTATTATTCATTTTTTAATAACTTCGTTTATTTCTCTTTTCTACGTAACCGCTTATTAAAATGTCATGCGCATATTATATACATATAAGAATTATAAAAGTAAAATTCTGCATTATAATATGCACGGTCTTATTTCAAACTCTGCGAATTAAATACGAATATAAAGCAACGATATATTAGCAAAGAATTATAATTTGGCGTCATCACTTTGATTCGCGCTAGAGATACGAGAACGAAAAAAAGCGAGCATTTTGCGGGGTTATCACGACCGAGCGTCCAAATCAACAATTGGACGCTCGATAACCTAATTATGAGACGAGGCCTGACATCGCAAGCGCTCCACAGAGTTTGTTATATCTTAAAAATTAAGCGATTTACTCGTCGTCGTTCTTCGACTTCGAAAACTTGGAATATTCGTGTCCTGCATCTCTCTCGGGCTATTGTTGTCCTCGTGGACTGAACCACGTAACATTCCGAATTAATTTTTCACGCAATGTGTATTGAGGTGTTAATTTTCTGGGTCGTTCGCGAGAGAGAAAGATAGAAAAATCAAGAGTTGCTAAATATTCCACTCGACTGCACCGGCGAAAGAAAAAAAAACCATCGTCAGAGAGATTATGATTAAGTAAAGGGTCTTTATATTACGAATAAAAAGGAGATCGTGGCCCATTTTTCGATAATTCAATTACAAAGCGATCAATTATTGGCTTCGTAAGATGAATAAAGTAAGAGTAGCCTATAGCAGCGGAGCTTTTTGTCGGAATCCATCGCACAGTCATCGTGTGCAGCGCAAAGTAAATTTCTGCGAACAAACGCCTCTGTCTGTCAGTAAAAGAGAGTAGGAGGCAAAAAATAATTAATCTCAAACGGCGCTGCATGTGAAACGGCCCGAGGCGCGTAAGAAAATTTAAATAAAAAAGAAAAAAACGTGCTCGCGGCGCGCGAGCACGAAAAGCGCTGTACACGCTGCAAAAAGCGTCACAGTCATGTCCAATTATGTCACAACGGGGAGAGTATATAGCGGCTCTCTCTGCTGCGGCTATATAATGTAACGAAAGAATGAGTTACTGAAACACACGGACACAAATCCCCGTTTTGTTCTGTAACAATGCGGACCTAATGCGATTGTCTTTAATGATTCAGTGTTTCAACATATTATACAACATCATCGCGCGCGCTCGTTCACTCACTCACTCTCTCTCTCTCTTGCTCGCCGAGAGATAAATTACAAAGATAAATCGAACGCGAACCGTCCCGAGCATGAACCCGACGACTTGCCTTTTTATCGCCTGTACACATAGCTGTGCGTTTGTATTCGAGTATACAGAAAAGGCACCTGGTATAAGGAATTTCAGCGTTTTCCAAGTGTCCAATACAGTGCATTGATAAGACGAGTCGACGTTGTTCATTCAAGTCGTTATGAGCCTTCTTCTCCTCTCCCTCAACATTGTCCTCCTCGGCCACTTCGTTTCGGCCCTGACTGTGTGTTATGTATACGCCTCTCTATCTCTCTCTTAGATGACACAAGCAATTTGTCCCTTCGTTATCCGACCCCCTATACATACTCGCATACGTATATCTATATACATGCTTTATAAACGAGAGAGAGAGAGAGAGAGAGAGAGAGAGAGAGAGAGAGAGAGAGCTGCGACGTATGCACTTTAGACGTGATTCTCAAAACAAATCGGCTCACGTGCAGAAGCTCTTGCCTACTACTATTATACCATATTCGTGATGCGGGTAGCAGCAGCTTTCGAGTCGACTAATTTTCTTGTCGTCCTCGTCAGCTGTTCGCGCACTTTGTAACTATATAGTACATATTACACAGCCGCACGGACGCGTGATATTCCCAGTATATATAAGCGCTCGTGCGCGCGCGCGGCCCGAATTCGATTAAGCGCCAATTACTTTCCTTGGCTAACTGGGATTAGCCAGCGCTGCTGCTGTTGCTGTTCTGTTTTTGCTCCACTGCTTTGACTTGCTGCTTTCTTCTTTTTTCCTTTATTTGCTTTTTCTTCGACGCCGACGCCAATTGAATTTATATCGCCGGTTTGTTTTTCCAAGCAGTTTAGATTGGGATCTTATTAGCCACGTGGAAAAGCCTCGTATTTACACAAGCAAAAAAAAAGAATAATACGTGTGTATGAAGGTAAAGCATGTATGCGTCGCTGGTATTATGGCAACGGAAAATCTTTGCTGTTGCGGTTATATGTGAATTATATTGATGATGCGAATCGTAAAATAATGCGCCCCGCAGGCTGGCAATTGAGAAACAAAATAAAACCGGGTTATTATTATACTGGAGCTTGTAAACAGTTTTTTTAGTTGAAACAGTGTAGCCTATAACCCATGTTTAAGTGCTTCGACTTCTTTTTCTGATGCGCTGGAAAATTTTTATACGCTATTCACGTGCGCCTTACATCAAATAGTTATGTCCAAATTTTTTGGTCACAAACGTTTTTTTTTTATGCGGTACAGAATTAATCTTATATTGTAACACAACATGGCTTTTTAAACGATTTTTTCGACCTTGACCCAGATATAGTAGAAAATAAAAAGTGTGCCGGAACGGTTGCAGGTGCTTTTCGAAATCGTTGGTAATGCCGGTAACGTTATTTGTAAACAACTCGAGAAACTATTTTCCTATTCAAAGATAAACATGCACTCAATTATCTCTCTCCATCTGCGATGAATCTACCATAATTCACCCAATGAAATCAGAAGCATCTATGCATAAAAATTCACGATAAACGCTAATAACGACCCACGATAAATTATAAGTAACTAATATATCCACAAGCCCGCTGAAATAATGCAATAAGTCAGTATAGAGCCGGCGTAAGTGCGGTATAATTTCGATAATGAGTCTAGGAAATCAGCGTCGAGAGAGAAGAAAAAAAATGTTCCCATAGGAGAGATACATATACACACGCGGGGCTCGTATCGCGTATCTATACATATACAACACACAAGCATAATATACACTCGACATCGAGAGCCTATTACATTCCGTTTGGGTGTGCGGTAAAGTAGGATGTAACGCGCGAGACATAATAATCGTTACATCGCGCACCGGCCTCTACTACTACCACTACTACTACTACTACTATATACATATACAAACTAACACACTCACGTGCATACAGTCGAACGGCAGTTATGTAGTTTTGTTTAGAAAGTCCCGAGGCTGGAAGGCCGTGGAAATGATTACGCGTTACACAAGCTTACGCATCGGCCGCTGCCTGCCTGCAGCAGTATAGAGCTGTATATATACGTATTATATACCCACACAGATAGATAGAGAGGGAGAGAGACTGAGCGAGAGGAAAACCGAGAGCGATGTTCTCTCCTTCTTTTTATATATATATATCCACTACCGCCGGGAGGAGTAAAGTATCCTAGCAACGCGCGGATTTAATTCCTTCGTCAAACAGGACTATAATGTGTGTATACAGCCTCTTGGTAGATAGGCCGCCCGTCCTGCCGACTTATATATATATATATATATCCTTGCAGAAGGGACCTCTTCTTCTCTCTCGGAGTCTCCCTCTCTCTCCTTTTTCTTATGTCTGACGGCGATAACGGTGATTCTGCGCTGCTGCGAAGGTGAGAATATACTTACGCCCCGCGAGAGCGGCATTAGCGGGACATCACACGTATTACACCGTCGCGATATTAATAATAACCTTGCTTACTGTTATATACTGCCCGAATCCTCGATTCGAAATTCCCGCTTTCTTTATACATATACACACAAGTCTTGTCACATTGACCGTTTAGCGGTTGGGCCGCCGAGAAAGGGAACTGCGCAAGGTAGATATATACAATTCCCGCATAGTGGGGGTCAGTCGTTCGAGCAGCGGGTTTATCCCACTTGTCGCGCAGACGACGACGAAGCTTCCCCCCTCGGGCTGTGTGTTTTTTGTTGACGCGTTTTTTTCCAAGCATGTGTATATACACACACAGCTGACTGTAGAGAGGAGGTTTGCTTCTTCGAGAGTTTGCGGGCGTTTATCTGCGCGCTCACTTTTTTTTGCAGTCTAACTTGGACAATTTATTTCGACGTGTCAAATGTTGATATCTCTCGAGTCTTTTCTTTTTTTAAGCTTCTCGCAAGAAACTTTGCGTAACCTGTGTCTTAAATTTAAGAAAAAGGTTTGTTTGTAAATACCGAGAGCGATCGTTTTGCGTTTATGTATTCTTCATTCGTCTCGATCAGCTATAAACAAACGTTGTGTACTTTAATTGCTTTTCCACTATAGCGCAACGCTGTATATATAATAGACAGTCCTCAGGTTTGCATTGTCTCTGGCTGTTGTGAGATATATTGCAAAATCTTCGCACAGGCTGTTCGGGAGTGTTCGCTGTCGTCGTCGTTGTTGAAGTGTGAATGTCGACTCTGACCGCGAGCAGCGGCTGTCTCTCTCTGTGCGCGATGGCGTTTTGTACGCGATCAGCTGACTGAAAATCCCGTTCCACAAACTCGCCTCTCTCTTTCTCCGCAGTCTCTATTGCGATCGCAGTCGTCGTGTATATACAGGCTCGTATTTACGATTTCATTGGGCCTCGCGTCAGCATTTTTATTTATTTACTTTTCATTCGAATAAATCTTTATTTTTGTCAACAACTTTGGTAAAAATATGCAACTCCAATTTACGTGAATGAAATTTCGAGCTAATGAATTCCGTTACCAAGCATAATTCAGTATATGCTGTACGAATGGGGGAAAAAACGATTAACCGAGAGAGAGAGATATATATACAAAGTTAATTATTAGCGATGTTTTGTAAGAGATTGTGGGATTTTTTTTGTATCGTGCCGTTACGTAAAAGTTGTAGTTATAATATATAATTGAGAGCTGCCGAACTGAGAGCAGCATAGCAGCTGATAAATAAGAAATTTCTAATCTATTATCGCACGCATTAAAGCGATAGACATCGACCGACTCTGTATAATCAGCATATAGCTTTGCTAATCATTGTCATTAATTGCGTAAGAAAATCAGAACTGCTATATACACTATAATACTCGTCGACGACAGCTCATTCGCTCTCTCCGCAACACACATGAAACGGCAGCTGTTATCGCGAAACCGCTATTTTTGTCGCCATTTCTGAGGCTCTCTCTTGTATCAGTCGACCACGAGCATATATCCGTATCTCGGTCTACCTCGGCATCATCAACATCCTCTTGGAGCAGCACTATCCGCACGCGACACTCATCCATCCGCCTGAAAATAACAAGACGACAAGTGTGCGGAATATTAAAAGTTTATTATCGATGCGAAGACAACAGGATGCATACCGCTTCAAATATCGAATTTTCTCACAAAATAAGGAAATAAAAGTCCAAGATATCTTCATCGATGCAACGAGCCAATGATGCGCGGTATTTTCGTCCCATGTGACATTCATCATCCGCCCTGCTACTGCCAATATTAATGCGGCGCATTTCTCCGCTGACACAAGTGAACTAGTCGACTCGTCTTTTTTGCCCCTGCCCTTCTCTCCACACACGGGCTGATGCTTTCGTCGCAATTCATCACGTTCGCTTCGGTGCCGAAGTGGCTATAATAAAGCGATTACAAGCGAGCGAGAAAGAGATATACATGTATAGTCGAGCGAAAGCTGGGAAGGGGCAACAGCAGAAACGATACTGTGCTTCCTAATTCAGCGGCTCGCAAAGTGGTGATTCGGAGAAACGTCTATCTGGGGCCCGATAGCGAACCTTGACCCACAATATCAACGGGACACCCGAAAAAAACTTGCACTCTCTGCGAAGCTTCTCGATGATGTGATGTATTTTGTTCTCTACAATATATAAGTCTCTCTACTGCTCTGGTTTAAAAATACGCTTTCGAGTAATAAATATAAACTCGTTTGTTTATCGAGTAATTTTTCACTTTTCTACAGACGCCGGAATAAATATTTATAGATATTTCACGAAAGTTACAAAGGGATATCGTTTACCAAAATAAACAAACTTTTTTGTATGAGTTATTGCTTCTGGTCGAACTCAATTAAATCACTTTTATTGCTTGAAAAATCGTCACTTCAACGCATTCCCGTCGAAATATTTCGTTTTAATAGAACTTTCAGTGCGCGTAAGATATTCTAATACAATAACAAGAGCGAATAAAAAAAAAAGAAAAAAGTTCGCTCCCTCGCGTGAAAACAAGAACTGAATTCATCGAATTTTTATATTCGCATCGCATATCTCCCGGAATAATCAGCGCATATTTTATGAAATTCAAATCTCGCGCGCGCGCGAAAAATGAAAAATCGAAGGAAAAGAATCCTCTCTCTCACTTTTAACCAAGCGTAAAAACACATAGGTATTTTCCAGAATAGTTTTCTTGGCATGCTTGTCGCGCATTAATTGGACCTCACACTCTCTCGCTTCTATTTTTCATTTCTCGCGTATAGCCCACATGGACGCACACATTGCGTATTTCGTTTTGTATCGATGACGCCGGTCGTCGAGGAGAAGCAACAAAAAAAAGCAGCAACGCTGTCGGGGCTATAATTAAGAATCGCCACGGGTCCAATACATCGCATTAGTCATTCGCGAGGCGTTCGCTCGCGCCCGCATGCAACTAATCCTCACGGCTTTGTTGCATTAGAACGCAGCGTTGTTTTTTTTTATTTGTCGCGTATCTCGCGACTACTGGTATACTATCGTAGACGAAATTAACGAGGCTCTCTTTTTTTTTGTTCGCCGAATTGCAACGTGTCGATCGGTCGGCTTATCGATAACGGTTGCCATGACGACGGCCCCACATTGTATGTTAATGTATTCTGCGCGAGTATATACGTTGCTAGAAATATACGCATTTTCCTTAAAAGGACGTTCCGTTTCCCTGCGTCTACTTGTCTCTGATGCTCCGCCTCCCTTTTTCTTCTTCTTTTCGACTGACTTATACCGGCTCAATTTTTCAATACGCTCGCGTGGGCGCGAAAGAAGGATCTATCAGGGGAGAGCTTTTTGGACGTATTTCGTCATGGTAATGCCAGTATATCCCACTGACGAGCTGCTGTTATATATGCTCTTAGGGAATTGTTTATGCAGATTATTCCTCTCATCGTAAACGACCTTTTCATTGCGGCTCTCTCTCGGAGAAATAAGCCGCCGCAATAAGATGAACATCACACCGGCTGTGTGACGCGCGAGAGAATCCAGTGGGAATCTTGCATTACTAGTTTAACGGTTTCCGCTGCGGCGAGTCTTGTGCAGTCGGCGGGTAATCCTTTACTATACTGCTCTCTCAGATTGATAGTTTTCTGAAAAAGCCGATCCCGATGGACTACCGCTACTTTGACTGACGCTGAATCTAGCCGCGGCAGCGACTCGACGCTCTCTGTGCGAGATCATGCCGGACGGTGTCGTATATAAAGTTTAGACCGGCTGTATATACTCTCTAAAGCAGCTTCTGTGTATGCTGTATAATACGCGGAAAGGGCCTTTTTGCTGCGAGAAGGGAATAACTCGCTCTCGTTATCTGACACTATGGCATGTTTATTGTATAGATATAAAGTTTATAATTGATGCACCGACTATGCGCTGCGTGATGATCGAAAAGAGCGAGATACGACGAGGGGGGCGAGAGTATAATTACGAAAGGATTTCGTCGGTAACCATGACTCGTCTCATTTCATCCACAAATTCTGTTTACTTGTACTTTGAGTGGCCGTGAAACGCTCTTTCTATATCGAGGGTATAAGTCGAGTAAATCACTCCTCTCAACAATATTTTCCACAACTCGTATCTCCCTTCTTCGATTATTATTAGTCGCATTATAATACTCCCGACACTATTTTCCCCGCAATAACCCACTTCTCCAAGCGGATCAAGCCGTTTGAATCTCTCTCTCTCTCTCTCTCTCTCGCAATTCCAAGCCCACGTCGCACATCCTAATCTCGTATAATGAAATTCCGCTGGCCGTTGCGGCCGCGATTATTTACGTATACAGCAGCGTCCAGCTTTCAAGATGAAAGAGAGCTATGCTGCTTTGCCGTCTCCCCACATATATAGTAGAAATCCCGAGAAAGAGAGGCAGAGAGAAAGAGAGACAGATGGATGCAGATGCGCGTTTACGAGTAGTAGTAGTCGTCGTCGTCGGGGGTAATAGCCGGCGCAGCCGTTTTTAACGAGCCTAGGCTGCTACTGCTGCTACTGGCGAATAATGCGAGCTTAAAAAGCCACTCGCGCACGTGCGCCTCCTTCTCTTTCTACGGGCGTTAGGAAATAACGGAGCGCGCGTGTACGTATGTGTGTATATATATGCGACAGACCAGTCTTGCCCGTAACGAGTTGCTCGATACTTGCTGGGGAGCTGATCTCTCTCGGCAACGTATACACGTATGGATGTTTGTCATCGGCGAGAGGAAGAGTCTTACCGAGGGCTAGTTTTTTTTATATACATCCTTCCTTCAGGAGTTTCGCGAGCGACAATACCCCCGCGAAAATCTAAACCGTCTACGCCCTCGGGACGTCTTCTCGTACAACACTTTCTTCGGAGCGTTATTATAGACGCTCCTCTCCCTCTCTCTCTCTCTCTGTGTCCAGAGCCGTAAATCTTCTCTTCGTCGGTCTTCTGCTGCCGCTGCTGCTCTGAATACGTCCGGCAGTGAGCATATTTATTCAGTATTAAATCTACATAAGGATGCGAGAGAGAGAGTGTGGCTACTGGGAGTTATATGTTTGGATGTATAGCCATCGGACATTAATTTTTCTGCAAACTTTACAATGTATGCTTGTGCAAACATATACGCTGATGCTGCAGGCAGGTTCCGAGTGTGAATAGATCTTTATGCTCGTTTGCTATTCCACGCGTAACGAGCTTGAAATTTATTGCCTTGCTATACTTCTTATTACGCGCGACGATATATTCGTCTTTTTATAGTTCATCCGCGCTCGTTCATGTATACGATATAAAACGCAGTCGAGGATTGAAACAAGTGTCGCGAACGCGAAATTAATAAAGCTTCTCTCGTACATAGCCGGAAAAACATCAGTCTCTCCCGAGAAAAATAAACAGAGCCCGCAGTATATGTAAACCGCACGAGCATCTTTCGAGAAGTCCCGAGTAAAAAAAAAACAGACGACAACTACTATAGGCGCAGAAAGTATAAATATAGGCGATGAGAGAGCGAGCGTTCATTGAAAGCATACGCACCTCTCCCTTCGCCGATATACCGGTTCTCTGCGCTTTTCGGTGCGTCCAATCTCTTGCGCATCATATATATGTATATTTACGGCCGCGCGAGTCGGTGATGTCACATTATTGCCCCGCAGGCACACTTCCTCTCACACTATATGGCCTACTGCAGCCTCTTCTTCTTCTTCTTCTGCCTTTGTGCGAATACTTACAGCAGTAGCAGAGAATGATCCCGATGGATTTTAGTGTGATTCGCGGAAAGTGCAGCGAACAAAGATATTTAATTCTGTCTCTCTTCTCCCCGCTTGTGATGTCTTTGTCTTGTATATACACACTTACAAGACCCTTTACTCTTTTGCTCGACGTTTTTGCGTCGTCTCGGCTTTGTTGGGGGAAAACGCAAGCAGAGCGTGGCCGATTTGTCAGAGTATTTTTGAGAGGTGGACTTTATATTAATCGCGCGCAAGTGACAAACATGTCTCTCTCACTCTCGCTGCGGTGTACAGAAATAGCGTTTTCCTTCCAGATGCGGGGATTAGCGTAGGCACGAGAGAGCGCTGTGTGGCTTCTCGGAAAAAACGATTTGAGTTTTTAATCAAAACTTTCAGCGTGTCGTTTTGTTTGGCCTTTTTATCTCAGGGGTGTGGTCTCTCTGTTTTTATTACAATCGATGTTAATCTTACACTCAAAACTCGTTCTAATGAATTATTTTCTTTTTCTGTTTTAGGTGAGTACTTCATTTTTGGACTGCTGCATTTTCGCCATTACGAGTGGGTAATTTAAACAAACACAATATCGAATATAGATAACAGCGATTTTCCGGCAAGACGTTTCAGAAATACAAATTTTTTTTCCTCAAAAGCTAATGTATATAACTATTGCGATTCATCCGCACAGCTGCTTCCTACGGCGCATCAGACAAAGCAGTCCTTTTTAGTATATAGTTTATCCAAGTAGCGGCCGAGAGTTAGCGGTATCATTTCATAACCACAATAGCTTCCTTGTGCTTTAGACTCGCGCGAGTCGTTCTCCCCCTCCCAAACAATACAGGATATAATAAAAATTACGCGTACCACTGTGTTCATAAACATAAATGCATGCATTATTGCTCGCGTAAATGTTCTATTACGCGCGCGGGGGCACTTCAGCTGTAAATTGTTGTAGCATATAAGCATAATTTAATCGACTTGATTGCGTCGTGTGCGTCACTTGGGCCTACTAATCCGTTACGCATGTTATGCAATAATATCGCTGTGTAAGTGTGTGACCTTGATTCGCCTTTGCCGGATTTATATATACAAGTCGAAACTTGCTTTTTTAATCATATGCGCCGCGCTTGCAATCGATCGAGACTTTTGAAGTGTTGGATGGAATTAAACTAACTGACAAATAGATAGATTAAAATGAGTTTTTTAGTTCTATATTCAATAGTTTACGCTGCGCTCTCGATATTAGCGTTTCCACCAACCGCTAATGGAAGTTACAACATTACCTAATGGCTTTTAACGCAACGATAATAGCGCCTATAATTAACCGCGAAAACCTTCAAAAACCCACATTATACACCCGCAGAAAAAAATCTGATACACTCACGAAGGGCGCGAGTCTCACCTGCCGCCTATACGAAATTGAACGACAGTCAGGCCATATATACAGCTCTCTTTTTTTGCCCTGAAATTTAGTCAAAAATCGAAGCCCTCGCTATCTCTCAGCAGACAAAAGGCGCATCGGGCGCATATCATTAATCGCGACGAGCAGCTCCGAGAATCTGCTCTCGATGCCACCGGCGTCGTCTTGTGTCGGGGCTAATGTTCGTCCCGATGTGCGTACGCTCGGTGGAGGATACAAGCAAAAAAAAGCACGTCGCTTAATGCGCGCGACGGAAACCCAAGAAGACGAAGTCATCAATGCGGGACGCAGAAGCGTTTTTGACCTCGCGCGGAAACCGTCGCCTGATTCTCGGCTAACGAATTTCGGGGAATCACCCGGTAAGGCGACACCCCCTCGACTGTATGTGTGAGGAGACGAAAAAAAAAAATTGTTGATGACGCAAGCTCTGGGGGCAGTTTGGGAAAGCTTGTGCGGTGCGAGCTTGAATGGAGGAAAATGAGAGGATGATGATGAGTATAATGGCGGTATTGACCCTGCAAATTGCCTCCTTGAGAGTGCGCGTGTGGGCCTTTATGTATGAAGGTATATTATGTACACCTTTTCGCGCTGATGTATCTCTGTCTCTCTCGACTATTCCTCAGATTACATTCTCAAGAGGCTCGTCTGAAATTGCGCTCTTATTCGTATTTGCGCTTCTGTTCTTTCTTCTATAACTCGTACTTGAATCAACTAATGAGAGACGAGTTCTCCGAAGCTAATAATGAGTTATAATCGTATTACGACATGCTTAATTTGCGCTGCATTTACGTACATAACTAATGGTAATTTTTCTGACGTTCTCACTCTTTCCTGTGGAGATAACATTTCGCGATTACTTTTGTGTCAAATTTCCGAAAAAGCATAATAATGATCCAGACGAATAAGTTATTCTGCCGTGAGAAGATGTATACGCTCGGCTGGGGTCCGATATTTGTTTCTCTCTCTCTTTAGCGCGAAAGAGAGAATATATTGTGTCGGCGGTGGGCTTGACGCGATTAATTGTATCTCCAGCATCGTAAACTTCATCTCCTGCGCGATATATTTATCCTCCTTTTCGTATATTTAAATTACGCATTATGGTAATCAGCTGGAATTCTTGAATTTCTTGCATTGCAGAAGAAAAAAACCGATACCCGAGGAAATTAACTTTTCTCCCGAGGATTGTGAGAGCGATTCTTCTTGAAAACGAATAAAAAAAAATAGGTTGGGATTTTTCGTTTTTTCGAGACGACGTTATAAAAACGCTTATTCGAGTACAATTTCAGAATAGGCGCGTAATGTCGTTAAACTCATCATAAAATTTAACAAGCATTGAGCAAGTGCGCGTAGTAAAAAAAACTCTGAATAACATCGTATAAGCTCGCGCGCATATATAATTAGTTTAGAAACGCAGCGAGTTCGAGATCGGTAAATTAATTAAGCAGCGGCGATCGGCAAAGTGTATATCGGCATGTAAAGCATATACCAGAGCTCACGTGCTTGCGCGCAAGCGAAAGTCAAGTGTGTGTCTCGTAATCGCGGTGAAATGACTATGCTAATAGATAAAGCTGACTCGTCTTTTATGACCTAGTTTAATTTACGGCTCTCACTAACAGTTACTTAATTTACGGGTATCGCTATCAAACCTTTCTCTCTCGGCCGTCTCTCTGTGTTTTGCTTATAAATCGATTTCTTCGTCAGCTATAACCCTCTCTCTCTCTCTCTCTTACGGAGCGTAAAAAGCGCAGGCGCGTATCGAGCTCTCCGATAACGAGCCAATAATTTCCGGGCGCGAAAATCTAAGTCTCCCCTCCACTTCTCTCACTTCGTATCGCAAAGTTCTCTAGAGAGAGAGAGAGAGAGAGAGAGAGGTGCGAGCGAATGCATCTCGTTAGCGAGCGGTATATACTCGCTCAGCGTAATGGGCTGTTCTCACAGCGACTGCCACTTTGCTCGCTCAGATACTGGAGGAAATTATGTTGAGGGCCGAGAGATGGGGGGAGAAAATAAAAAACTTTAACGAGCGTGCGTGAAAAAAAAATCGTCGGCGATTGTCGCTCGTCTCACGTGCATCACGCGCGGGTAGTCGTGTTTAATTGGGACGATTTTTAGAGCTGGAGTATTAAGTTTTTGGCTTTTCGAGCAGTTTGCGGACTCGTTAGCTGGTAATTAGCTCATGTGTGCAATTTTTTTGTAATTAATTATCACACGGGAAGCTACATATAGATACGAAGGTTGAGCCTGGACGTCTCGGCTGTTACTACCTGGTTGGACTTTCTTTGCTACTTCAATCTACTACTTCTTTTATACATACCCCCATGATTCATGTTCCTCTGTCGTATATACTTATAAAAAAGTCGAATATGGATTATTTATGCCGATCGATTTTCCCGGGCTACTTGCGCAAAAAATCAATTACGTGTAGTGTCCGAAGATTAAGCGCAAATTTTACCTTTTTCCAAACCTCTCCGGGGACTTACGAGCCTGAATTTCAACACCTCATCAATATGCGAGAGTGCAATTCGTTTTTTCTTCGACGTTGGAAGAAAAAATTCATCGCACACACGTGTGCAATAGTATCTCAGCTGTCGACGATTACACATCGCGAATGCCATCGCGATGAGAAAGGGCCGTTATAACATACACACAAAGCCTTTATATGTATATATATAAAATTGAATAAAGCCATAAAACTGAGATATTAGCGCGGGCGTTAAAAGCGTCCAGCTGTAAGCAACAGAGCAGCAGCAGGAAGAAGACACAAGCGAGCGAACAAGGCCGGCCATAGACTGGAAATAAGAAGAGTATGGAAGCAGCGAAGGCGGAGAGAGAAAAAGAGAAGAGGAACAGGAGCGATAGTCACTGGCAATATTGCAGCGCTAAACCTGTTATGTATCGGATCGCGTCGTCGCCGCCGCCGCCGCAGCACATGAGACTATTAACCGAGTTTACCGAGACTCTCGAGATCTCACACCGGCTACCGCTACACATTCTCTCATGTGTATACGTGTGTGTGTGTGTGTGTCTCTGGAGGGAAACGGATGCAGCAGTGCCTATCTCTGCGCGGTTCGATAGAGCAGCAGAGATAGCGCCTGCGTTAATTCGCGCGCGAGCGGGCGCGTCGATATCGATGAGAGGAAAAGTCCATTTTTTTCGGTGTATAGCCCCTGTGTGCGAACGACGCGTGGGGGCGTTGCTGCTATATATAGATATGGACTTCTCGAGATAATGAGAAAAAGGAAAATGAGGGGATGGAGATTTATTTAGGCTCTAGGACAATACATCCTTTTAAGCGCCGCTTCGAGGAGGAGAACTTCTTTTTGCTTGGTTTGTATCACTCTCTGATCGGGCCGCGCTCTCTCTCTCTATCTCTGTTTGCAAAAAACGAGCAATTTGATGGGTTCTTTTGTTGTTGCTACTGCTGCTTCTGTGCTGCTTTGGCTTCTTTTTCTTGGCTGAAAGAGCCTCGTGGCTTCGTGTGGGCGATATTAATCAAAACAGTATATTCACGCCGGAGACAATTATTTCTTCATAAGTTATAATCGAATGCGAGCGAGAAATTCGACGCGCGAGATGATCAACTTTTCATTCAATTATATCGTGCGCGCGCGTGAGTTGTTCGAAAAATTTCTGCGCATATGCGGTAATGAGGTTATAGCCTAACGAAGGCATAGTTTCGTGATGTTTTCCACGAAAAAGCTGGGTATTATATGAAATTTTTGCTGCTAATTAAACAGAAGTAAATATAGCCTCCGGGAATCACAAAGATACCTATATTTAGGTCAACAAACTTAATACTCGAAAGGAAGAAAAAAAACGTGTTTGAAGAGAGAACATCGTATATATACAAGAGAGAACGTATCGAGTGAACTCTCGCGGTAACAAGAAAGAAAAAAAGCGAGTCGCACTTGGGAAAAACAATCCTCATGGGAATCCACACAAGGGCCAGGAAGAAGAAGAAGAAGAAGCAGTAAGACGTAAAAACTTTGAAAAATCTCGAATCGTTTATGATATCCCATTCCCTTCGCAGAGGACGACATCTTTTTTTCGTCTGCGCTAACCCATCATCGTTATCACCAATTGACCGATAAAAGTATCGCGACTCACACACAGCTCATTAGCGCTTAAGGTGTGCATGCGTGTGTGTGTGGGCATCACGGGCCGTAAAGCAACGACTCTTCCTGTCAAACACGTCGCTCCCAGCCGCGAATCCCACAAAGGGAGTAATAATATAATCTCTGCCGCACACAAGAGGAGAGAGAGCTAACGAATATATAACACACGAGCTGCAGAGAGAGACTCAAAGAGTACAAGCGAGCAGGAAACCAAGAGCACCTATAAACGCGGTATATAGCAGCTTGACACAAAGGAGGGATGACTAGGTGTCGAGCAAGCGAGAGAGAACAAGGGGATCGCGCGAGCGAACGGCCGAGAAGATTCGGAAGCATGGTACATCGCGGGGAGCTGCGCGAGCGACCTTGACCTCTGTCTCCAACTCTCGCGTTCGCGCACTCTGTATGTGTGTGTGTGTGTGTATGTGACGCCCATCCCGCACCAGAGCCACACACCAGACTGGTCGATACGTGGCGCTGCTGCTGCTACTGCTACGATTCTCTCTCTCTCTCTTTCGCCCCCACCGGGCCACTGTTGCTGACTATATACTTATATAGTCCCTCGAAACCGTCTCGCTCTCTGGGCTTCTGGTGCGCGAAACTTGGGTGACCCTCTTTTGCGTGTGCGCTGCCACTCCAACCTGTGATAACGTCGTTGATGGGATATACCGTATAGAGTCAAATTCGTATAAGGAGTGGACTGATGCAGCGGTGATGTCCAAATCAGGGTGGAGCTAGCGCAGCACACACAACTAATCAATGCGGGATAACCTCGTTCCGCGGCAGAGCTTGATTTCCAATCAACAAAGCTTTCACACGCGTGTCTTGCACGACAGTGGCATTTTCACGTATACAGCTTCTCCGAAAGCAATATTATATTTGAAACTCCCAAACTGACACGTGTGTGCGAGGAGGTAAAGAGGTCAAGGGACGTAATCTCACACACGCCCAAGCTATGGTGGCAGGTCAAAGTGCAAAATCCCAAGCCAGACTCATTCGAATTCGGCGTAATGAAAGATTCACAAATGGTGTGTGCGTTATGCATAGAGGGGGAGGAGGAGGACAAACGACGTTTTCGCGCGCCGCGCATATAACCCAGTTGCCCCCCGCGCACACGCGGTGAAAAGGCCAGGTCAGGCCAGGCCAGGCAAGCGTGCCGCTAACCGTGGACTCGATTCGACATTTCCTCTGCTCCGGGCAAGCGTCTATCGACCTCTCTTCAGCAGCGCCGTCGAGTTTTTCCCAGCTAGTCGTTTTTCTCTCTTTCTATATACCCTTCATCCGTCGCCGGGTCCTCCCTTTTTTCCCCAGCGCATGCGAATTGAAAATGGAAGGGATGTGTATATCGATATATATGCGCGGCAGGTTGATGCTCTTCTGGCTTTTCTTCTCGTCGTTTCTCGTGCGATAGACCTGCTCGTTCAAGGTTACGATGGGGTCTTTTGGCTTTGACAAAGCGGCCTTAAATGGCTGGTGCTCCAAATTCTCTTTGGTGTATTGATGCTGCTGGAGCTTTGCCGTTACAGTAGGCGATATGGCAAATTAGACTAGACTACGTATATGTAAGCTAAAGATGAATGGCAGTTTATTGATCTATGTAGCTCGAGAGAGAGAGAGAGAGAGAGAGCCTGTGCGATAATGCTTCAAGTTCAATAAATCTAAATAAGAGCTGGCTGATGCTGTCTATATTATTTATACGCAAAGGAAGAGGGTATGATAAATCAACCTCGCTTCACTTGGATCCTATATTACCTCTCTATATACATTATGGATGGATATTTGGGATAAATTTCAAAATAACCATCGACCGTATAACAAAAATGTGTAGCCCAAAGTTTCGGCACTTCTTCGACAGCTTCTTTGATTGATCAGAGTCTTGAGCAATCGCGCGAACACTAAAGTATGAGATATGTGACACGTGTATCTGAAATTCTTTTTCGTCTTCTATATTCGGATAGTTAATCAACGAAGATGCTTGACGGAATAGTACAGCGTACGCCGAAGATTGTCCAGGTGGTATTACATATTTTACATCTGCCACCAAAACACATTAATTCAAGCTTTCTTCGAAAAAAAATTGCAAGCTCATTCTCAGAAAATATTTGACCAAGACTCCTTCATTGTCTACCATTAAAATGCCTATCGACTGCTTCTGCACGAACAAGTTATATTTCCTTATCACATCATGTTTTCGCACGTGCCAAGGCTGTCGTCTCACATCACCTGCTATTTTCTAACGTTCAAAGCAAAAAAAAAAGAACATCAACTCGAGCTACTTGAAGCTCATCCAAACTATAGCCATGCTTGAGAAACGGTGTAATACATTGCGCCGGTGCCGGCACGCGCAATTGAAACTGAAAAGCAACCCCTGAGACTTCCTTATTGAATCGCACGGACACGGTTAACGGGCGCGTCGGGTCCGAAAATTTCAAGAGGGCCGTCAGTGGCTCTCTGCTGCCATCCAGCCAGAGGAGGGACGAAACGAAAGAGTGAGGGAATGTGCGGGTTATCGATTTCCCTGCGAGCTTAAGCGTTGCGCGCGTATACGCACACTCACGCGCGTTTCAGCCCACGCGCCCTCTGCTCTGCTGCGTATTATATACGTATAGGTACACACGTATATACATAGTCGTGTCCGACGTACTGCTCCGAGAAAAGTGGCAAACGACGCGTGACAAATGCGAGTATGGCTACTGGCAATTTATCTTTCGCTCTCTCTTTTTGTCACCTCGAGCTGCTCCTTGTACGTCCACTTCTCGTGTTTTTTTTTCCTTCTTCTTTACTGCGCACCCTGTCTCACAGCTTCTCAGCCATTGGCTTTTTATCTCGTTTTATACCCTTTCGACCCTCGGTTTTTCTCTCGCTTGCGCGCAGTATAGGGCTCTCTCTCTCTCCCTTCAAGCTCCATTTCCTTTGTTTCCGCGCACGGGTATGGTAGGATTCTGCAGAGTGCGTTCGTGAACGATGCGTCGTCGTCGTCTTCTTCTTTGTGTTGAGGCGCACAGGCACGACGGATGGAAACTGTCCAGAAGTTTGCTCGTAATGCTCGACGCCCCGCGCGTAAGCACGAAACCAGGCCTATTTAAAGTTTTTGTCCTCCCGGCACACTCTCTGATGCTCTCTCTCTCTCTGTTCTAGCCGAGATTCCCTTTCTCTTTGTCGAGAGAGAAAGAGACCAAGTTGGCCGGTTCCTCGAGTTTGTCTTTAATTCAATTAGCATTTTGTCTCGTGACTTTTACCTTTGTTTAAGTTGTGGTTTTTAGAAGTGGAAAACGCCAGGTACATACTGATCGTGTTTGAAGCAATTTTCAAATTGTACGGGGAATTCACTGGGAGTGATATTAATGTCAGAATTTTTTTATTTCTGAGATAAAGCGTCTGGAAGATCATGTTTTCTTTGTTTCGACGCCTCCAAACCTTTTAGGCTTGATGGAAACCATCCAGAACTTTGCTCATAATGCTGACATGTAAAACAAGACCTGTTTAAACTTCTTTCTGTTCTTTTCTTGCGCCGTGCAGTTTTCAAGTGGAGTCGATGAATTGAATTTGAAAGTTTGTTTTCTACTTGTGTGTTTGAACACGTACTCTGTATTTTACAAAAAGGACCGTACAGTATATCCTACTCTAAAAAGTGAAGTGAAAATTTTTATTAAAAACTGTTGCCAGTCTAACCTAAACTTGAATTTGATTTGTGCTTGCACGTGGACCGCCATATATCAAAACAAAACTGTTTTGGACTGGTCCTTCTCCCACTGTTTCAACTACCTGTGTCTCTGGCTAATGAAGATAGGTGTCGCATAGGCGCCTCTGAGCCCAATGCATATATAGCAGTTTATCAGCTATTCCAAAACTGCCGGAGATTCCTATAACTGCCCGAGATTCCTGAGACAGTACATTGAATGAATAAAATAAAGTTTATAGTAAAGTTCTTACTTCAGAGAGGATAATTGTTTAAGAGTGTTTATACATGATAAAACTTAAAATTTAATAAGGAAAGGTTGTACTTATACAAATGAATACTCGGTGCCAGGGAAGAAAGTTGATGGATCTTCCCCAGCAAATAAAAGCTGTTGAAAAAACTTATAAAAGTCGATATAAATATTCTTTCAAACTTGGCTCATTATGAAAATTTGGTATTCGGTAAAAAGTCGTGCCACGTGTCGTAAAGTTTTTTGCTTGTGAAAAGAAAAATTTAAGAAACGAAAAACGTGCTGTAAAAAGTTTGCACATTTCAAAAAGAACAAAACTAATTCAGTCGAGGAATCACAAATATTTGCCAAGTCTTATGGATTACATAAATTTATCTTGATCAATGGAGCAATGAACACATATTGTTCAACAATCAGTATTTCCCGCATTAGATTCTGTCAAAAAAATAAAACATCAACATTTAAACGTCAACGCAGCAATTTAATTAGTTCAAACCACCCCACCTTCCGAGTCTGAGTGGTCTCTAAAAAATCATCCCGAGATTACAGTCATTAAAGCAATTCCGCCAATATCCCCCTCAGCAATGAGAGCTCGCGCGATATCCGAAAACTCAAAAGCAGCAGCAGTCGGGAGGAAGCCACGTATAGTTTGTCGATTTCCTGAATTCCGCTCATGCGCTGCCGCGCCTATACTCCGAGCCAAGTGGTAACAGCCGGCGAACGAGTCGGTAATAACGTTATCATTTTCTACGTAACGCCGAGTCGCAGAAAAAACACAGGACACGAAACTCTCCACAACGAGTACATATACAAGAAGAAGAAGACGAAGAAGAAAAAATAATAATAATAATACCGAAATAAGACACGAAAACGAGAAGAACGCGAGTATTCGCAAAGCTGAGGGAACGAGAGGGAAGCAGTAGCAGTAGCAAGCAGCAGCAGCAGCAGCAGCAGCTCGGGCACATAAAATCGATTTCGTCGGCCGCGGCCCTGAAGTCGGCCTCCCTACTACTTCCTTCCTCCTCCTCCGCTTGGCGCACGTATGTATATATGTGTGTGTGTTCTCTGCGCGCTCGTTTCATACAGCGACTGCCATCTACGCGCGCGCTGCTGCGCTGGTTCCTCTTTCTCTTATGTGCCGCCACTCTTCTTCGCTCTCTCTTTCCGTGGAGGATTTTGGGGCAGGTCATGCGAGAGCAGAGAGAGAGAAAGAGACGAAACTAACTTGTTCTCGTTGCGCAGAGAGAGGCTTTGTTGCGAGTCGAGGGTGTGCGACCGATTCAAGGGGCTAATGCTCGTCGAGGAGATGATCTTACTGCGCTTTTTATTAATCCAAGCTTGGCATGATTTCTCGCCTCTACTGCTGCTGCGCTACAGTTTGCCGAGCAATTAGCGCAGCCCTAAGCTCTCTCTCTCTCTTTCTTCCAGTGCGACGCGGACGAAAATAATTCATGTGTCCCACTTTTTGCGCGAGCGCTCTGCTTTTTCGAGGAGCGATTTTTTTTTTTGGATCGATTATTATTGTTTTTTTTTTGCCGGTGAATGTTTCATTCGAACGAGGTGCGTTTTCGTTGTGTTATGTAGGAGAGGATTTAAAATTATTTAAAGGCTTACAGCGTGACGTCTTGGAGGCAGCGATACACTTACACTGCGTGACGTCACGACGGAAACGTAATACTTAACGAGCTTTTTTATAACTTGCGCTTGAAAAAAGGCATGGTGTACGCGCGAGAGCATGCAGGCTACAAGACTATCGCATTTCCAGGGTATTATTATATGCGTATAGTATAGAAAATGTCGTTTTATTAATGGAAAGTTTGAGCACTTTTTATAATAACCCAAGCGCAATCAAATTAGTATATCGCACACCTGGCTCGTTTTCGGTTCAGCTGAACGTTGGCAGCTTTCTCGGTAATGAATTGCCATTAATGATTTCGGAAGATCGATTATGCTAAACGCCATTCAATGTTTCAATCACACAACCCACCCTGATTATTTCAAAAGACTTAGATAGCGCGAAAGCAACATTGTAATAGAAAATTAAAGCACTTTAATGGAAACTCATCATTATTACTGCATTCTGTCGAGTAGATAAGTGAATAATTAGCACTCGCTAATTGGCATTATCTATTCCGAGAATTATTAAAGTGGCAATATTCGCGCTAAACTTTTCACTGCGATTGCAATTTGACGAATTTTCGCGCAACACTCGTTCATTATCGAAATCTGAAGTGTATATACACCTCGTCTATCATTTATCAAGTGTGTGTTCGAACTTTGTTCGCGCCAATCTTTCCTTCAAATATAATTGATACATTGTATACCTTTTTTTTGTTAATCTTCTCAATTTACTTTTTGCAACTGTACTATTAATACGTCAACGCTTGACTAGAGTTTTAGGAATCAATTTCATCAAGAGTCCGACTCGATTATATTACGTGATTGATGTGTTTCGCTGAATATGTAATGCAAGTCATGGTGAAATTTCCGAAGGACACGCGGAATGAAAGTGCTATTCGTGGTTTGTGTGTGTGTGTATATGTACCTATATACATGGGGGGTCTTACGATCGCATTGACATTGAAATGTTGAATAGATGAAAACCTTCATATATACGAATTTGACTTTTCGCATCATTACGTTATTGCGTCACGAGCCGCGAACAAATAGAGCACAATGCACAAACGTATACACGATTAGTTGGTACTAATTGTCGTCTGTGTTAATTAACGGTGAGTTGCATAATTATATATAATATTCGAGTAGTACTCTCGATGCTCGTCAAACAGCCTATACAAAATTGCTTCGTTCTCTGTAACAACCTGTATCCTATGTGTGTATATACAACTCGGTCTCACAAATGAGCGCACATAAAACCATTAAGCCTTCACTTTCGCGGCCAGTAGCAACACACAGCCTACGCATATATAGGCTTACAAAGCGGCGGATAACCGTTTTTAATGTTTGAACTTGAAAGTTTATCTAGCCAATGAAATGAATATGTGCGGGCAGCAGTGCGGCGGTGGCTGCTACTGCTGCGGTGCGTAGAAAATCAAATCACCAACTCGTTTCGTACATTAGATAAGGCAATTACTCATTCTCGCTTCGATTGAAACATTTATATTCCAGTTGGTGCTGCTTTGTCGACGCGTTCTATTTTCGGCCGCTAATTCAGCATTACACACACCGTGAGCCTACGCAACGTAGGTATATTATAATATTATTCATTCTCGAAACAGTCGAGGAGCAACAGAGTTTGCGAGGCTCGCATTTTCCATTGTTCCCGTAGAGAATATCTGGTTCTTGACAGGCTAGGCTCTCGCGGCCAAAAACAGCGGCATAAAAATGTCGCAAATCGTGGATACGTCCCGCTGCGCAAGACAAACGCGCGCGAGCTGCGCACCGGTTTGGCTTTTTAACGCCGCGTTCGCGTGGCTTTTCCAAGAAAACGAGCAGAAATGAGAGAGGGGCCCCCTCGTACTGCAGAAAAAGGCAAGCTACTGTTGCTGCTGCTCTGCTGCTGCAATTAATCGGGGACTCTCGGGTGAGATGCGAAAATCGTGACTCTCCTGCTATCCTAATGGGCCTCTTCGTCTCACTCTCTCTCTCTCTCTTTCTCTCTCCCGGCACTGCAGTATATATATGTATAGCAGCTGAGCAATGAATGGCGCAGGTGTCCGTCTGTGTATGTGTGTGAGCGAGACTGTGTTACGGCTGCTGCTGCTGCTGCATTCACTCTGTGCTCGGAATTCCGTTTAAGGGCAGACCGGAGCGAGCCCGTGCATGTGTGCAACAGCAGCAGCAGCAACCGATCGACTATTACGTTTCGCTGATATATACGCCTCTCTCTCTCTCTCACTCGTTCCAGCCAGCTGCGGTGGCTGGCAATCTCTGCGCCTCGAGCTCAATGTCGTGACCGCGACTAGTCGAGACTCGTAGATCTATACTCGAGCGACCGATCGAAAATCAACGATTGCTGCAGCGGCTGTTGCTCTTTGTTGTCACTGAGATTCGATACGCTTTATGCTTGTTCTTGTTGAGCGATTGACTGATCGGCTTTGTCTTTATAATATGACAGCTGAAATGATAAATGCCGTGTGCGTTGCGTTTGAGTTGTTGAATGTGGCGGTTCTTCATTTGAGGAGACGACGGACAAGTTGAATTTAAAGTAAAAACTCGATCTCACCGTCTTACTCCAGGGAAAACTCGTGATATTACAGTTAAACTTACCAGAGGGCTGCTCCTGTATCCCAACTGACTGAGCTTCAGGTTCAAGACAAACTTTTAGTGTTTGTAACAAGACTGCCCTCTGGGCTAACAGATGCAAATTCTCACTCTTTTTGTTCACTCAAACTTCGTAGAACAGGTTGATTAGTCGAGAAGATTTTTCTTTGGGTTGTTACTTATTGAAAATGCTATTCTTACCGGGGGAATAAAAGCTCCTGGTGGTCCAATAGATTTAAAAAATGAATTTCGAGCTTTCACGATGATTTGATTTACTTGTCAAGGTTTTCTATTCTTAGAAAGTGAATCAAATTCTTAAAAATCTACGGAGTATTGCACGAGGAACGACTGTAAAATATTTGACACACATTTATGATTGAATCAGTTGATTGAAATCGTATTATTTAAGTGCTTTAATTTAGTTAAAAGTGATCTTTTATAATTCAGTTAGTGCTTGCGCACAAAGAGCAAATGAATTTTCCGCGAAAAAGTATGATTGAACTTCTTATATCTTCTTATATAATAAATAAAACAACGTTGTAATTGTATCTCGATGGAATAAGTTATCCAATCACGATTTGATAGATAATTGAAATTACAATTTAATTTTAATGTTGAGATTCCATATACCGCTTTATCTAACTTGAATTATCAACGATAACCATGACAAACTCACTCAACTCTAGCCGTCTCGAAAAACCTCTATCTTTTCCGTTAGAACGCGATAAACGAACTACACGAACTCGAGCCTTAAAATACTTTATCTTTCGAGGGGAGTCGGTTGGTCGCCAAACCGCTCCTCAAACACAAACTTGAAAAAAAAAAACGAGCAACGCTACACCCGTGTCGTCAGTATTTCTCGAAATCGTCGTCGCGGCGACTGTCTAAAAGCGTTTTCCACTCGAGTCTTGCGATTTCGCTCGTCGAGCGGGAGATTTGCATTGTCGAAGCGGCGAGAGAAGAAAAAAAAAACATCTTCGTCAACGTCAGCGGCGGTTAAGAAGTTGGCAAAAATCTGGGTCATTGATTCCGTCTTTCCGCGAGCCCGTGCGAAATCGCGATCTTTTCTCAGCCGGAGGTGCGCCGTGGCTTTACGCTATTTTTCTTTTATATATGGGGTCTCAAACAATGTGTCACGTGTTGCCAGTTGTTACGTCTACATCTCTGTTTTAGTTTATCGCCGTAGATTGCGGAGTTACGAGATCGATCTCGGAAAATTCTTCGATGAAGTTGAAGTTAATACGAATTGTGTGTGTATGTTACGCGATGGAAGCTGCGAAGCGAAGAATGAATGCTAATTTTTACTCTGGTCAACCTTGTGCTGAATTTTTTTGAGCTCGTCTCCGCATGCTCAGCTGCGGCTTTGTTTTATAATTAAAAAGTTTTTCGTTGGTTAAATTATTCAGCTCTATACACGCTGTGCGTTATTAGTTTTATTTATCGAGAGTGCATGTATTGGAGCATTAATCTAACGGGGTTAGGAAAAACTTGAACTTGCAACTTCTTTATTACTTTTTCTTGCAAACTAGACCGCCGTCGATCCTTAGTCCTTGGTACACTAACACAGAAAGCCCAGAAAATATTTAGGTGCGCTTTTCTCACCATCACACGCTGCACATTTTTATCTTATCTTCGATACGAAGTAGCGTAAATGAATTTGATATTCAAATTTTCAATCATACTACTCCCGCTCTTTTATCTACATCCGGATAAGATAAATTATCTACGACAATCTACGATGAAGATTTATTATCAAGTCATTATAGATCAGTTTGAAGCGTAACCGAGTAGTGCTATTTCGAGTACACAGACACACAGCGCGATAAGAATAACAAATGCCTCAGCTGGATTGCGATCTAAATTATTCGAAAGTCTAATAATTAAAAAAAAAAAAATTGAAAAATTGAACGCAACGTCTGCCCGCTTTGTTGAATTAATACGCGCCGAGTCACAATCAAGCCATTATTCTGCAAAATTTTTCGCGAGCTGCTGCTATATCGCTCTTCCTCTCCTCTTGCGGCACGAAGAAAAACATTTGCAATTAAATCGAAATATAAATCGCCGAGCAACGCGCGGCGGCCCTCGCGCTGATTAATTCCGGAGCTCCAGTTTCGCGGCTCTTATAAACCCTTATATAAATTCTGCCCCCTTATCTCTCTATATATGGGCATCCGTTGTAAAAAGTGCAAATCGCGAGATTCTTTTTTCTACGTCCGCACGACGTAGCTGCCACTGCTGCTGTATCTCTCTCTCTGTACGAGCGCGCAGATAACGTAACCCAAATGTGTGCAGCGTATATATACACACAGCGACGGCGGCAGCGCAGTTACTCCATCCGTTAATTAGCATAATTTCGTAAAAAGAAACGCGCTGCTGTTTTTATGCATGCACAATGCCAGAGAGCTGCTGCTGTGTGCCCGGAGATTTTTTTCAAACTACTGCCAGTCAAAAGGGATTTATTCAAAAGAGTAACTCGCGAGAAATATAATTTAGTTTTGTTTTGCATAAACAAACGTCAGAGAGATTTTTCTATCGTCGAGCGAGAAGAAAGTGAATTATTTTCGCCGAGGAAAATTTATCGTCTGCCACATACACACTCAGGTCGAAGGCTCCTGAAACAATTTCTCTTCGGATTGACCTTCGGAGTGTCGAGAGTGAAAAGAGGTTCCCCTCTTAGTAGAACAAGACGACACACACTAGCCTATATTGGATTTGGAAACGCGCCTCCGCACAAAAAAAAGAGCGTCTCAAAATGAAAAATAAACGCGCTCCTCTCAACGTATAAATCCATCTCATCTGCGGGAGACGCGCGACGAGATATGGCTGTATGCAGATCGATATTTGGTATACCACTGTGTGCGCGAAATTCAAATCGAGTGTGACGAAAGTGCGTTTGGCCCAGACAGTATAGTTGAAATCCGGAGATTCCTATACAAATAATGTAAATAAATACAGAAGAACGGGTCGCAGACGTCCCGGGAGAGAATTTTCGGCGGCGGCGTATCTGCGCGAATCGACCGAGATCTCGTTTCCCGTATCTGGGTCATTGATTCGTGCCCGAGCGGCCAGGCTGGAACTCCGACGAAATCGCGCCCACCGTCTTTCTTTTTCTCTCTCGGTTTTTGCGCGCGCGCGACGAGGGAAACCGAAATATATATACGAGCGCTCTGTAATTGTTGCCTAATGCCGAAAAGTTTTGTCGAGGGGATTTCGAGTTCCTTTATATACTTTAGGGGGGATTTGAGACGTTCGTGCGTCACCATAGAGCTTCTTTTCTTTAATTAAGAATTTTTATTTTGGTTTTCGTTACTCAATCGCTTTTGAAATTGGGAAACAAAAAAATTAATTGTATTTTGACTGATTCGCTTGTTGAATACGGAGTGAACATACGTTGTATTTGACACACTCTCTCGACTTACATCAATTATAATCGTATTTTTTTCTTCTTCTCTTCTAAAACCAATTATTTGTCGCTCTACACACAACAGCACACAGATTATGCGTTAGATATGCGTCCTCCTCTGAATAACATGCACGCCTTCCTGAAATAAATTTAAATTCATCCACTCTGCATGCAGATGAATATCGACTGAAAATTTTTTCATCCCAAATAAACCGTTATCTCTCTCTCTCTTTCCTAACTACCACTCAAGCCCGAGTTCGCTCCAGACTGAAAGTCCATAGAAAATCTCATCTATATGCTTCCCCTCTCGAAATTGTCTTGAGCCAGCAATCAACTGGTATATAATACATATACCCATCCCCTTCCCCATCTTTCTCTCGCTCTCTCATCTGTCATATTCTCGTCAATCCACTCGATACTCCACTTCACTGTCGCATCGGTATCTCAATTATATCTCTCGCCCACACCCCTGATGTTCACAGCTGATGCTGCTGTCCCCGCGTGTATACTTATTCTTCGCTCGCGAGTGACAATGAAAAACAACAACAATTTCGTGTCTGCAACCCTATAATATATATAGGTGTCCTGTGCGCGATCGTGACGCAAAGACGCGCGAGTTACGTCATCGGCTAAGCCGAGCGCGGGGACATCGCGTCGTCGACATGGCAACGCCGTAATTTCTTCTTTCTGCGCTGCGCGCCTGCGTATTATATACGCCGAGCGTTTCGAATTCGCGCGCTTCAAACTTTTTTGCGCGAGCCACACGGGACTGGATATGTATAATACTGGCTCTTGCTGCAGCCTTTTGTTCTGAATTTTCTGCGTTTATTTATTATGTGTGTTTGAATTTTGCGGGATTCGACGTTTGATTATATTTGATGTGAAGTATGCTGGCGGATGTGTTTTGGCAGAATATATTAATGAACGCGAACATCGGAGTGGAGAGAAAATTAGCTGACGACGAACAATGGATATTTCGGAGAAATAACTTTTAATTGTTTTGAAACGTACTCTCGAACTATGTTGAATTTATCTCGGATCCACAATAGCCAAATTATATTAGCAAACTTCATAAATCCAAGTTTTGTGAAACGAGGAAGCTATAGTTGAATTAATTAAAGTTTCCCTATTAGTTTAGCAATTAATGCAACTCGCCATCAGTATAACCAAACAAATGCTCGTAAAGTGCGAAACACTTTGCTCGATTGTTGTTGTTGTATAATGTATATATATACGCATGAGGCATATAACGGTCAACTATTGAAAACCGTTAAATAACTGTTAACACACCGATAATCGATAATAGATTATGAAAGCCAACCGCGACGTTAATTGTTCGAAGGAGTGAAATCAGTTTTTCCCGTAAATATATTCAAAGTCGCTCAGCGCGCAGTGATGAGTTATGAAACCGCAAGATGACTTCCCCACATCATGAGTCTCTCTGTATGTGTGTGCGTATACGCGCGCAGTGTCATTGCGTGCTTGAAGTTTCCTTTTCGGATTATCTTGAAAACGAGCAAAGACGTAAATCCGTTTACGTATAGCCGCTGTGACATCATAATACACCAGGCGAGAGAGTGTCGCTGAAATACACAATGTGTGACGTCACAATCGAATTAAAATAGCTAGAATTTTTCAGATTTTCCAACCAGTTGATAAATTGTATCAAAGCAACGTTATAAATGGATTTTCCCTGGCAATCTGCTTTTATTTATAACCTTCCTTAATGACTAGTCTCCCACGACGCGCATTTCGCTTTGATCGCGGAGAAGCAGCCGCAACGCAGCTTCTTCTTTAGTCATTCGCGATAAAAAAAAGAAGAATCTTACGCGTTAAAGTCGAAACCAATGTAGGCCATGCAAATATCTCCAAAGTGTCATATCCATATTGGACTATCTGCACAACGGACCACGATACGTCTTCTCTTCCAGGCACCCCAAGAAAAATAAAAATAATAATGGATCCACCTCGCTGGCGTTCAAAAAAAAAGAAGTCTTTTCTCTCAGCTGAAAAAGAGCGTCGTGTCGCGCGTTGTGTTGTATTCGTTCTCTCTCTCTTTCCCCCGCGGAGGTTTTCGAATTTTGAGGTCAGTGGGGCATCGCTGGCGCTGCTGTGCCACCACCGCCGATGACGGAGCGCCAGCGCGCGCACAGCAATCGAACGCCACGCTCTCTCTCTCCTTCTACCTCTACACACAACTCGAACATACATTTGGAGAGGGAGAGAGAGCAGTAGCTTTATCCCACTTTGCAGCCGAGGTTTCGTAATATTCAGGAGTCAAGCTTACACCACCTCTAAACGGCTGTGAGGCGACACACCGCGAAGCAGTGAGAATATAAGAGAGGGAGAGAGAGAGAGAGAACGACAACCGCTTACGGCCAAACGGAAGTCGCGAAGAGCTTGCTTCCTCGCTGCTGCTGCTACTACCTCGATTTCCAGGCTTGCATCTGCTATGCTCCGGACGCATTCCGCTGAGTGCGGATACATTTTTTTTTCTCTCGGTTAGGGGAGAGAGGATATTACGATTTTATCTTCGATTTACTTTATTGGGTTGTTGTACTGCTGTAAGCCGACAATTCTGGAGCGAGTGGATTTTTCTGTAAAGTCGTTTCTATTTATGGTGAAAAATTCGTCGATGGATGGAAATTTATTTGAAATTCTTTTATTTCTGTCGCGAAACATCTTTTTCGTTTTCCCTTCCTCTTCTTCGGCTACCGAAAAGCGCGATCGGGTTATTTTTATTTTTATAACACTCGGACTTTTATACACACACACACACACACACACCGCCGCGTTATGGAGAATAATAACGGAGTCGTGCGGATGGAAAGCGATTAAGTAAGCTCGTCTCTTCTCTTTTTTCCTCCATCTCATTCGGTTTAATCAAATAAGCGTGTAATTATTGCGTAACGCTCGAGATGTCAATCACGCCTGTATAATGCAGATTTAATTAAGTGGTCATAAGCGTCGTTACATCATCACAACAACACGAGAGCTATAACGTATAAATACTAGAGCGTATACGTATTAGCCAGATAATTTTCTGTTCGCTCAAGAGCGGCTGTTATATACTCTGCTTTTGGCTGATTTTCCGGCTCCGTTAGCCGCTAATAAATGACTATGTCCCCGCTCTCGGCGGCAGCAGCAGCCTCTCGTGTAATGTATGTACTTTCATCCTGCTGTCGTCGCGAGAAAGCGAAAGCTTGCCGCGGCTTTTTTTTGCTTGTTGAATTATTCGCGCGCCGTATACGTACATTTGCATCGACCCGATCGATCGAATAACCGATAGAAATCCAGCTATATACTCTGTCTCGAATTTTATGCAAAGCAGATGTGTCCTCCGGCGACCCTATACGCGTTTTCGTTGATATACAATCAGCCGCGTTATCTGAAGAATTCTTTTTTTTCGTAAAAACTCATCTCTCAATATAAGCGACGAGTAAAGCGAGTTTTATTTTTATTAGGCTAAGAATAAAAATAGCATCAGCAACAGCACACAACGAGCGCCGCCTTCGAAATCAGACCTCGTACGCGGATAATAATCTTATTACCATGCGCGGTCTAAAATTAGAAAAAAATCCTTAAGAGAGCCATTCCCAGCGACGACGACGACGACTACCTTAATCGAGGAGGGCCGGTCCCGCGAAGAAGAACAAGAATACACAAGCAGAGAGAAGAAGAGGAGGCCCGTCTCTCTCTCTCTCTCTCTCTCTCGCCTGAATTTGGTCAGCGTGTCACGTTCACTGCCGCGGCAGCTTTCGCTCGGCTCTCCCTCCTTCCCTGTGTATGTGTTGGTTCGCAACTTCACTTTCGGAATTATATCCTCGTCGTTGTCGTCGTCGAGGATGTCGCACACATTCGTGCGAGAGTGTCTCATTACTCTCCCACGACGCGCCGTCGCCGAGCAGGAGCCTCGTTTTCGTTTTCTTCGCGGTCGAAATACTTACGCACTTGCAAAACAATTCGCGCGATTTCTTATCGCGCTAATTCACTCTGATGTTTAATTATTTTCTCAAAATTATGGAACGACTTGTCTCTCTTTCTCTCTCTCTCTTTTTTTTAATAGAACAGCCGTTGCGTAATTCGCGCGTGGAATTTTTATCTCTCGCGTTGGCGCGCGCAGCTTTTATTTCTCCTCTCTGTAAAGTGGATTTGCGCTCGTAAAACAATGATAAAACGCGTCGCTTTTAAGGCTCTCTCAAAAGCGCTCGCGATTGGCTTTTCCTTTCTTTCGGCCCTCGTTTTTTTTTCTCTCTCTCTCTGCTGCGTTCCAACGTGTAACGCGTGGAAATTGTGGCCGTATAAATGGCAAAAGTTTAGCACACGCGTATCGATGTCGAACTTTTGTCATAAAACCCGAGTTTATGTACACATCCGAGAGAGAGGGACGACACGTTCGGTCAATAAAGTATGGATTAGTACTCGTAAAGGACGAGCGAAATACGACAGTAAATTCATGAATCTCGCGTTGTCGCTGTAAAATAAAAGAGAACTACCGCTGCACGTGGATCATATTCAAACTCTGCACTCGCGCGCGTGCTCTGCGATATATTGAATAACACACGCGCGCACTTAGAGAGAGAGAAAATTAAAGCTCGCCGAGAGTTATCGGGATCCGTAATTTGGCTAATGGCCGATGACTTAATTCCCAGCGAGAGTCGCGCGCTACACAGCTGCTGGCTCGACACCAAGCCTGGCTAATAGTTTTTCTAATGCCACAAGAGAGAGAGAGAGAGAGAGAAGCTAACGACGTGTTCGCGGAAAGTCGGCCCGTTAGCTACAGCTTGCGCGCGCAAAAACATCCCTATAAAAGGGCAACTCGCGTGTCCCGTTGCCTTCCGTCTCTCGGTACAGTATAATACTTTTTCGCTACTTGGACTATACTGTAGTAGTAGTAGTAGTAGTCGTCGTATTCCGCTATCTCGCGAGTCTAGCTGTTAATATAGCTCTCGCGAGAGTCTGGCTGGCGTCATTGTGCGAATAGCGACGTGTGTCGTAGTCGTCGCACTGCTACGCGTCACGAGATGTATCTGCATATTTGTATCGCGCCCAGAAGTAGTGCTGCTGCAGCGTGTATACGACTACTATGACGCGCTGCAGTGTCTCTCGTAATAACACTAGACGTGAGTTTGTTGTTTTTGTTTTCGCCGCAGCTAAATTTGCATTAATTTATGTTTTTCTAGACTATTTATAGAGGCGTCTCCTTTTTTTTTTAAAGCTAGAATAGCGATAGCACTCTGCGGTTATTTAAACGCGCGTTCATCATTTCTGTCAGGCGTGTGGGCAGAAAAAGTTACACTCATTTCTCCGCTCTGAACTCGCGTATAATATTCGCAATAAAAATGACGTACTGCGAATACTTAGAGACCATTTGTATGATAGTTTGACTTAATAAAGTAGATTGTCTTGGAGATATTGTACGTTATATATTATGTATACCGTGATAGAGAGAAACGTAAACTCTTAAAGCAGAGTTGAAAGCATCATCTGCGTGTGTATAACCTCTTCGGGCTTTCGAGCTTTCATCGCGAGAAGTTTGCTAAATATAAACAGAAAAATGATGCATGATGCGCGTAATAGTATCATCGATTGATCGCGAATATGTGTGTTTGCTCGGGAGAATGGATATTATACGTCGCGCCCGGTGAGTATTTTTGTTTTCGAGACACTCGCCTCTCTGTGTGTCACCTTGCTATTATACTATATATATACACTCGCGAAAGAAAACACGAGCGACACGGCGCTTTCACTTTTTCAGGAGTAATCGTTTACGTAAGAATACATATTTTTCTTCTTAGCCGGCATCAGAGTGGGCTCTCCCTGCAATTTGTAATTATGCAGATTTTATTTAAATTTTCGTACCTCGGAATCACAATGAAGAACGATTTTTAAAAATTAACTTTAAGCGCGTAAATCAGCCACCGTCGTTACAACGTGTAATTCACGAAATTTGATTAAGTGTAATACGTTTTATTTTTTCTCTCAAAGCCATTAGCAACAAACGACTCGAGCAATATCGATACAAATCCATCTCCACGAGAGACAGCAAAAAGTACTTAAAAGACAAAGTATATAGCGAAGAAAAAAAAGACACTATCTCTGAAACTCCTCGCAGGGCGATCATCATGTAAATTACTCCGGCATATCGACCAGCAGATCATAATCGCGAAAAGTTTTCCGAGGGGTGTACAGGCCGCTGCTGCTGGCATATCAGGAAGACGTCACTTTATTCGTCGAGCACTTTATTCCCGCTAATTGCGCGGCTATCGAGCGGCCGAAATTCCAAATAGCATTAAACCCACGCTCCTCTCATCGTCGAGTACCGCTAGTTAGCCATCCTTCTCATCGTCGCTAATCAATAGGGAAAACGACTCTTCCTTCCTTTTATTCATTTATTTTTATTTTGCGAGCTTCCTTCTCGACGTGTGCCCCACCCATAGCGACTGTAACTTTCGATGGAGATATTGGGAGGACGATGAGGAAAATAATAATGCAAAGCGAATTGAGTTGTTGTATTTACGATCTTTGATATAATATATAAAGAAAACAACCGGCTACGGGACAAGGCGGTCTTTTATATCAACTACACTGTAATTCCGATGTGCAAACTTGTTTTGTACACGTTTCAAGTTCAATTATCATAATTAACGATTTTCTTCCAATGATATTATTCTTTCTTGGACTTTGGTTAGCTATATTGTATATATACGAGAGCGCATTTTATTTTTTATCGTTTCGCGCAGAGGCGACACCCAATACTTGCGACGACTTGCGAAACGAAATGAGCTGTATCTCTTTTTATTTTTCTCTCTTGCTCCCGCTTGACTATATACCTATGTGCGACTACAATCTTCTCTCGTTCGGTATGGCGCGTATATGTATATATACATATATATCACTCGCTGCTACGGGGATGAAATTTGACGCGTCTCGGGAGTCGGCGCTGTTGTCGCGCAGGATAGTTCATAACTCATGCATTTTCGATTAGATAACGCGCGCAGGGTGTATCTTTGTCACTTCGAGACGTATTATTCTGCGACGCTGAATTTAGTCGTATAAATAAATAAATACGTTGCGTTGAGCATCGTGTGCACTATATAAGATTGACGTCTGATGTGATTTAACTTTATTTACATTTTCATCATACAAGTTTATATTTATTATATACAACATTGACTAATGAGATTTTTTGTTTTTCTGTTTTAGGTGAGTACGATTGTCCAGACGTACATATACTCGACGAATGACCCAAGCATCGCTCGATTGCTTCAATGGGTAAAGTATTAAGTGTAGCATATAAAGTATGTTTTAAGCGAGGTTTTAAGAATATAAAATACAGATATCACACACTGGCTTTGATTTTCTAACTACGATTCTCAAACAATCGTGTAGGTGTCGCGCACATTTTTCAAAACTATCTGCTTTGCTGCAGTCGTGTCGAGATAGTGAAACTCGTAAATCACGATTACCGTGGCGAGCATGCGATCTGGATTCGTTATACGCGTAGTGCTTCATGGTTTCTTGAGTTAGTTGCTTTCTTTTAAAAGTTGCAAAAATAAAAATTAATTCCATACAATATTCATGTATGATTCGATTAGTAAATTATTAAAATCGTGAGTACATTTTATAAGGACAACTAACATTGTATACCATACAAAGTACAAAGTGAGTTCTATACATATTTTTCCATACGAGCATTTTGAATATATAATATAGAATGTTATAAGCAGAAGGATGAGTCGTAATTGAATTCTTAATCATTAGTCAACTCATTAACTGCAGTCTAATTTGTTATTCGATTATGCTTGTATTACATGTATTAATTGGTCCAATTAGTAAACGCAGCATTGCGACTCTCATATATTTGAAATTATATCATACCAAACTAATTAGAAAGAAGAGTTCCTTACAATTTTAGCCAGCATTAATAATATGCAAATAATTAAAAATTCCGCGAATACGTTGTACGCGAATAAATTAAAATTTAATACACATTTATTGTAAGACACTCTACATGAAATGAATAATTAATTCAATAAAAGGAGAGAGCGAATAACAATTTTTTAGGTTAAAAAAAACGGCGCGAGATCTCCCATTATAATAACAATAATAATAATGAAAGAAAGAGCCTCTGGGTAATAGCACGAGTAAATTATGTATTTAATTAAACGAAGAGCAAAAGTGAAAATGAGTCCCCCTTAAAAGGCGAATGGCTCGCGCGCGCTCAAAAAGTAAAGCTCTCGCGGTCTCAGAAAGTTACGCTCGCCCGGTGCTGCAGCAGCAGCATCAGCGCTAATGTATAAAAGTGAAAACTCGCCGCTGTCGCACCGAAAGCGAAATTCCGCTCTCGAGAAAAGCAGGTCCCGCCGCGCCGAAAAGAATCGTGCCGCGAACGAAATCGAAAGAGAGGAAAACCGATCGAGCGCGCGAAAGTCGTCGTCGCGATTTGAAAAGAAAGTCGTCGACTGTATTATACGTATATAACGGCTATAAGCTGTCTGCGAGTGAGTCAGTCATTGGACGTTATTATAAATGCGCAAAAATTAATCGACTCATCGCCGTTGCTTCAAGAGAGTAATATATACATACATACGTTAAACACGAAGCAAGAGAGTCGGTCGGTGGGTCGCTCGGTCGAAAGGAAAGTCTCGGCGATTGCGGCGTTGCTCTTGTAACAATTTCGACGTCCAAGAGCGTAATCGATCGCCCCGCGCGCGCGGTAACTCCACTGCTGCGCGAGTAAGAGAGAGACACGGAAGGCCGGAAGGCAGGCGCAGCCAGTTAGGCAGGTGCCCTAGTCCGTGAAAGTGCGACGCGATGCACACACACATATATACACAGGCTCGAGACTGTGGGAGTAGTTATAGCGCGCATGTGTGTGTGTATATATGCTCGCGTACTTTATGTATTACGCGACTCGTTTGCTTACACGTATGCCCCTACGTACACGTCACGTGCTTTCTGAACTGAACTACTCTCTTAGCGCTGCAGCAGCTCTCTCGCTTGCTTGCTCGCTGCGATGCCTTATGGGAGAGTATATTATCCTCGAGGCTGATAAATCTTTCTGCTGCGATTCTTTCTCGAAGAGAACTCTTAACATCATAATGAGAGCGAGTCTTGTGCTGTTACGTATATATACATAGTGGCCTGCTTTGGAATGATGATATCATACATACTGGATGATGCATTATTTACTACTTTCATTCATTGATTTATCTACGTTTGTATAGCACACTTGGAGTATTTAGTGCAAATTTCCGTAGCTTGTGCGATAGAGTTTTGGCGTGAAATTTCTTTGATTTATTATTAGTAAATTTACAGAAAAAAAAACTGCTGCTAATTCATCGGCACGTAGCTTCCTAATGATAATAAAGAGATCAAGATACCACAAAATCTTATATATGCTTTTTTACACCAGTTACATCAGTTATCGTGTCCCATAGTTTTTTTCAGTATTTTTTTCTCAGGATCGAATACATGAAATATCTTGTAACTTGTATATTAAATAGTTCTTATCACTCTGTATCACCATGATTTACCGAGTTATAGCGTTTACAAAAAATGCCCTTGTTGGTGTAAAACAGAAGAACGACGAACGATAATCTAAAATATCTCCAGTGAAAAAATAGGTAATTTTATATTCATAGATCCATACGGGCATTAAAAAAAAAAATTTTTTTTTGGCTACAAATACTGCATCAAAGCATATTTCCACGTGTTTATGATAACTCCAAAATTTACAATGCAAGGCTTCCTTAGAAAGGAAGCAAATTTTTTACTGAATAATTAGCACTTACCAGTTGCCATTATGTATATATAGAAAATTGTGAATTTTCCTTTAGATATAAACGCGTGAAACGCAAGTTTCATGTTTACATTCTTTATTGTATGATCTTGACACACATTTCAATGAAAAGCAATCTCGGCGGATCTATTTGTATAGCTACGTGTTTTGCACCTTTAGGCAATCCACCGTTGGTGAAAATCGGAGAAAAATTAGGAAGACCGTACTTTATATCTCAATGCACTGCATCTATGTACAATTATCGATCCTACAATATCTATTCCACTGGAATTCATTCTTTGGCAAACCGTTTGATTGACCACTGCCGTTCTACTCGCACGTGTAGTCCAACTTCGACTGATAAAAAAACACCACTGTACATGTACACGTCCTCTTTGCTTTGTAAATTTCGCGTCATAAACACAGAATAGTAAATTCAATGGCCTACAAAATCAACCGAGAGCATCTTTTCCCTTCATTCAATCAGTCTTCCGGAAGGTGAAGCGCATCTGCCTCGACGAAACAAAAAAAAGCTTCAGCAGTCGTCGATCGCTCGTGTCCATCCATCCATCCATCCCACGCAACACCTGAAAAATCTTGCGTCGATCCAAAAAAAGATCGAGCGAGACTTGGAGCGAAAAAATCAATGGCGACGGCTGCGTCATTAGCGCACGTACATAACATTTACGCAGGCTATACAGAGAGGAGCTTGCGCAAGCGGTTTTCTTTCTCAGCCTACATACGCGCGAGAGAGAGAGAAGAGAAGAGAAGGAAAAAGGAAGAGAGGCGCGACAAAGCGAAAGCCACGAGGAGGAAGATCGGAGCGAGAGGGACGATTCGCGCGTAAGGTGCACATATCACATGCGCTCGGGACCGGCGCAGCAGGCTGCTTCTCTCCATCTTTCTCTCTCTCTCTCCCGTTCGCATGAATCGAGCCATGAGGCATCAGCAGAGAAGGTGCACACGTGCAGCAGCAGCAGCAGCAGCTCGGCCTCACACAGACAAAGTCTCGCTTACGCACACACAGCAGCAGCGCCTCTATGCGCGCGTTCTAGGCTTCGCGCAGCGCAGCAGAGAGCTCGAAGCAGCAGCTAGCGAGTCCGTTTGCAGGCAGCAGCAGCGACGCGCATGTCCGCGTTGCCGCGAGCGCGCGAGATCGCCCTGGCCCACTGACCTATATTCCAGTCAGAGGCGCGCGCGCTCGCTCTGTACGTTAGCGACGTCGAGCCAGCAGCAGCAGCAGCAGCAGCAGTAGCAGCAGTACAGCTCCCGCATACGCGAGCGAGCGCAACCACGTCAGAGGCGGGGAGCGTGAAAGAAAGACTCGCTGCTCGCTCGCTCGCTCGCTCACGGCACTGCACAGTCAGTCCGACTTTTACTGTCTACCTCGAGACAACGCGAGCGCCCGCGCTAGTGGATGGACTTTTCTGCGCTTGTATAGTGTATATATAATAGAACAAGTGTGTATATATAGTGCTGCGAGAAATGACTGGGTCGGGGCGGCAGTGGCCGCCACCGACGAGTATACTGTCCCCCGGGAGAAGCAGCAATTGTGATACAGTGTGCGCGTGATAGTGCTGTTAACTGCAGCTGCATTGCTCGCGCAGGCACACGTGGCTGCTCGCTCGGGTTGCGTCGTCTGCTACTGGGTCGCGCAGCGCGCTCAATATTATACTCTGACTGCGGGAGCCAGAGAGAGAGAGAGAGAACCAGCAGTGAAGGTGAAAGTTTTTGCGCAAGGTGCAACGCAATCTGCATAATATCCACACGCACAGTGCGTATGTGTGCGTGCCAGTGCCATCGTTTCCTTTCAAGTTTGTGAGTGTCTCGGTGCATCGGAGATATCGTCGTCGTGTGAATCAGTGTGTCCGAGTGAAAAGGAGCAGCGGAGAGCCTTTTTCGACTGATATATAGAGGGAGAGAGAGAGAGAGAGTGGGTGTTGATCGGTTGCGCGCCGAGCGCGCCGTGGAAGGAAAGAGAGGAAGAGCGGCTGCGCCGCGACCGAGTGCTGCGCGAGCGCCGCGGGAAAGGGACACGACGCAGCAGCAGCGACGACGAGGAGAGAGAAGGAGGGAGAGCCGTGGCAACGGCAGCTTCCCGTGACAACTACTGCTGAACTGGGTGACGGCCGCGTGCGTGCCGGCAACGGCGCGCGCTCTCTGTGATGCAAGGTGCGAGCGCCTTATGATGCTATACTGTTGTTGCCTATGATATACTATACTTATAACGTACTCTCTGCGCCCGACTGATTCTCGCTCATCGTTTTATATATTGTTTCTCCCTGTGCACTTCGATCTGTATAGCCGCTATTGCCGAGGCTCTCTTTGCGCTGTCGTTATTAGGTACATGTCTGTGTACGTGTAAGTAGATACGTGTCAATGTCTCGATATAATCGGCTGCATCTACTTCTACATGTCTGGGTGTATAACGTACTCTTCGTAATATATTATACCATTCACTTCAACGAGATGCTTTTTTCAATTCTCGGTGTTTGGAGATGTTATTGGTGTAGAGAGTCGAAATTTTCAGTGCTCTGAATGGAAATTTTTTGGTTACATGGCTCGAAACCTGTCACTTTTAACGAATTTGTAACAAATCTGTATGCAGCAGATTTCGGAGCAAGTTTTTCTAGCTGTCAGAATGTGTTTTTGTATGCGTTATTTATTCGTTACAACGTGACAACAAAATCGTTATAATTAAACTGGGTTACAACTAAATTCTAACGTTTTCAAAATAGCAAGTCTTGCTTATGTATATAATTGGAAAGTGAATGGGCAGCGCTAAGCGATTCATGAATGAGTGACTTCATTACGCGTGATAAGAAAAATTTATAAAACGAGGTTAATGTTAGTATATGCCACATAATTCTCCATCGTAACGTTTTTCGTTGACTGACATTTTCCTGTTTCGTAAAATTAAAACTACGTAAAGTTGAGAGGAAAAAGGAAAAAAAAAATCAATCAAACCCGATAATATTTTAAAAATAAAAAAAGGATACCACTAGCTTTAACTTGAATATAAATTACAATGATAACGTTTTTATCATCTTATATTTTTATAAATAGTATCTTAACTATTAAGTTTCTTGGAGACAATCTGATACAAGGCTTTGAGATAAGCGCCGCTAGTAAAAAATGAGCTGCTGATACTCTGAACTTGGGAATTTGGGTTTTTGAGGGCTTGCACGGTAGTCGGCGAGTTCAGTTAGTTCTTGACGCTCCTTGCAGTAGCATGGCACATCTTACGTTAGCATCCCTTCGGACTCATGGTTTTCAAATACTAAAGATGCATACGATGTCATACGAAAATGATACGTACCGGATCTATTTCGTTCAGAAAAATGGATTAAGGAGTTTGGTCTACTGTACCACAAGGTATTTCGGAATAAAATATTTTATAAAATCTTAGAAATCTAAGGACGCGATAGCAAGTATAACTATTTTAACCCGCGAGTGCATAAAGTGAACATATTAATATTGTGATTTTTTATCGTGAAGTGTTGAGTATGAAGCTGTTTTTAAGAAAAAATATATACAAATTAAGTAATGCTGTATGCGATTTAAAGAAACTTATTTCAAAGATCGTGATTGTTTTAGTAAAGCGTTTCATCGCACAAACTATTACGAATGACCTTACTATACCGCGATTGTTTAATGAAACATTCTCGGAAATACAATTTTGCTTAATGTCTCTTTCGCACACTTGAAACAGGAATAAAGTAATTAAATTAAATTAGTTTAAAATAAGATTTGAGAATACAAAGAATGGATTGACCTAATTCTAGATAAAAATTATTTATACTTTGTTTGAAGTTGCTCGTGTACTTAACGACAATTTAGTGATGTTCAAATCTCAAAATGTGTATTAAAAAATTAGTAAAAAATGAACAAATACAATTTTTTTTATTTCAATTTGTTTAAATTTAAAGTTCGTATAAATTGATAAAAATAAAAGAAAGTTTTTTTTCGAAGTTAAAGAAAGACAAAAAGGACTGTCGCTGTACAAGATTAAGAAATCCCTTTACAGATAAGGTTTTTCTGTCAGTTTTACGAGATAATAAAACCCTCTCAGCAATCGCTCCTGCAATAAATCTTTCTAAATTTTATGCTATCAATACTTGATTTCAGTTCATGATATAAATCAAGATTTTTTTATCAGGTCCCTTCTAAAAATTGAATCATAAAGCATTAACATACACCGATAGGATTATCAAGCTATATGTTTTTCTGTTATAAAGTTCACGAAAACTTCTACAACAAAGTGTTTATCTCTGGTCCATTTCTGTTGAAATCCCACAGGAAAACAAAATTTCTGTGATTCTAAATGGTATTTCCACTGATAAGTTTTCGTAGTTGAAAAATATCGGAAGAACAGCAAAAAGTGTCGATACAGCATTGTTTTTATGCCACAGTCGCGATCAATAAACGTTTATCTACAGTGCGCACAACGATGATGGACAGAGAGAAAATCTCAGTGTGTAAAAAAGTAGCCTGCCCTGAAAAAAAAGAGAAGCACCTGGTTCGAGCAAATGTAATGTAAATACCGAAGTTGGCATCAGCAAATAAAAAGATTTGACGAGTGACGTAAAAGTGAATGCAGGAGACTTAATAATTGTTTTCCATGATACCGCGAAAACATTTCAAAGTCTCAATGACCTCATGCATTTTTTTCTGTTCCTCTCATTCTATGCGACGCATATTCGCGCTATTATCATAAACATATCGTTATTTTATTCTTGATACTTCATAAACAGTGTCTTGCATATTTCATCGAAACAGCTAATTCGCCGGCGATCGTAACAAATTCCTTCCAAATCTCGAATTAAGAAATTGTCTTTTATGGCCAATAATTCTAAAAAAAGGGAGATAGCTCGAAAGCGCATATATAATAATATCTAAAACAACGTAGTAGCGCGCGCATGCCGCTTTTGAGCGCGCGCTCGAACCGGTTCGAGTAGATCAGTTTTATAGAACAGGCTTTTTCGGCTGTAATTGCAATTCCAAGAATTTATCTTCATTTACATCGTAAAACGCGCAATAAAACAATCCTCGCGGCGAAACGCGCGCGCCGGTTAAGCAGCAAATCTGCTGCACTAGGAAAAAACTCGGCGCGGCAGAGAGCGCATTTCGCTGAAGGCTCAAGAGATGGCAAAGTATATACATATTCCTCGCGAGACAATGGCTCCTTAAACTTTTTACCGTCAAAGAAGCCGAGAGTATATTGCATGCAGAGAAGAGACGAGAGAGAGAGCGCGCGCGTGTCTACAGTATATATGCAAGTTATAAAAGCGCGCGCGGCTTGGCCCGTAAATTTTTTTTCCAATGATTTATAGAAATCCCATGCGGGCCACCGCCGTGTGCGTTACGGGGCCTCGTAAAAGCGCTCTCGCGCATATGCTAAGCAGACTGAACCGGGCCGTTAAGCGCGCGCGCGCGCACGAATTCCCCGCTGCGCGCGACGCACAATCTCGATCCTCGAATCTCGAATTGACTTTTATTAGCGCCATTTCCGGGACGTAATATCGGCCTTCATTAACGGCAGATCTTCCGTCCCGCTCTTTCTATCTGTGTGTGTGCATATAGTGATGTAGTGCGGAGAGAAGCTTAGATTGCGCAAGAGAGAAAGAGAAGGAAATCGACGATGGTCTTTTCCCTTTCGATGTGCGCGCTGCTGTGCTCGTGCGAGTTTAATGAATGGAAGGGCCATGCAATCTTCGTTAATGCACCGAGGGAAAAGGTCTATTAGAGATTACGCGCGCTTGCACGCGTTGAATTGCAAGCAGAGAGAGAGATTGAGTGCAGATTGGGCGCCGTCATATTTCATCTGGCCTCTATCGTACCGCCTCTTGATTCGCCTCTGCACTAGTGCGTGTTTATTATTTTGTTTGCCGCAATTGCTTCTTAATCCTATGAAAATAAATTGGCGGATGTATCATCTCGCTGATGCTCATTTCGCAGCTGCAGTCGCTGTTGTTTAGGACTATAAACACTTGTAATAGCAGACGATATTAATTATTTCGGGAGTTTTTAGCGCCGAGATATTAAAAATCTAAGAGCGATAAAACAGTACTTTCGCTAGTGCATCGCAGCAATTTAAATAATAACCGGGGAAAGATCTAACGAGCCGGAAGAGGAAAGGCGAATTCCCTCGAAGGAAGTGCTTTATCAGATGACGACTCAAACGAGTGTGCGCTTGCAATCTTTCTCTCTCTCTCTCGTCCACGTGTTCGCGCATCCATTCGAATTCGAGTCATGGTCGCGCTCTGTGTATACGCACGCGTTCCCATTTTCACTTTGATTCTCTCTCGTCGGTCGTTTTCTCTGAATCCCTCGTCGAATTTTCATGGAAACGTCTCCCTTATCCGAGTATTTTTCTGATGGAAAAAAATACAGCCTGCGACACAGCTTTTCATCAGAGACTTTCCGCTACCGGCGCGCTATTGACGTTTTGTACCCGTGCGCGTTATATTGAATGGACTTTTTCTCGAGGCCTTTGCACCGCTTGGCGTATAGTTATTGTATAATACGAGCGCGCCTGCGCTTTAATTTTGCCTCGAGTTCATAAGAAAGGACTAATATTAGAAAGTGAGGTACGCAGTTGTGGAATTATTGATATTGCTACTGCTCGATTCCTGCTTTAAGCTCTGCTTTTTGTAAACTCGTAATATATATATATATATATTTTTCATAAAGCAATAAACCTTATTTATTGAGCTTTTAATAAGTTCTGAGCGCGATATTAAATCGATGCAAAATCAAAAAAATGGATATGACGAAATCTAAAAAGAAATAATGCACTTTCAGGGTTCAAGAATCTTCAACAAATTTTGTTTAACCTTTGGCCTGCGGACCTTCTTTATATAGTTTTATATGCTAAAAAATGAAGAAAAACATTGATGAACAATTGTGGACATCGATCGTAGAACTTTTTTGTAGGTATATTACAGTTAAGCATTGTTTAACCTACAAAAAATGTCCTACGGTCGATTTTCATTGCTCATCGACGTTTTTCTTCATTTTTAGCATATAAAATAAGATAGAAAACGACAGGAACTCTATGATTACAAACATTTTTTCGAAATTGTGGGATCCCCAAAGGTGAGTTTTTTTTTTAAATTTCGTCATATGTGTCGAGTGTCGCCGAGACGCATTATTTTTTTGCATAAAATCATAGGTGTTAAAATAGACTGCGAAGATTGTGTTTTTAAAGCACAAGCTCGTAGTTGGCGGTTATTATCGCTGTCAGCGCGTCTCTGTTTACTCGAAGATATTATTTTTAAGTTGAAAGCACTTGAGCTCCGAAGACAAGCAACTACATTTAAAAAGAAATTTATTTATACGTATATGAGAAAATCTTTACAAAATTGGGTGGTTAGATGGGTAAAAAATTGGAGCACACCTTTTTAGTTCGATTTTGTTTGTTCGTGTACAAAAAACCAGCGGAATACGAGAAAAGTACTTTGTGATACTGTTTTCTCGACCATTTGAATTATACGAAAAGTATAGCTATTGTTCAATGGTATGTATTATATTCGATGTCTGGGGGACGCAAATGGAAAATGCATATTAGTACTGGGATCAAAGTACGGGAAAAGAGCTGCGATTTAAATAAAAATGGATACCTATATATAGGTAAAATTTATAATCGTATAGACATCTCTTTTTACACCAAAGCAACCTTTTTAACGATTTCTTTAAAATTGTCTATATGTCATTGAACAATCGATATATGCAAAATGAGTCAGGAAACTCTTGACACTGATCAAAAATAGTTGGAATTGCGCAGTTTCTTAATCGTAATTTTTTAATTCAGTAGTGGCCGCGTTCGAGAGAATTAAATTCAAATTATACCAGCTGCGATTCTTGCGACGACGTTAATGTGCATTTTCTCTCAGTATATTGTAGGTTTAAAATTTTCCTTTCACCTCATCGATGAAATGATCACGATACCGTCGAATCTTACGTAACGATTTTTTTATTCGAATTTAAAGGAGTCTCCTATAAATTATGCGTGAGTTTAACTCTTGAAAAAAAAAATCGGTTAAATCCATTCGTTGGGAAACACACACTCACTCGCACAGCTTATATTAGAAGCACCGCCGAGCAGCAGTGCATTAGTTTACGCATAAAACGTCATGTACGTGTACATTTAAAGAAAATACGGCGCTGGATATATACGCATTGATACGATTTTTATCGGTCGTATATTATCGGGCTTTTAACGAACTCTCTCGCGAGCCGCGAGTGCTCCCTGGCAGTCGGACAAATATTTCTCGGTGCGCAGAATATATACTCACCGCATACGGTTAAATTGTGCAGCGGTGGCGTATACGATATCTTTTGCAATCGACGCGCGCCCGATTACGATTATATTTCGCATGATTTATTGCCGCGAATCAGAAGTTAATGCCGCGCATTCGTTTTTCTTCGCGAGAGAACTTTCAATGTAGAATCACTTATGGATATATGTTTGCTCTTGTTTTTTCCAATTTGACGTCCTGCCGAGACTCTCTTATCTTTCTCGCGCGCGCGCGCGACTGTATTTAGAACATTTTCTCTCCATCACCACTGACTGGACATACGGGAAAAAAATCTGGATATTATTTAATAAATATTTCTGCGTCAAGTGATTTAGTGCCGTCGAGTAACACGTCCGTTTTAAATTGCAATAGACAAGCAGTTGATTTAGTGCAGCATAACACTAACTCATAAAAGCCGTTGCGACTTTTTCAATAACCGTTAAGAGCCACTACACTCGCGGCGGTGTATATATGGTAGCTGAGAAAAATATATAGGACGATTTAGTTGAAATATCGGCCATTGTTGCGGGCGCTAATTACGCTAAAGATTATCATATTAGCCGAGCTTTTTCTTCCTCTCCACCTTTTCTCGTTCATTATAAATGTCACCACATTTTATCCTTAATAAAGGCTGCCTGCCTGCCTGCAGCCGTTTGCATTTTAAATAACAACCGCATCGCGCCGAGTAAAATAACAGCGCAGTGAGCTGCAAAGATAACAGTGCGTCAAAGTCGGCAGCACGTATTTAAATAATTTTGTAGAAGCCGACTTCTCATCGGCGCCGCGCGGACAGTCGGGCGAAGAGAAAAAAAAATCGGAGAAGGAAAAAAAGCACCAAGACAGAAGGAGAGAACACACAGAGTACTTAAGAAAACGAAATCGAGTCGGTCGCGTATAGGTATACACACACACATCGACACAGAAAAGTAAAAGGGGAGAGAGAGAGAATGAAGAGGGAGTACAAGAGAGACAGAAGCTCGCTGCATTAATTTACGGAAATCTTGTATAACGCGATGGGCGATTGTTATCGCTCGTAGTAAATCGCTGGGACGGCATAAACTATGCGCGCTTTCGTTGGGGCCAAACTCGCATAAATGGAACCCGTATGGAAAGGAGGCGAAAGATCGTACGGCATTCGTTCGCTTTGCTCGCCGCCATCGGCTCAAGCAGTCCTCCGTTTCTTTCGGGCTATAAATAAGTTAAACCGGTTTTTCCGTCTTTTCTAATTTCGCCAATAACTTTCGTCATTATTCGATTCGACGATGATGCGCTGCAATTTTTTTCTCTCTCTCTATATATCCTTTCTCAACAAAAAACTACTGCGATCACTTATGTCGGACGCTTGGCATCAGGCGCATCTGTCGTCGACGTATTGTTACTCTGTTATTATTATCATTTCTTCCTCCTCCTCCTTTTTGACGAGTGACATATTCTCATGCGTGACTTTTTTCTTTCCAGGCCTGGCCCGTGTAACCTGCGGGACCCTGTGTGGGTCAAAATGAACGCAATCACTGGCATCACCACCAAGAAGAGAAAGAAATCAGATGCCAAACCACAATCGCAAATGTGAGTTTTAATATTTGTATAAGCGTGTGTCTGCTAAATGTGCAGTATAATACATATTTATCTCCGGCGCATTCCTATCGTTTATTTCGTTGCGCGGAATTCGCGGACAATGGCGTAGAAGTGCGGATTTCGATAGAACGAATCGGTGTATATTTTTAATTCTCTTATTTGCATGAATAACGCAATTTCTCAGCGGCTGAATTGCATCGACAGCCGAACTTTTATCGGTAGAGTCTTATCGTATGATTCAGGCATAAATTTATGTAATTGCGATGAAATTGGAAGACTAGCTCGGTTTTAATAAGATACAATTTAAATAAATTCAAATTTATACGTGCGTTTGAAATTACCTTTGGGATATCGGAATTTGAATCTTTCAAAGCTAAATGAATTTTTGAAAGAGGATACGTTGATGGAGAAGACGAGATTCACGTGGCATGTAATGGGTTTTCATTAATTACGGAAATGTAATTGAATTGTAATTCTATGAATGTTACATCACACTCTGATGTACAATTTTAATTGTTTCCACGAACTGTACGGGATTGCTGCGTTACTACTTTCTAATTTATCAGATTTTTTCCTATGAAAACTTCAACCGTGTAAAGGGATGTATTAAAATTTCCTTCGGGTCACCAAATTCCGGGAATGTCTTACGTGAGACGCCATTTCTTACAATTTAATTTGCATTCGTTTATGTAAAACGCAATACATATATGCATGAAGCAAATAACAAATCTATTTAAATCCTTTTTCAGTGCGTAGACCGGAACGATGTCTAATTGATTTCGTTTGTTCGTTATGTATATGATATTTATTAATTCCTCTAATGACTTTGAAAAATGCAAGTTTTAATAAAAACGAGTTAGTAAGAATGCTCCACAACGAAATCGGAACTCAATGAAAGCCAGTTCGGAGTTATCAGACTGGAAGAAAATTTTCTCGACGTTCTGTTTATTGGCCGTTTTTATTTGCGTAGTTCAAAACAAACTTAGACGCTTGACACGCAGATCTGCTTTCATATACGCAAGTGCAACTATTTCGTAAGAAGCAATAAAATAATTTAACAATAATTCGTACAAAATTAAAATTTAATTAAAAAAAGAAAGATTAAATATGTCTTCTATTTATACAAAGAGTCCTCATTCAATTCAGGTCAAGGGAGAGCATCTTAATTGTTTTTCTTTGATTAAAGTTAAAGGCGCTATCACCACGTAATATAGGCATTACAAATGTTTGTTAATGCTACAATTACTCTGTATGCTCTTGAATTCTTGTAATCTGTATAATTATTCTTAGATAACTTCAGAGACATAAAAGTATTTCATATCACGGTTAAGTCTTTCCCAGATAAAATCCAATTTTTCCGTCCTCCTGAAATATTATTTTAGCAATTAATTTTTTCTAAACGAACTTTATTCACTTGTACAAACTAGTCGGTGTCGTTAAATTTACTTTGTTAATAATACGTCAACGTACAGCACGTGATTTGTTGAAATTATTATAAGAAAACGAGTTTTTTTTTAAACGTGTATAAGAAATCGTCTTATTGCGGATATGATGTTCGGTCAAAGGAATTTTCGCGACTTTTGGTTTCCATATGTTACTTCCGTGACCACCAGAATTGCGTCATTTATCATTTTTTACCGCCGAACCAATCGGAAATGCGATTGTATATACGGCTATATTTCTCAAACAAAAATGAGAAAGTGATCCAAGGCCGTATCGGAATCGTTATTTCTGCAGCGTAAATTATGTCGTCGCCGACTTGTAATACGACAATACGTTTAAGTCATTATTAAATATCTTTGCAATTTTTGTTTGAGAAAGGCTTATCGTGCCGCACAGAATCAACACATATAAAAAATTGTTTACCGAGTAAAGCGTTAAACGAGAAGGAGAGAATACCAAAAGATCCAGATATATACCGTCGAAGGAGGAAAGAAGGAATTATATTTTCCATTCTTGCATGCATGTGTTACGCTATAATCTGCAGCGAATCTTCACTCGATGAACTTTTGCTTTCTCCGAGTTTCGACTGTGAAAATTATTTTTAATTTTCACTAGAAGCGCGTAGAATCGTGTTATCTCTCTAAAAACTCTCATTTTAGAACTCGTGGAAATACTACTTCAGATTATTTGCATTCGTTTATTTTTTCTCGACTCGTGCATTTTTCATCGGACAGTATATGACCAACGGCAAAGCCAATATTTTCCTAATATCAATAATATTAAAAAAATGAAAATTAAATCCACAATAATATCGCTTATACGCTACGTCTTGAAATCAGCCCCAAAAATAGTCCTCGCCTAATTAATTCAGCACTCGGCGAGCCGCGCGCGACCCAAGTATATACACAACTCCCAACCGCCATAAAGCTCCAGAAAATCTCTCCATATAACCCTCGGAGAGCAAGCAAGCACAAGCTACTATACTACAGCAACGCACCGAGTCGTCGTCGCGAGCCGCGGGCGCGTTTTATTTTCGGCACACTGCAGAGAGAGAGAGAGAGACGACGACTACGACGACGGCAGCGGTGGCGGTCGCGCGCGGCGTGAATGAAAAGTGCATTCTCTGCGCTTCGAGAGTGCGAGCGCAGAGATAAGATAAGAAGCAGCAGCGCGCGGTTCGCGTGTTCTCCTTTCTCGCGCGCAACAAGAGATGTCGATACAGAAATTCCGCGAGAGTCGCTTTTCTTTTCGTTGCGCGAGTACTACTGCTGCGCGCGAGAGAGTCTCTAGTATTATTAGCGGAAAATCGAGGAAAAAATATTTATGTAAGCGTATAGATACTCGCTCTCCCGCGATAACAATGAGAATAATGACAATGATATTAGAGAGCGACTCTCTTTCTCTCTTATCTCTGTGTGTAAGAAGAAGAAATAATAATAATAAGGATAGAGAATTATTGCTAATCGAGAAAATTCGTCTTTGTTTTCTGTTGCAGTAACAAGTGCCTTAACGAGAAACGACGACGGACTCAGGAAAACCTCTTCATCGATGAGCTTGCCGAGCTGATCTCCGCCACGGACATGAGCTCTGGCAAGACTGACAAATGTCAGATCCTCCAGAGAACCGTCGAACAGGTGAGTAGCGGCCTCCCCTATATATATATATATATAATAAGAAGTTGCTTGCACTGACACATACTACTACTGCTGCAGCGCGCTTAGAAAGACGGATAGACGCAGGCGCGCTCGCGCAGGGTTCAACGAACCCTCGCCAAGTAGCAGCAGCAGCAGCAGCAGCGAGAGGAAAAGTGCATGTGCGCGAGCGCGTTCTCGTTTCATTCGCACAGTAGACATCACCTATACATAGACGTGTACTATATGCAAAGAGCCGCTATACTGGCCTGCCCCAATGGGAATCACGCGCGAATGTGGGTAAAAGAGAGGGCCGCCATGGCCGGGGAAAAAAGCGGTTGGCAGAACTGCGCGCAGCCAGCAAGAGAGAGAGAGAAAGAGATAAAAGGGAGTCAAGACGATTCGCGCGCGCTCCGGTATATATAATATATATATAGTAAGACGAGAAGTAAGCCGAGCTGAGCTCGAAATGAAGAGCAGCAGCAAAGCAATGCACACACGGGAGGCCGGAAGAATCCAAAGCGAAATATGCGTATGTAGTGAGAGAGAGAGAGAGAGAGGAGAGTTCGCGAAAAGTCGTCGTCTGTGTATGCCGAATGTAAGAGAGGCAGTGGCAACGTCGCATCACAGAGAGCGAGCGGAGTCACCGACTTTTCGAGGCCACATGTTAACTCATTGCGATTACGACGCGATCTGTCGGCCGCGGGAAATACGAGCTCAAGGTCGTTCCCGCTGCTGGCGCGCGCAAGTGACTGAGAGAGCGAGAGAGAGAAAGAGCGCAAGCGCGACTGACCGTGAACTCCAGTTGGTAACGCAGGAACTGCCGTTAACGACCCCGCGTCTCTTTTTCTCTTTCGCCGCCGCCGCCACTGCTGCTGCTGCTGCTGCTGTTCTTTCTTACTTCCGAGAGAGACGTAGTATATGCTTCTTCTGACTCTCCTTTTTTCTTCTTCTTCTTCTTCCTTTCGCTCTTTCTGTATAGCGCACACCTCGAAAGAGACTACGAGGTCAGCGAGACGCGATGCCTTTTTAAAAGAAGATGTCGCGCGCGAGCCGATGCTCCTATGTAGAGATATAATAATGCGCGCCTTTCGCTCTCGAGCTCGTTCGTTCGATGATCCCGCACTGGCGGCAGATATGTATATTATCTGGGAATCGCGGGAAAATTATGCTATTGTCGTCGGCGTGATATGTCATTGCGCTGATGATGTGCGTCGAGGACGCCGGAACGAAAATATTTGGATACGTGAGATTGTGCGCGTAACTTTTATTGCTTGAGATTGCTGCAACGACCGACGATTATTATGTCAGCAAGTCTCTCTCCAGAATTTTTCGGCGTTTGCGTTCTTTCCTTCTCGATGCGAGAGAAGTTCCTTTATGACTTGTTCGGTATTTTAAGGCTATTTCATTTTTTTTTTTTTTTTTTAATTTCATTTTAAATTCGGGTCAAGCTTGCTGGGAACGATCAAAGAGGAGTTGGCAGCTTTTTTTTATTAACTACTGTACTCTATATACGAAATTTCGGTTACTGCCGCTTCCTACATTATTATTTCTTCGGTGACGTGATGTGACTCAATGATCTTATCGCTCGGTCTGATAATGTGGAAGTCATCGCCTATACACTTTCGTGTGTGTATTCATTGCATCGCGGACGTCGCTGCCGCGCGTACGTACATACGTACCCAAACTTTTGCATTTACCGTCAAAACAAAACCGTAGTTACATCACACAGTCGCAATAAAAAAAGGCGTTATCTTGCACGAAGATACCTCGATACTCGTTGAAAAGTTGTACTATATATTCGAAATGAAAAAAGTATAATATAGATTAATTTTTCGTGTAGCGAACGATGGAAATGTTGCCACGTATACTAATGATATTTTTCTTTTTCAGATCCGGCACATCAATACACAAACGGGCTCCAATAGTCATGCTGTGCAGCAAGGAGAAGTATCATCGTCGAATCCTAACATACTATCCAACGATCAAGTCGGTCCTATTTTGCTTGAGGTCTGTATTGTCTTAACCTTCTCCGATATTAACAATTAACCTGTCTAATGTTTTTTTTTACGTTTCGAGGGCAAGAAGGTTGTTTTGTTATTTGTTCAACCCTCTTAATTACGAGGGTATATTTGTGTTTCTTCAACGTACTTCGTCTTTTTTATTTTTTGTTACGAAAAAAATTGTCAAGATTCAAAGCAACGAAAATTATTCGAGTAAAAGAAACTAAAGAATGACATACCGTTTTGTGGTATAAATAAAACGAGCGAGCGAACTTGTATTATCTACGACACTTTTGCACCGATTCGCACCTCACTGCACTAGCAATCTCCAAGTGTATATCGCTTAAATACTGTACACAGACACCAATACACCCCGCTATACCAATTTCAAAGCAAATCGCACACGGCTTCAATGCAATATCTTGACTCTTTCTCAATTATACTGCACCGGTGCGAAGATGGGTATCGCGTGGAGCTTAGAAATCGAAGCGCAAACCGTTGCGCTGCGCAGCATCACGTAGATAAGTAAATCAAACGCTTCCGCGAGTATAAGATGTATGTATATATATATATGTGTACAGGACACAATGGTGAACTCACAGCATCTCTCGCTTCTGTGTGTTTGCAGGGCTGAATAACCCTCTCTTCGTGTGTCATAACGGGAGACTACCGGCAAGACAGAGAAAGAGAGAATATATCGCGCGAGTGCATCGATACTTCCATTAGATTGCGCGCGTGCGCTCACACTACTCACACGCTTTTTGCGAGAGCTTGCGCGAGCATCCATAAAGCCGAGCCCGCCGCTTCTTGGTTTTCTTTTGCTTTGTGTGTCTGGCGGCAGAATGAAGCACAGAGTAAGTGTTCCACCAATGACGACGATCTCCATGGCATATCTCTGCAACGTACATTACGAGAGCTATAGTGTGTATAATATGACCGACGAGCGATTTGAGATAAGCGTACATATATACGTGTGCGACGCTTTTTTGCGTATGCCTAGATATGTATATACTCTCTGTATAGGAGTATAGATTGGGTCTCTCGGAGGCGAACGGTAAATTGACCTTTTTGGCCTACCGCCGCGCGAAGTTGGATTAATTGCCTGCGTCGTGGAGAGAAATGAAGTACAACGCTCCAAGTAATGGAAGTAATGATGGAGCTGTTTCTCCCACGTGGGATACAGTCGTACATGATCGAACTTACTAATTAACTTGCGTTGGTGTACGAAAAAATTCGTTTGAAAAATATTAATATGTCTCTTGTTCCATTAACTCGCTCAATGCAGTAACGTTACAGTTCAGAATATAACGAATATACACATTACATAAACGAGAAACGTCACAACACACATCTAATCGGTACATCTATAATAAATGTGTATAGCGATAGGCGCGCGCATGGCGAGTCAAAATTGAGCAATGCCTCTCAAAAATGTTTTAGTCCGACGTTTCATGCGTATAGAGCTAATTAAACGTTCGGCAGTGGTAATCTAATCGTCTGGTTGCTGCAACTATATATAATGACCGAACTTTCGTTCGGCCTCTCGTTTTCCAGCACATATAAAACTTCGATCGCGCACTGTATAATGGAAAAATATTCAAGTAAAAAAAAACTTGCTCCGAAAAAAGGAGTAATAACACGTTGCAAAGATCGAATTTCTCCACGTGTCATCTGTTTACTTATTCAGTTTGAGCGCTTATCTCGAGAGGAAAAACTAGAGACCGAAAATTCGGAAGCAGCGCCGAAAACGCATCACATAGACAAACACACACATACATTTCTTTGTCTCGTGCGGCATCTTATCAAGGGAAGCTCTCTCTATCTCTCTTTCTCTGACGGCCAGCGTATGCGGTTCGTATATCTCATTTGCTCGATAATCGCCGGTCGAGCATTACTCACGTCCACGGCTTTTTTTCTCTCTCTCTTATTCATATTTACTCTCGCTCATTCCGTATGGAGCTTTCCCTTTCTCCTACTCATTTTTCACGTCCTCGGGTTCGGGGACAAGGGAAGAAGGGACCAGCGCATCAGTATAGTAGCAAGCGCCGGACACTCGCAACTGCATCGAAAAATTCGGAGCAGCAGTAGCAGTAATAGTATAGCTCTGGCCGATTAGGGAACGAAGATAGCGCGCGGCTTTCCATCGAGACGACGAGAGCCGGCCAGTATATAGTATATAGCGGAGTCTATTAACGTAAGCGTGTTCTTCTCAGTGTGTGTGTGTGTGTGCGTGTGTGTGTGTGTGTCACTTATATACGAGTCTGCGCTTACGCACGCATATGTTACGAGCGGCGTATAGCTGTGTGCGTGCACGTTAATTAGCCTGCCACGAAATCAGTGTGCTGCGACTACTTCGCCGATGGCATGTGCGGACGGACATCGTTCGGAAGAAGCAGTATAGAGCCTCGACTGCTCGTTTTCTTTTATTTTTAATTCGACCGTTTTCATTCTCGCCGTGTATCGTCTTTTTATTTTTTCCTATCCTCGCGAGAGCGCGCGCGTCCGCGTGTTGGACTGTGTCGTCTCACTCTCTTGCTCTGCAGGCAGTCGTCGCTCGTGATTTGCTTTATCGTTATGTGTGCTCAACGTTGTTGTTCGTTTTCTTTCACCACGCTCGCTTTTTCTTCGCGCGAGATTCTCTCCGATTATCGTCGTTTTGTGTAGGAGGGTAGACAACAGTCTTGTAATCGGCCGACATGCGCTTACAAGTAATGTCTCTTTCTTTGTTTCTTGATAAAGTGCATAGGGTGTAGTATTTTATTTTGTTTTTTATTTATTTATTTATTTTTTTTATAAGTACCTTTTTTGTTCATGATTATTATGATGATGATGACATGTTGGTGCTGTAGTTTGCAGTTGTACTAAAGGAAGGACTTTTTCGTCTTTTGCAGGCGTTAGATGGCTTTCTGTTCGTTGTAAACACTGAGGGGCGCGTGGAATACGTAACGGATAACATAACCGAGTATATAAATTACACGAAGAATGATGTGCTCGGGAAGGATATTTATAATATTATTCATCACGGAGATCACAACAACTTCATGCCTAACATTTTGCCGATGTCAGTAGGTAAGCATCGCTGTCGCACTTTTTTTTTAATAAATGTTCAATTCAAAATTGTTTTCTCTCTGTCAACCACCACGCCTGTCAATTTTCACGATACATAAGGAAAACTCGTTTTATCGATGGCACCTCTTGGATAGTTCTTTTCCTTCTCTTTGTCGCCTCGATAAAGATGGAATCAATCATTCTTCGTACTGATTTTTCGTACCTCTGCCTGTCTGTGTGAATATATTAGTCGATAATAAATTTAAATTCGAACGCTAAGAGGTGCCTCGTTGTATGTATATAAAAGTGGCGAGTTTTCTTTACATTTGTCAAAATTTATCGGCTTTGTTGAGAATTAACGTCGAAGCAGAATATAAATAGAGATGAACTGTTTGCCTATAATATAGTGTAAAAAAGGTAGCAACTCTAGAGATTCTTACGTTGAAAAATTTGGCTGTCAAAGCTAGAGAGAAGTTAAAAATTTTGTCGTAAGCGCGGAAAGCAAAAGTCGTGAGAAAAACGTTGGCGAGTATTTAAACATGTGAAAATTAACGAGGAAAATTCCAAAGATCGTGTAACGATGGAAAGTGAAAGCGAGTGCACGCGAGATGAAAAAAAAAAAAAAAATGGTTCGCGAGAAGCAGAGAACGGAGCAGCATCGCAGTCATCCAATCGCTCGTGTAGTCCATATACGTGGTAGTAGTGTCAGCCCTATGGCCCCCCAGTCTTTTTGAAAAACCTGGCCACCCTTTGGTTTTGCCCATGAGCTTTCCTCCTCTATATCTTCTCAAGCACCCATAAAAGCCTCCTCCTCCTCCACGTATATATAATACATATTATACGAAGCATGCCGCGCAGCAGAGAGTTGTACTTAACAAAAAAAAAAACGACACTTGTGTGTCGGTGTGTTAATGAAACAAGCAGCAGGCTGGTCGAGCGAGCCTCAGCCTCAGACGCGGAACCGTACCTTCGAATGTCGCTTTCTGGTGAAGCCTCCCGATGACAAAGAAGAGACTATGGAAGAGAAGCAGCAACGCGTATCAAAGTATGAGACGATGCAAATCTGCTCAGCTCTTCTTCCGACCAACGGAGCCAGCGAGAGACTTGAACCAGGCGGTGGAAGCAGCGGCGTCAGTAACGCCGGTGGCAACGACGTCTCATCCGAGTCCTCGGATATTGGGCCTTGCGTCATGTGCGTCGCGCGGCGAATTACCCTCGACGAGAAGCGCATCGGCCAATTTACCCTCAAATTGGACACGTTCGGCAAGATCATTGCCGTCGACGCCAGCTGGCTGTCGTCCTCTTACTCACAGTACCTAAGCAACAAGGTGAGAGAGTGTGACAGAGCGACCACCCGTCTCAGAACAGACAACACTACTCCGCATCACACTACTCTGTGTTGTATATGTATGAGAGAGAGACAGTGCGCTTCTGCTATATATATACATGTTTTTTCGCCAGCCTCGGGCTCTCTTTCACTGGCTGCTTTTTGGCCGCGTACCCGCAATTCTGCCAAGCGCCTCTTAATTGCTCGTGATTTATACACGCATCGGCTCTCTCTCTCTCTCTCTCTCTCTCTCTCTCTCTCTCTCTCTCTCTCTTTCGCTCAAGTAGCATCAGCTATCTTTCCCCTCTACGCCGTCAGCTTCCTCCTCTTCATCACATTGTATATAATTGTATTTTATTGTGCACGCACCACAACACCTTCGTCCTCTCCACGACTAGCATTACCTCGATGTGTAATCTCTCATATCATTTTTAGATTCTCTCTCTCTCTCTCTCTCTCTCTCTCTCTTTCTTCTCATCCGCACTCTCATCTCCACTCCTCTATGTGTATATATAACTGTGGATATATCTTTCCCGCATCAGCTTTTATCATGGACACGTGCACGGCTCGTCGCTATCCTCTGATTTGTCGTTCATGTGTATACGCACGCTTATAGACCAAGTCACTCGCTGCTTGTACTGGTATACGCTGACCCATGTCATTGCATGCACCACACACGCACACCTGCATTATGAATATTATATATTATGCATACCCCACACTCAAGTATGCCATATATACATACACTCCGTAGATTAAGCTCATCATTTTTTTTTGTATATATAACATATATGTGTTTCTTTTAGAGTTGAGTAGATAATGCGCGCTTCTTTGAGTTGCTCCGACAGACAATTTTTCTGAACAATTGGAAATCGGTTTGTGCGTGAAATAAAATTTCTAAATTTGTTCAAATGTCATTTTGGTTGCTCTGTACATCTTTGTTCGTCGATATTTATACCTTGTAAGAAGAAACGTGAATATACCCAAAGAAATAAATTTGTGTATAGGCGGATACATAACGATCAGAACATGTAACTAAACGAACATAATCTTGTCGTAAGATGCTCAGCAGTATGTAGGTCAAAAACAAATCATTAAAACAATGCTCATGCTCATCATTAATTTTTATTTTCTCATATAAGGTTCCATCGATTTTTTGCGATTTCTTCGTATTTGTAATTCATATATTTCTGTATGTGTGATCTATATATTATTTATGTGTTGAGAATAAAACGTGATCGCAAAAGTCAATGGACTAATCCTTTCCCCGCTTGCTCAGATTTCTGCGAGCTCGAGGGTATAATACACCTGACTAATGATAATTCTTTGTGTGTTTGACTACAGAACCTGATCAATACGAAGATACAGGACTTGTGCCACCCGAATGATCTCAGTAAGCTATCAACACATTTGAAGGATGCGCTTCAAGTCGGCGAAAGTATGAGCCCGATATATCGGCTGCTCCTCTCTTCGGAAAAGTTCCTTAACGTTCAAACGAAGTCAAAGCTCTTTAAAGCAAGTGTGGCGAATGGGCGCGAGACGGACTTTATAATGGCCACAAACTCTGTATTTAGGTGAGTACGACATTTCCGTCTTTTGGGGAATTATTTTCATTAAGACTAAGAGGTTTTCTCTTGTGCAAGCTTAAATATTTGCCGTTCTTTTTCATTTTGCGTAATTTTGACTTGTCATTTGAACGCAAGAGAAAATCTCTCCGTTACGACCATCATGAGACATCATTTACATTGTAACATCACGCTTTTCAACTTTTTTAACACATCGCGGTTAAACACTTTGATTTTATAACCATAACTATATCTAAGGGCTGGTCACTACATTTTCCCATATAACAATCAAGTTACACCGGTGTGAGAACCCTAATGAATCAAACCTTATCGCGACGGGTCACTATAACAACTTCCCTCCGACACGCGACAGCATCCGTAAACTTATGTACAATCGCACGACCTCGTTAAATAATCGCGTGGCACCTTCCTAAATGAAACGAAAACATCTGCATACATATTAATTAATTTTTTTCTCCCTACATTTTAACAATTTATCATCGTTTGCGATTATTCTTGCATGCAATCATTATAGACCGTTTAAAAATAACATGAGGGTTTGTCCTGGGATCTGGCCACTCTTGTACAGGGATACTCTTTTAATCATAACTTCCACAACAACAATCTGTAACGACACGTTCTTGTACGATGCTGAAATGGGTTCTCTAACAAGCAGAATCCAATAATAGCACGCCATCAAATAACGTCTATTTCTACTTTCTTACTAAAACAACACAACACGGGGTCGATTTCATCATCATCATCATCATTTCATCAAACTTCATCTCATACTTACTCTATATCGATCTGGTTGTTAGTCCCTCAAAACTAATTACAATTAACAAATCATCATTCTAACCATTCATGAGAACATAGTGTAATTGTTTGACTTAATTTACATTCCATTTTTTTTTGTAACGATTAAGCATGCGAAGCCATAGTCCATTGAATATCGAATTTACAAATTGGAATCAGTTTGAATGTCATAACTTCAAAGGTTGTCAATCCTATGAACATGACTTTATTCTCAAAGGACTGCCAATCATTTCGGCATCAGTTACAGCCAAAAGCGGCTTGATGCTAAATATTTCTCCGCAGTAAATTTCAAAAATCAGAATTTTTCCATTCATTTGTAAAATCAGAAATTAGAGACATTCGAATATCGAATGTGCTCGCGAGAAGAGTGCGCCAGGCACTTGATACAAAATTACAGATTCACGTGGATATTAGCTCGCACGTGTCTGTATTTGTGTGTTCGAGTGGCTAGTAATCGCGTGTGCACTGAAGCACGATCGGATATACAAAAGAGATTTTTGTTTCTGCCAAAGGGTCAGTAAACATATCGCACTGGCACGTGTGTGCACTTCTGCCCCGATTAAAGGACTATGGCTTACAGATTATCTAAAGCACAGATTATCTAAGTTCGTAGTCTCTAGCATTAAGTCATTCATCTCATCGATAATTTGAAAAAAAAAGAAATGAAAATGAATGAACTGACTGGAGTTTTTTTTTGTTTTTTCTCTTCTCGATTCAGGGATTGTGACTTAAATCTCGAGGGTGGTCAGCTTTCCAACAACTCGAAACTCTGCTCAGGACACTCTAGTACGCGCAGTGCGAATAACAGTAGTAACAGTAACGGTAACAATAACAATAACGTGGGCGGTCCACTGATGTCGGTGGCTGGCAGCCAGCTGAACGGTCAGCTGAGCAGCTCTTCGCCGTCGGCCGGAAGCCGGAGCTCGCTGTCGAGCACGAATGCGGGGACCGGCTACCCGGGTTCCAGTGGCTCGGACAGCTCGTCCGTGGTGAACGCCGTGTCGTCGGCCGCGAGCGCCGCCTACAACCACTTCAACCCGTCCGGCATGGACCTCGGCTTCGACCTCGGCTTCACGCACTCGAGCCTCGAGCTGGACAGCTCGACGTCGTACTGGGCCTGCGAGCCTGTGCGGCCCGAGTCGCGGACGAGTCAGGTCAGCGTCCAGTCGCAGCACCAGCAGCAGCAGCAGCACGGCCCTGGCTCGCGGCCGCCCTCCCAGCCGAACGCCGGCGCGTCCTCGGCCTCGCCGGCCGCAGCGGTACCCGCGCACTGCAGCAGCCCCCTGCGCGCCTTCAGTCCCAACGCCGCCAACGCCGCCAACGCCTTCAGTAATTCCTTCTCCTTCAGTCCGCTGCAGGAGTCGCAGAGCGCCAGTTTAGGCGGCGCGAGCACGCCCTCCTCGGTCCAGCCGCCTCAGCTGCAGCACAGCCAGCCCAGTCCCATGGATCATCGCTCCAACGGACCCTCGCAGCTCGAGGCCGCTGAGCAGCAGCAGCAGCAGCAGCAGCAGCAGCAGCAGCAGCAGTCTCAGCCACAGCAGCAGGTCTCGACCGAGTCAGGCCGATTGCGGAATCTGCTGACCAAGGGAAGCAGCGCCAGTGACGACAGTTGTCAGGAGAACGCCTCGACGCAACCTGGAGGAGGACAGGCTGGACCAGAGGCCGATAAGCCCAGCCAGACCAACAGGATACTGAAGATACTGTTGAACCAGCAGGATGAGGACGATTACCACTCGTCGGAGCACGCCGGACCCAAGGCCATGCGCAACAGTCCTGCGCAGCAGGTGCAGCCCAAGCACTCTCCGCACGAGCACAAGTCCAACGTCGGCCCCAGCAACAATATGCTTCTGCAGGTAAGCCACCTATCATATTATTTCCCCCTATTTGTTTCTGCGACACACTTTTATTAACCTTAAATACTCCCATTTTAGTTGCTGAACGAGAAAAACGACGACGACGACGAGGAAACGCGCGCGGGCATGAAGAAGAGGAACGAGCTTCTCACGCAACTTCTCAAGGAGCCTGAAGACGAAAAGAAGGTTCTGGACCAGGTGAGCTTTTATTAATGACGATGTTTCCTTGCGACCCCGCATATTCGTCTTGGGGAATACCGAACTTTCTTTTTATCACTTCGACAGCGGGGAAAAGTTTATTTTTAACGTCGGCTCATAAAAAAGAGTATGAGTTTATTTGAAATTACGCTATGTCAGCTAGTGCTCTTTACCGACATTTTTTCAATTTAAAATATTCAGGTGTTGCTTCGGTCAACCGAATAAACTAACTGGCTTACTTTGATGAATAATACATTTTTCTGACGCGATAAAAACCAATTGCTCGTATTTAACTCAATCATCAGATTTACCGAGAGTTTCCTTGCATTACTTATTCGAATGGTGAAGAGTTACTCCAATATTAACCTATACTTCTTTGAACGAATTTGAATCATATCATCGTAGTTTTTTTGCGCTTGATGAATCTGTTAAATGTTTGAAGTGTAGCTGTCTACTACAATGGTACATTGATGTCGTAAATTTTTCAATACTTTCCGATCTAATCATATACATAATTCGGTTAATACTTTGCAATCTTGAGAACAGTAAGCAGTAGAGTAAACATTAGTAAAGTAAGTAAACATAAGTAAAAATAGCTTAATTATTAAACTTTGTTCTTATTTTAACAGAAGAATCGCGATGACGATCCTCTATTGCGGAGTCTGGGATTCCGCAACAATTCGCCATCGTCGTCACAGTCGGATCACAGCAGCGGTAGCGTGGGTTTGACCACAGGCCAGAAGAGGCCAGTTGAAGACGGCGAAATGAACGTGGCGGTGAAGCGAGCAATGGACGGCTCGCAGGTAACCTCTACGGCGAGCAGCAGTAGCAGCAGTGGCTCGGGTAATAATCCGAGCAAGCTTTGGGAGAAGAATCGGATGCTGGCATCTCTGCTAGCGAAGCAACCTACCCAGCCTGCAACGATACCTCCCATACCCGCTTCTGTGATATCGGCTACTCCCCAAGACAAGCTGCCTCGAGTCTTGGACCGGAGCAAGCAACAACATCAGCAGCACCAGCAGCAGCAACAGCAACAGCAGCAGCAACAACAGCAGCCCTGGACAAGTATGCAGTCTGTGGGCAGCAATTCGACAACGACAACCGCCACTTCCGCGCGGACGCCCATGCAAAACCAATCTAGACAACTACCTCGTCATCCAACCAATACCTACCTCACTCACTTAGTAAGTATTATTTTTAATAAATTCAAAGAATCGATGTGATGCTATTTATAGTTGCTTAAAATATGTATCATATTAATGTAATTATCATCCAGACCTAGAAGATAATATTGATTCAAAGCCGCGCATTTATGAGTTACATGAAAACGATTATTTAGTATAAGGCTTCTTGCTGTCTACATGGTTGAAGCTTTAAATATTGAGTTTCTAAGATAACGATATTTATCGCGATGTGATTTTCGATAATTCTTGGTAATAATAAAAGTCGCATATATGCTCTGGGTACATACGATAGTACCACGATAAAATTTTTTATCTAGATAATTAATGAAATATTTATTCGTGGCATTATTACGATGTTCACTTGTTTAAATAAAGATTTAAATAATTTAATTATTACGTTTACTTATGTTTTTCATTTCTTGCTAATTTAAGCAACAAGTTACAAAAATGGAACAGATGGATTCGGATTTTATGGGAAACAGAGATTACAGACAACAAGGTACAGATCCTTCTGCGTGGGACATACAGTCTGCTTTGGATCCAGATCTCTCAGATATTTTAGACCAAGTCATAGATATCGCTCCAGAAGGTATAGCAGGTATATATCTATACGAATTTTTCATAATCAATACATACTTCCGTTTTCTGTATAGAACTTCGGGATTGTAATGAAAAAATTGATGTTGATTTAGATAATTCTGCTATAGATAGCTTATTAGATGCCGTACAAGCACAGCGGAACGAGAAGCTGGCGATAAATGCCATACAGGAGTCATTGATGCAGATCGAGACTGCCGTCAATCCTACGTCTTCCAACATTACGATGCCAGGAACTCCTCCAGCTTACTCGACAGCGGTAATTTTACAGTGGATCATCCTTATTGTTATACTATATGAAAACCTTTTTATAACGATTATTCTCTTCAACAGATGGCGAATACGCCTGTAACGTCAAGTCATAACTACCAGCCTCCACCGATGTATCAACAACAGCCGCAACAACAACAGGCTCGAATGCGATTGAATACTCAACAAGCTGGAATCAGGCAAGCTGCAGCACAGTTCTCGCCACAGCAACAGCAACAGCAGCAGTTACAGCGTAAATTAATACAACAACAGCAACATCAGCTGAGGCAAAGGTTGTTGCAGCAACAGCAACAACAGCAAGTGCTAATACCTTCAAACGCGACAGCCACGGACCAAATGGCAACTGGCATTCATAATATTGATAATCTTATGAATAATGCTGTAGCCCCAAATGTTTCACTACAGGTAAATGATATTTCCACACATTAAAATCTAATCGACGACTTGTAATCAGCGTTCATTTAATATAATCATTGTCTGTGCAGCGATCAAGTGTGCCAGATTCACAAGTGTCCCCGAGTTATGGAGGATCCGTCCAGATGCCTCAAGGGCAGCATCGCCTTACTCACTCTTATTCTCACCCCTCCACATTACCTCAACAGTACGTATTAAAGATTAATTATGTTTTTATAAAACAAAGTAATATTTATTTTTCTATTGAAATTTTAGCCCCGCTGTTAACAACAGTTTCAACAGTGGTCAGCAAGTCTCTGCTGCGGCAAGACTTTCGCCACACTCCCCTGCTGGTATTATGTCCTTTTCGCACCCACAACCATTGTCTCCTCGGGTGACGCAACAGGTTAGTCAATTAAATTAATTTAAGAAAGGCATTCGAGAAACATACATCAATGTTTACATATTTTGCAGAATATCTGCTTGTTATAATATGACAATAAATTCATCAACTTTGATCGCTTTTACAGGGAAACTATGCCAGTAGTCCGCGCATGTTCAACGTGAATCAAGTGCGGCAGCAGCAGCAGCAGCCCGGACAGCAGCCAGGCTTGCAGCAGCAGCAGAGATCGATGTCGTCGCCGGGTACACCGGTCTCGGCGCGACAATCTCCCTTCCCAGCAGAAGCCTTCCCGCCGCCGGCGTCTCCTACGGCCAGTCAGTTTCCACCAGTTCCAAACTCTAACGTAACGAATCCCTCGGCGCAGTACAGACTGCAGCGCACCACCTCTACGCCGTCAGCCACTACGCAATTACCAGGTAAAAACTCAATTTTGATACTTAATAATGACAGAAAACTAAAATCTTTTTCGTTTTGAAGTATAATGAAAGATCGAAAATCAAAATCAGCATTATCTTTAAGAAATAAAAATTGAGTTGAATTTGAATAAGGATAAAAAATCGACTTGAGACAGTTGAATATAGATAATGCTAATTTTAAAGATGTTTAAGCAAAGTAGACTTACTTTAACAATTTAAGCTAGCGTATAGACGATTGTATAAAACGTATTTTTGTAAACAGCAATGGCGAATAGCGGTGCAAAAGTACACTCGAATTTCTTGAAGATTTTCAGCAGTTCTTTAGTTATGTCTGATTTTATAGTGATCTTATACTTCAACTTAATTCTTATTCTTTATTTAGACATACCTATATGTGCTAGTTAATATTTGTCTTCTAGCAGTGCGAGCAAATACACCGCCAGTCGTTCTGTCGAAGAGCAAAGCAGCTAATCGATTAGCTAAAAAACCGCGCACGAAGCGTAGGAGCAAGATCCTAGACACGATTAATGTTGCAGGTGGGGTTGGTTCGCCCTGTCACTATGGCGGTGTGGGCAAGGAGCAACCTCTATTGTCGCCTAGTCATCCCCTCTCGGGTTGCCCTGCAACACCGACTCATAATCAACATAACGCCAACAATACCCAACACTTTTCAAACCATCAACACTCATCTATGTTATACCACAACGCCGCCGGCGAACAGAGTAGTCAGTACTGTTACGATCGGACGCCCGTTAATCTCTATCAGTCGGGGCCCGGGGATGCGCAAGACATTAGGCCTCCGCCTTCCAGTAATCCTGCTAGTCACCAAATAGGTGGTAAGTCATGTGACCTCTTCATGTCATGTGACCATCACTGCGTCATCATCCTCACAACCACGACTGCCCTCACTACCACCACCGCCACTACCATCCCTTCCGTTATATGACGAATGCCTAGTACCTACTTGTGTAAAAAATAACAGACCGACCAACATCAAACAAATTCTCATGTGCCTATTACCTCTCTCTTTATCTCTATACACCGGATGCAAATTTTATAGATACTCATACCTTAGGCATGGAACCGCTAACAAATGGAGCACAACTTTACTTTCCTCATACACCCATTGCAAACCGAACAAAATTCAAAAGCACGAGCTTATAATTATGTACTTTTAAGGGGATGTTTATTGACGATTGCAAATGTGTCCACTTATTCCTTGTGTCTTAACAATAATGTCTTCTTCGTTCTTCTTTGCATTTAATCGTCTGATAACGATGTCTCTGTAAACCATGCAAAGCAGTGCGACAATACTGTTAAGTCTTGTAAATAAGCTATAATTTGTGTTCGTTCGACCATTTTTCATTCATCGTATGCACGAAACTCCTATCAAATAGGTGATGTGTCTTTTGGCTTTCTGGAAAACCAGACAATGACAGATTTAATGAATATTTAATGATCAGTAATATTGACCCTTGACGATAATGTACTGGACGATACTTTTCATCATCGCCGTCGACGTTCACGTGTTGCATGGCTCATCATTTTTGCAGCTCACCAGAGGCACTTGTGTTTTAACCATTTTCATTGGAAATCATACCTTTCTCTTTATTCACCTTAAACTCATTCGATCAGCATTAGCCTTCTTGAATCATCACTGTAAATAATACAAACAATTGTACATTAATTGAATATTTTATTCTTTGTACATAAAACTGTGTTAATAATAACATTTTCTGATAAAAAGAAAATCTTATGAATGCACACTAGAACACTAGAAATGTCAAATGTAGATATTTAAATTAGAGTGACATATATATGTAGCGGGTTTATCAATAAGATTTTCTTTTACGGAACGAGCCATTTGAGATATTTTAGTGACTCTATGATAAATGTAGAAATAAATGTAAATAATATCATGTACCTTGTGTAACTAATGCACTTTTTATGTTACAAAATGAAGCGAAAGAAAAAAATAATTATTATATTTTGATTATCACGAAGATACACGGGATATGGTCATATTGCATCTTCTCTAGCTTAAATCTATATTTCACATCTTTTGCTAGTGCTCACTTGAACAGACCAAAGTCTCGCTTGTGCTCGTGAACACGTGATGATCTTCCATTATTACTCTATAGCTAGCAGGGAGGAAAAAGCAAGGAGAAGAAATAGAAGATCATTTTGTTGACAGAACGCTATTTACAGCTTAATCACTCATTCTTGGTCACTCTCATTTTATTTTTTATAAATGTTCGTCTGTGTGAATTAATGTACAGCCTCGAGGAACAGAAATGTTGCCTTACATGTCCACGTGATTATTAATACACTGCTAAAGCATCTTTACTCGTATAATGTGGGTGGCAATAACGAAGGGGTTTATAATACCAATGTGTATGCTGTGTGTATGTGAACCATATCCTACAATCGTTTGCTAATCTAAAAGTGACTACTTATAACATCGTCTTTTGTAAATTAATACCCTTTGCACTGTTCGAGAAGCGAACTTAATCAATAAGTCATCTGTCATCTGGATCGTACTCTGGCTGATTAACGCGAGCCCCCTTTTCCGAATAGTGTCATGGCTAAATTGTGAAATTCTGGTTTTTCAGGTAATACAAGTAGTACAGGTGGTATAAACTCCGAGTACGTGCGAAAAGAGTTGAGGACGGTCGTCGACGCGAGAATGCAACAACAGCAGCAGCAGAGGGTACCCAATAACCTCCAGAACAACCTGACCGCTCAGGTGTCCCAGGAAGACTTGGAATCTCTCGGCCTGACTTACGACATGCCGTCAGCAGGTATGTCTTCATCGCCCAGTAGTTGTCTCTTCTATTACTAATAGGTGTATACATGTACTCTACGACTTATTCTATACTACTAACCATTGTTTTTTTTTACTCGCGTGATAGATATTCGAGCAAAGACAGGCTAAAGTTTAGTCTAGAGCTATATACGCATATTATGTACATAGTCACAGATACCTATATACCTTATTACATAAGAACATGGCAAATTACATATTCTTCTGCTGTACACATCCTTCTGAGAAAATAAAAAGTCAAATTTTACAAACTTGTAGGGGCACATATGTATATGAGAGCTAGGCTGTGAAAAAGTATTACAGGCTATTTAATAATTAGTAAAGGAAAAACTATTTAAGTCTTGCGTTAACTCGTTACAGCTAAGGCAAAAGAGAAAAAGAAGTAGCGCGCGTTGTGGTACTTTGCCTTTAAAGTGCGAATTAGTGAGGCAAAGCGTCTCGTTTACAAAACACAGTAATTGATTTTGGTAACACGTATATCGTTGTCGATGTCCCAACTAGGTGATGCGTTGGTTAGCGATGGCTCTGCCAAGAGTTGGGCCATTGGTAGCGCCGGAACCGCCCCCTCGTCCTCCAGGGTAAGAACCCACTTCCGACAATTACTTTACGTATTTTTTTGATTTGTATGCTCTCTGTCTTCCCTTTCTGCTTGGCTTCAAAAACTTTATTGTGCACGACAATCAGTTATATAATAAATATTATTTATTTCTTTAAATATTTTTTTTTCATTTGATTTATATTATTATTATCATTATGATTTTTCTTTTCTTACGACAATCTATCGAGCGTTAAACTATTAGAGAATGATGTGCTCACTGCTGTGCATGATTTAAAATTTAATTTCTCATTTTACTTTCCCTGAAATATACATATCTATATTATATCCGTACGTATATACATTAAAGTAGCTATATCTGTCTTTTATTTTTTAAATCACAAAAACTTTCTCTCTTTTAAGATCCTCTTCGATTCTGTAAGTGCTGCGATTCGAAGAGCCTAACTTTTGTATGCATATGTTTGAACGAGTAATGAATTATACATCAAAGAGAAAACTAATGTAATCCTATATACTTGAAGTGCATTTTCAAGCAAGCTTTGTACTAGTACCTTTCTCTCTCATTGTATACTTCGTAAAATCGCTATTTGGATAGCAATGCGTGGAGACATGTGAAGCCGCTGCTGCAGCCTGTCGCAGAACGATTTTACGTTTACCAAATCTCTTTTTTTTATACTTTTCTCTCCTTACTTGACAGTGTATTCGGAGAACTTTTTTTTTTTCATTCTAATGTTATACTTCTCAAAATGGTGATGGTGTATTAAACATATATATATTGTACGTAGAAATCGCTTTAGTCATTATTTTCGGTGTGAAAATACTGCCATACTCGAATAATTTGTATTACTTCTTTACGGTCGTAATGCTTTTTCACAGTTGAGCAAAGCAACATCTTTGTGCTTACTGTATTACTCTCTTTTTTTCGAAAGTAACTCTTGTTTAATGCATGAGCTCAGTATTTAGTTCTGTCGTATAAATTAAGAAGGTTTTACGACTTCATGAAGGATAAATCAATCAAACGATAAAGTCCAGTTGCAGAAGATCATCCTCAATGAATATAATATAATAATATTAATTTTAAAAAAAGAGAAAGAAGATACGGCGATGAAAGTCGTCTTTGCTGACGAAAAATGTTTGAAATTTGTGTTACATGATTCTGTGCTGTTTTTATGCTTTGCAAATCAGTATGTAGCTGTTAAATTAACATTTGCGATAGATCTGTTTTTCTTGCGCCATTTATGTTACATTTCTAAACGATTTTCTTAGATTTACGAAGTTTTTATTAATACTTTAATTGGTTACGTAATCTCTGAGAGACACTACATACATTTTTTAAGCAGAAAAAGCCTGGTTGGTGGATCAGATTGAATAATATTTGTGATGTAATTGCAGACTACTATGGAAGAGGTGGCCCGAGGTGATCCAAAGTCGTCGTTGCTACAGAAGCTGCTATCAGAGTGACTGGTGGCTGTCCCCCTACAAAGTAAAGAAGTGTATGTAATATATATTTGAGTTAAAAGAAGACAGTGGAGGACGTATAAGAAGAGGATATAGGCGATAAATCTACATACATAAAAAATGCTCTATACGTAATGGATACTATTGTATTATATGTAATACCACGTTAAGACAGTATGCAGATAATGCATGACTAAATGCAATGGAAACTGCGCTACGTGACACTCTCACTGATTTTGACGGAGCCATCGTGTTGACAATGATTTCGAAGGACAGTGCACGCGTGTGTGTTTTGACGTTTTCGATGTCAGAGAAATGTACAGAGCAAATTTGCTGCCCGTTCGAGAGAGAGACTTGATTATCTGGCATTTAACGCTTAACAAAAGTGGCGATGCATGCGAATCTGTGTGGTACATTGATAAGGGAACAAAATGTCAGTACATTTTACAAAGTTGTGACAGGGTTTTAAAGAGGAAAATACTTATTGAGAAGATAAAGCGTGATTTTTCGGACGAGCTCTCGAGACGACATACATAAATATATATATGAATATATATATATATACTATACACATACTTTTTCCGGTTAACCACTGTTATTATTTATTATGAAAGTTATGGTCGATTTCCGAGTTGTACATAGAAAAACTATTCATGTACATGTTGCAAGCAGCCAGATTGAGGAGTCTATATTGTGCACATAATCTGCGATGGCGTCACGGTACAACACGAGTTTCATTGTATTTAGTATTACTGATAAAAAACTACGTAGGTACCTCAAAGGTATACTTTATTATACTACTGGCTGTTGAACATAGAATAATTATAGGTTTAATTATTGTACACAGGAAAAGAATAGAGCACTATCACGTTTTTTCTTAATTTAACATCCCGAACTATATTATATTATGAATAATATATTTGTGATTGTAAGAATCTGCAACCAAATTGTGACAAAGAATACTTGTTGTTGTTATTATGATTATAACTATTATGTAATAACAATTATTTTATTATTTTATTATTATTGACATCATCATTATCATTATTACCGATATGATTGTTACATTACAAATTGTAATAATAATATTAAGATTTATTATTTTATTATTATACTTATTATACTATTACTATTACTGTAATTATTATTATCGCTATTTCTATTGAAATTATAATTAATATTGATACTGTCAAACGTGGCGTATGCATATTTCTACTCCAAATAAGGGTACCTTATGCAGATATATGCCGAGCGATTCGTCTCTCGTATTTGCAATCAAATGATATGCGTTTTCCGCGCTAATGTTAAAGAATATAGAAAAAGGAACGTACAGATTTTTTTTTGTAAAATAATGTATACCAATAAAACGCCTTGAGCGCCAATTCTTAACGTGTAGAACAAACAAGGTTGTAGGAACGCACGAAACGAATCGCCCTGTAAATATTTCACATACGTATGTATGTATAAGTTAAATATGAGCGCATGGTATATACACATATGCGTGTATATATCTAAAAATGGAACAAAAATGAAATGAACCTTCTATTTTGCATAGCTCCGTAAAGTAATTCTTCTTTCGGGTCTTAGATGCACACTAAATTACTTATAAAAGATGACATCTGTTGTTAAAAAGAATGCGAAAAATTTTTAATTATTACACACAAGTATGCAGGTCGACATAAGAGCCAGAACACGTGAGAAAATTGTACAATCATTATATTTTTTTTGTTTACATTTCTTTGTAATATCTCGAGATTTTTTTGAGGTTATTATCCTCTCTGTATTGCGAATCTTACGTCAGTCTGTATAGAGAATCCTATATGTGTATATAAACGTATACATATATGCAAAATCTGCGTGTTTTTTTTCGAAAATGTATCGATCGATAATCACCAATGGATGAAAATGCATGTTAGGCCAAGCAAGTAGCCAGAAATAATGTTGAAACTTGAATTTTAATATTCATTGATTCGTTAGTATCTTCTCTACATAAAATTGAACTCTCAGGCAGGAAATGCTTTTTTGCACTCGTTTTCTCGCATCAGCGCGTGTGTGATTTTATTTCCTTTTAAAGGCCACCATGTGCCACCTCCTCCTCTTTGTTACTTAATAAAATAAGCATTTTTTCGTTAAAGTTTGATAGCTCGCTGTTAGTGCCTCTGAAAAATGAAAATCTGTAGCGTGTTTACCTTGTGATTGAACAAGCTGGAAATGTTATATTAATCTTTTTTATAGCTAGTTTTTATATTCTATTCTTGTATAAGATGTGACTATGTTATTCGTACTTTTTTTTGATATTTGGACGATAATTCACTGAATTTATAAACTATGACCTTAATCTTCGTTATTTTTACACGTAACGTTTTTGATTATGTATGCTATTACAAATACTAATTACTGAAATCTATTTCAAAGGTTTGAATATGTAATGACGTTAATCCTTGACGATTACTAAGAATCTATATGGTAAAGTCAATCATTATATTTAAAAACTAATAACAATAAGTCACTTTGAACCTTTGAAATGGTAATAGCAGTAAATTATTTGCTAGATGACTGAAATAATTCAAGTTAAGATGTTGAGATTTGTGTTTATAAGCTTATTGAATTATCCTTCAACGGTTCTGTATTATATTTTTTCGAATATTCTACGCGACTGGAGCTCATACTACGCGAAATGAAATTACGCGGTTTGAGTGTTGACGGGTACCCCTGTTTTTCTTTACTGAGTCTAGATCCACTTGTGAATATAAAAAATTTTGACTTTACATAAGTAAATAATTTGTGCAATAGTTGACGGTTTTCTTTAAAAAAGAAAAGCGTTGAGTCGAGTAATCGTACCGGCTCTTAAGTTATGTTGTAAAGTAAAATAGTCGGCGTTTCCTGTCTGAAATTTCAAAATTTTATTCTCTACCTACCGAATGCGCCAGCCGTTTCGATTCCTTTCAACTGTAAATATTTTCTTATATAGTCGATGGAGCGAAGAAGAGTTTTCAGTCCCCGTTCCTCCTTCGATTCAACGCTCAGTTGCATTTTCTTCCAACGAAAATCGATTACAAAAGATACACTATGCGAAAATCTGTCATGAGATGGTTGGAATTATGTTGTGTATACACGTGTACACGCGCGAGCAGGCGCAGCGCATAGATAAGAGTATTTTTAATTATCTTACATGTATTTAATTTAAAGGAAAAGAGGAATGTCTAAGTGATACATAAAATGATGAACTGTTGCAGGCGAGTGCGTGCTCGCGCGCTTGTTTGTATGTACACCTTAGCACGTTGTATACATGAATTATTTATGTCATATAGATGGATCATATGTGCTTTCTAATGACGAATAATTTTATAAATATAACTATACTGATGTCAAGTGTACGTTCATTTTTTTCTTTGTATTTGCGCGCGCGCGTGTGTGCGATGGGAGAGACGAATTGATGAAAAGAGACAGAGATCATTTATAAGAGAGTAAGGGCGAGCGAGAAACCGAGGAAAAGAGCTTTGATGTAGAAAGGAAGGCGAGAGACTAAAACTAAAAAAAAAGAAATAATGAAAGAAAGTTTATGTATCGACGAATTAATATACGTCCTTATTCGCTGTTAACGATACGTTATTAGGGGATGGTTGTATGAATGAGCGTGCAAAACATGCATTCGTTAAATGTTTATATGAAGAAAGAGGGCTCGATGCAGATTCTTTGTAGATGCCAAGACTCGTAAAGTTTCACTTTAAGTTTAGTAGGTTTTGTATATTGCACAGAGGCGTGCGACGTTCTTTTGTGATCGATCCAAGTCATCGTGTGTAAAAAGATGCATTGTCTATTGCTTCGCACTTGATCAATCTATTTTAATTAAAAAATATGCTGATAAGAAAAAAAAATTGTTTTATTAACATACCTTTTTCCAACATTTTCATGCATATTCTTGTTCTTATGATAAAACATTTTGCTGAATGAACTGGTTACAATTTTTAAGTATTGATCGTTGTGTAATTGATAATAAATTTGCTGGACAAAACGTTGTACGATTCTGGTATGGTTCGCGCTCAATAATGATGAATGATAAATTTTATTTTATATTATTTTATTCAGTGACTGATACATAACATTACAATTTAGCAATAACATTATTGCGTTGATTAAAAATAAAATTAATTATCTCTTGACTCAATAAATCTCTATATAAGGCACTCTATCGCCGAGTCATAAATCATATTTGGCAGTCGTTGAAAAGGGAATATTCAACGCGGTATGGCACAGCGCTCGTTCGTATAGCTGTTTCGTTATTAAGCGAGTGCAGTGGCAGTGTCTATAAATATACATGTATACGCGCTACATTTTATCAAAAACATCACTTTCATTTATATACATAACTATTTATTTTATCAAAATATATGCGTTGTTTCGCGACGATTAAAGCGCAAACCAGAAATCAAATGTTTATTTTATTAAACGCGGCTAACCGTAGGTTGGATCAATAATTTTATAATATTTAATATTATAAAAGCATTTTGGTATATTTTACAGATATGAAAAAGCATTATATTAATGTTTAAAATTATCTCTATAACTAGCACTGGTAAATGTACTATATAAAACTGCAATATTATCGTACAAAAGTTGTTACTGCAGTTGACTTACAGATAGCACGTAAATTTATTGACTTCAAATTGGCTAGGACGATGTACGCTTTTGGATTAATTAACTAAATTTCTCTGTTCTTTTACTTTAAAATTTATGCTGTATTCCACTAAAGTTTGGGGTAATATATTTCTTAGGTACACTGCAGAGATTTTTGTTCAAACATATAAAAATATCTGATTTACTTGAACGTTTATAGCTATCAGCAATATTTGATTATGCAAATTATTATAAACTTTCCTTTTTTTATAAAATATTATGTATGGTTCGTACAAAGTGAATCTCTACCTTAAAGCTAATTAAATAACAATCTGTTCTTAAAAATTCTATGTCTAAAAGAAATCGAATTTTTGAATTTGTATGAATCGTAACGCTAGTGCCGGCAAAAATGAACTCCAGGATTTTTGTATTTCTGAACACAAGTATCGTACTAGGCTTTTTCGAGAGTTAATTTTTCCCGGTACCTTGCTCTCGACGAGCTTTTTGGTACTGATGCAAGGAGGCGAACGAACGCTCCTCGAAAGAAGAAGAAAATCAGCACAGCAGGACCAGCTCCCGCGCGTTTCGTCCAGGACTCAAGGCAGCTCTAAGAACCGAATCATCCACGTCACTCCTGGTCTTCGATATGCTTGCGGTGTCGGCCCCTCCTTCTCAGATGTTCGGGTACTCGCCTGTTCTCATTAGGTCTGTGTCTTCTCTGTGCATACTGCTGCTGCAACTGTTGGTACTGCGTCTGATCCTGGTAGGGATTCCTGCGCCAGTCTTGGCCAGGATTGCGCTGGTGCTGGTAGTAGCCGTTGCCCTCGATCTCGTTGTTGGCGTCATCCGGATGGTAACTGGCGGTCGGCTCGCGAAGTCCACCGTGGACGCTGCTCTGGTAAGGTGGTCGAGCTCCTCCACGGTGGGCTGATTCCTCGCTCACGCGCTTCCGGATACAGACCGAGCAACGCGAGACCCGGGACGTGTGGTCGGTCTTGAGGGTCTGCTGCTGAGGCTTGCGGAACTGTTCGTAGTCCTTGATGGTGGCCATCCAGTAGGAGACCGCGGTCGAGAAGAAGTTGCAGGTGCCCTGTCCGCGGCACTCGATGAACGGCCGCGCGCGGAACTCCTCCAGGCAGGAGCCTGGCGAGGACAGAGGTTGACCACCGCCCGCTGCTCCGGCATCGCGATGCTGAAAGAGATTTTGTTGTTGCAGAGATTTGTCCTAGTAGCTTTATTTTTAAGGAAGCAGGAGAATTGTACAAACCATCAGGAAACTGTATCCAGCCCAGAGCTCTTCCCAGCCTCCTGGACAGTCGGGTATAGCCATCGACTGGCTGTGCATGACGATGAGGCGCGTCGGTGCTTCGCAGACTGAACAACGTGATATGTAGGCGCCGACTTCGCGAGACGGGATCGGCGTCATCGACATCGGCATCTGTTCGTTCGAGCTCAGCCAGTAGCTGTAGTCGTTGCGGTTTGCGTAGTCGCACACGTTGTTCAGATTGCATACGTTGAACGGCATCACAGAGAACTTCTTCAAGCAACTTCCGGGAGTACCTGAATCCGGACAATTTTAATTGAGATTTTAAATTATTGGCAAGCTTATTACGTAAGAGATAATTATGAATGTCATTAGACGTACCTAAATCTTGGGCATGTGCGTAACTGTTGCCCATAACGTGGAGAAGCGAGAAACCATCCCACATTTTCACTGTGTTTCTCGGACATACTGGAATCATCGCGGATTGCGAATGTCTGGCGAAGTAGAATCCTCGGTTTTTAGGTCCGGGGCCAGGAGGTGCTGGTGCTCCTGGAGATCCCGGGAATCCTGAGAAAGTTTATAAACATAACGGTATGTACTCATGTTTACTACATAGAATCGTACTAGAACACGAAGAAGAGTAGAGAGTAACGACTCACCATGAGGTCCAACACGACCAATTGCTCCAGGTTCACCTTCTGGACCATCTGGTCCATCGGGACCGTCCATTCCTGGGTTACCAGGTAGTCCCATCATACCTGTCTCTCCGGCGCGACCTGGTATACCGTCCTCTCCCGGCTCTCCAACGATGCCAGGCAAACCACGTTCTCCTAGAATTGGCATGAAAATTTATTAATACCAGTTGATTTAGACAAAACTAAAAGTCATTATATTTTTATTTGAATTACTGTACCTTGGAAACCAGGATAACCAGGTTCACCCATAAATCCCTTCAGAGCTCTTGGTCCGGGAATAAATTGACCTCGTTCACCCTTTTGACCCTGCGAATCAAATAAAATAGCGTAGTATTTCAAGGAAGCTGTAATGAAAACTTGGCAACAATGTAAGAGGCATCTAATATTAGAAGAACTTACTTTGCGACCTTGCATACCCTGCAAACCAGGTCTTCCAGCATAACCGTCATCTCCCTGTTCTCCCTTCAGACCAGGCAATCCCAACAGTCCAGCAAATCCTTCGTCACCTCGTTGTCCCTTAGCTCCTGGTCGTCCATCCAATCCAGGCAGACCGAGTTCACCAAATTCACCCTTGTTACTGAAACCCGAATAACCGATATCTCCCTGCATACCCTTAGGTCCGCTTGGACCTGGCAGACCAGGCTTTCCTTCCATACCCGGAGCTCCTGGGAAGCCTATGTAGCCTCGTGGACCTAACAAATTTAGTTGGTCATTGATGATTCCGTCATCTCAATTTATTGAAAAAGATACATTATAATCGTTAATGCTGTGTTTACCGTTGTCTCCTCTTTCTCCCTTAGGACCAGGGTAACTAATTCCAGGTTCTCCAGTCATACCATTTGGACCATCGTAGCCATAGTCTCCTGGACTGCCCTTGAAACCAGGTCTACCGTGGAATCCTGGTCTGCCATCGAGTCCAGGAACACCAGGTTCTCCGTGTTCAGGGAATTCACCAGGAGGTCCAGCCGGACCCTCTGGACCGACGTCACCGACCATACCCTTTTCACCAGGGAATCCAGGGAATCCTTCCAATCCTGGCATACCGTACTCTCCCCGTTCTCCCTGTTTTTCAAATGTAAATAGTAATTTTAGTATTTAGTATTTGAAATGATAAGATATGAACTTTGAATTAAGCTAAATCTACCTTTCTTCCTGGGGCTCCCATGTATCCATGAGGTCCTCTTTCTCCTTTTCTACCAGGTATACCATCCAATCCAGAGTCTCCTTCATCGCCGTAAGTTGCATTACCAAATCCAGGGTAACCAGGCTCACCGAGTAAACCTTTAGGTCCAGCTGGACCGGGTCGTCCCCTTAAACCAGTTGGACCAATGTCCCCAGGCATACCTTTTTTTGAAACAGTATAGTTAATAATGTCCAGCAACTAATTAACTAATAAATATCTTTAAGTATGCTCACCTGGACGTCCCATAAGCCCAGGATCTCCGTCAAGTCCGCGTTTTCCTTTTGGACCATCGACTCCTGGTGGACCCATTGGTCCTCGCTCACCCTTGAATCCTGGAAGTCCGTGTGTTCCTGGGTAACCCTTCTGACCCTTTAGTCCCTCGTCACCTATTTCTCCCTTGAATCCGTCTCGACCGAAATCACCTCGGTCTCCCTAATAGATTTATTTTTACGGTCATATACCTAGTACATTGTAAATTATAATATATTCGTTCACTACAATTAAATAGAACTAACCTTTATTCCCTTGGTTCCGTTAAATCCATGATATCCATTGTCTCCTCTAATTCCCTTCAGTCCCATGAAACCATCAATGGACAATCCCTTAGCTCCAGGAAGACCAGGTCTGCCGTCAACTCCTGGTGCTCCCGGAAATCCGACATCTCCAACAAATCCAGGCTCTCCGAGTTCACCCTGGGGACCACTAAACGAGTTCTCACCCCGTTCTCCTTTCAGACCCATGAAACCTCTGTCTCCCTTGAGACCTCGCCATCCTGGAGGACCGGGTGGACCTTCGACTCCCGGTAGACCATAGTCTCCGCGTTCACCTTTGGGTCCATTCATACCAGGCTCACCCTCCAAACCTTCCCAACCTTTTGGTCCTACGTCACCGACTTCACCGATATCTCCGTCCTCGCCTGGGGCTCCCGGGAAACCCAGTTGTCCATCCATACCCGTGAAACCTTCAAGACCCGTTTCACCCTCGGGACCTCGGCGGCCCGGTAAACCGACATTACCACGCACACCCTTTTCGCCATCGAATCCTGGCGCTCCGTCGAGACCTGTAATTTGTTTTTACAAGTTATATCGGTGTAGGACTCTATGATATTAACAATATTTATTTGTTCTCATTTCAATTGCGTCGTACCTTATTGATTCGACAATTACGAATAAAAATTATTTTTCACTATTAAAATCGCAAAAAGTTACGGGCGAAGCCATTGAGATCAATTAAGCGATTTATTGTTAAATCGCACAAACAGCATACCTTTGAAGCCCATGTCACCGATCATTCCTGGCCGTCCAGGAATTCCAGGAAGGCCGGGCTCTCCCCTCCAGCCTTGAATGCTGTCTCCGCGTGGCCCCTTTTCTCCTGGTGTACCGGGGAATCCGGCATAGCCGATCGATCCTATCTCGCCCTTGAAACCCTTAATGCCTGGCTCACCGGGTGGACCGCGAAAACCTGGTGGTCCGAAGTCACCGACATCACCCTCTTCGCCTCTCAATCCCATCTCACCGATGTCTCCGTAGTAGAAGTTGTTGGCTATGTCACCACGGTCTCCCTTAGGACCGGCAAGTCCCTATAATTTTAAACAGAGAAATTGATTGTAAATGTAATGAGAAATGCGTTTCTTGGGAATTAAATAATCGACTTTTTTCTTTAAAATAATTATATCATCGACAGGATGATGATGATGCAAAAAAAAAAAAAAATTGTCAAAATGAAAATAAAATTGTCATTGACTACTTACCGGCATACCATCGATACCGGGTGCACCGGGAGTACCCGTAGGACCGCGAGGACCTTCGTCTCCTGGCATGCCAGGGAATCCCTTGATGCCGTCCGGTCCCTGAGCTGAGAAACCCGTCGGTCCCGGTTCACCGGATAGACCCATGAGACCTCTGAATCCGGTATCACCTCTTTCTCCCTTGCGACCGTCTATGCCTGCAATAGAAAAATAAAGCATTTTCAAAACTCACGTACGTGCGCTGACGAAATTTCATCACCCAGTTTGCCCATACCGCTCTCTCCTTTAAATCCTTTCGGTCCTCGAATGCCCTTGAATGGCAGGATATCGTGTTGCGAGGAATCTCCTGCTTCTCCCTTGGAACCGGGAGTTCCCCTCTCTCCTTTCGGTCCAGGTGCTCCGTCAAAGCCTTGGTCACCTTTGAGGTACTCCTTCGGAATTGGAGCCCGTTCTCCTTTCAGTCCATCGACGCCATTCCAGCCAGGTTCGCCGTCGCGACCGGGGTTACCGGGCATTCCGTAGTCACCCTTGATTCAAATAAAACTATGCATCAACCATCGTCTCGGAATATAAATACATTTTTTGTACGATTTTGCAGTAAATATACCTTCTCTCCCTTAGGTCCATCGAAGCCGAAATCTCCATCCTCGCCAGGTCGTCCGCGGATACCTCTCAAACCCACGATACCTGGGAAGCCCTTATCTCCCTTATCACCAGGAGGAGATACGTGATGCGAACCGGGTAGGATGACGCGACCGGCTGGACCCTTGGGACCTTGTGCTCCCCCCATACCGTGCAGCCCGTTTTCTCCGTCGAGACCTGGAGCTCCTTGAGCACCTGGGATACCCATCATACCTTTGAAACCTCGGGGACCTGGAAGACCAGGGAATCCAGGAGCTCCGTTGAAACCGTCGTAACCTGGGGTACCCAACTCTCCCTTCTCACCCGGTGCTCCTGTAAAGGAGATATTTATTTAGATCTTATTATCTACAACAACATTTTTGGATGATGTAAATTGTCTTTTTTTTACCTGGAGCGCACACCCCGCAGTCGTCACCACGAAAACCCTTGAATCCTTTAGGTCCGTCCCAACCTTTTATACCGGGTATGCCGGGCATACCTGGCAAACCTGGTAGACCGGACTCTCCTTTAGGACCCACGATCGGCGAACCTTTGCCAGGGAAACCCTTGGGTCCTGGAAGTTGTAAAAATTGCGTTTGTTTACTGTTTTGCATTAGTTTTTAATTTTTACTTTTACCAAAGTCTTCGTCGAAAACTTTATATTTTTGAATGTTAATACATTATTCACCGAACTGAAAAGAGCATAGAGAATCTGAACGCTGTACTAGCATTCTTTTTACTACGCCATTCAACGATTCCCATTATTTAATGACTCGTTTTCTCCGCCAACGTCTAAACCGATACGAACCAATTATGAGTCTCGTAAAACTCGCTAATACTCTTTCTTATATTACCGGGTCTCTAATATTCACTACAACACCGCAAGCGGCCTCAGGCGTGAAATAACCGGTCTCTGTGTAAATGTCTAAACTTAGCCAATAATTACCCAAAAATTCGCTTCGGGTAATCACCGTAAAATTCAAAAAGATGGTGATTTACCTGGTGCGCCAGGTTCTCCTCGATCGCCTAAGGGACCTTCTCGGCCGTCCACGCCGGGGAAACCATCTCGTCCGGGTGGACCAGTGATTGTTATTCCGGGGAAACCTTTCTCGCCTAGAGGACCAATTGGTCCGGGCAGACCGATCGGGCCTTGGTATCCGATAGGTCCGGCTGGGCCTGAAGTTCAAAAGGGATATGGTTTTAAGAAAGATTCCTCTTTTTTTATTAAAAATAATGTTTCATTCTGAGAGACAAATTGTTCTAACCATCATCTCCCCGCTCTCCTTTGACGGATGATCCCTTGGGTCCCGGGTTTCCTGCAGGACCTTGAGGACCGGGAGGTCCTGGTGGTCCGATGTATCCAATCTTTCCTGGTTCTCCAGGCGTTCCAGGAGGTCCCGGTTCTCCCGGGAAACCTGTGAATCAAATTCAATATTTGTAAATGAATTTTGCATATAATACTGCCGAGCACTTTTATAGAATTATAGAGAACTTACCGACATCACCCTGAATACCGATGCTACCCCTGATGATCTCATCGAGTTCCGGTATGTATTGACCTTTTTCACCGGCAGCCCCCTGTCTTCCGGGTGTACCTTGTCTACCTAGGTCACCTTGTTCGCCCTTTTGAATAATAACAATACGAACGCCATTTTAATTTCCATTCATTCGTTCAAGCAGATGCGAAACTGAAAAATGGAATCATAATCACCTTAGCTCCCTCGGGTCCCTGCTTACCGAAGTAACCAGGAGCACCTTTTTGGCCTTTTTCTCCGGACGGACCCTGGGGCCCTGTAACACCTTGTTTTCCTCTCGGACCATCATCACCTTGTTCTCCTTTCGTGCCTTTCAATCCATCACGTCCGGCGTGTCCCTGCATATCAAATTTACTGTTACTCATATCTCGAGCTCGTATATTCATCAATTACGCATTACAGCATCTCGAATTCTTTTTTAAAAAAAATTAATTCCACTTTCCGAGAAACCGGTATTCCCCGCGTCCCAACTCCACGAAAGAATTTGAAATACAATAGAGCATCGCGAGAGTCATGCGGCCTCGACATAGAGAAACAATTAAGGATATATCCACGGCATCGTATTAGCAGATTCCACCGGTCGCGTCCGGCGACTGCATAATGAGCCGGTCCGGCGTTCCATCAAACTGTCCGTCGGATGCAGAAACGAGGCCCTTAATTTACTAGGCGTGCAGCAGGTAGTCGCGATATATTCTATGCTATACACAGCAGTATGAGAGAAAGAAACGAATTAGAGAGACGACTCACCGGCAGTCCTTTGTTTCCCTGTTCTCCTTTGCGGCCGTGATCACCGGGCTCACCCTTGTAGCCTCTGGGTCCCTGAGGTCCGGCACGTGTCGTTGTGTTCGGAGGTCTGTGTGATGCGTTCAAATTCGGCTGGCCCTTATCACCCCGGTCTCCTTGTTCACCGAGTTCTCCCTTCGGCCCGGTGACGTCGTCACCTTGCTCACCCCTGAGACCGGGTAGCCCTGGAGCACCTGGATAACCCTGGAATTTTTTGCATGATAATTGTACATAATAAAAGCATGAATTTGCGCGAAAGTAAAGTATTCAATTCTCGCGTAAGTAGCAAAATTTAACGGGGGTATCTCGTTAAAAAAGACGATACGCTAAAATAATCCTCCAATTTCATAAAAAAACATCCAATTTTTCAAAACGTCCGTCGCAGTTTCATATACACCGGCGTTAAAAAGAGTATAATATAAGTGGAAAAAAAGTTGGCGACGACGACGGTAATCCACAGCGCAGCAGAGCCAAGTGCACGAGTTATAGCGCGTTCGCGCGGACGTGCGGCGCTCTCGAAATTCGAGCCTTTTCCGTCGCGGTTCCTGCTGTCTCTCGACAAAGCGAGGCTACTGGAATTTTCTTAAGATGAGAGATGTGCGAGCCTCAGCGTCTGCTCAGCAAAGACGGAATCGCGTTACTCGGACTCATGCATGTGCGGCACGAGGAGACACTCGCTTTTATTATATTTATATATATATGTCGTGTATATGTATTGCGCGATGAGTTATCCTCCTCGTGTAACTTACACTATCGCGACTGAACTTGAATCGCTTGAGGAAATGTTTGAAAAGCTGGCTTTTTGCTGGAAGACGTGGGGGGAGAAGTGCACTTTTATAACCGAGTAGTTTTTTCTTTTCATTCTATACATCTTTTATGATATTTTAAATGAATACTTACGATATCACCTGTCTCGCCGGGATATCCATTGTCGCCGGGAAGTCCGCGGAGACCTTCAGGACCCTTGAAAAATCACATTCCCCCGATATAAATAAAAATCACGTATCGCACAAAACAAAAATCCAAATCCCTCACATCTCTGCCATCGAGTCCAGCGGTACCGCGTTCTCCCTTCACACCCTTGGTATTAACACCACCCTCACCAGCGTCACCAGGTGGACCCTTCATACCAGGATGACCGAAGGGACCCCTTTCACCGTGAGGTCCAGGATAACCGGGAACACCAGCTCTTCCGTCGGTTCCATTGCAGCCGTCGAGACCGTCGGGTCCTCTTGGTCCTGTGGAACCAGCTCGACCCTGCAATCAACGCCGTCGTGTCATCTTCTTTTACTTTACGCGCTCTTTAATTTTTTTTTCTCCTCTTAGAGACAACGCTTTAGCCGATGGTAAAACGCGTTCGCCGGTTTGTATTTACTCGCGCCAGTAAAAAGGCCTCGTAAACACTTGCCGACGAACGCGTTTTGCGCCCGCGGTTGATGCGTTAAATTATATATTGCGCGGCTCTCTGCTTCGGAGAGCCGACTGTTTTCCATGCTCCTTTTTTCGGGCTCACTCTTTGCCGACTTACCCGACGGCGTCGTTTAAAGCGGTTTGCTTCGACTTTATTATTTGGGGATTCCATTTGAAGATGTTTTTTAGGGGGTAATTAAACGTGTTATACAGTGTGTGATTTTTTCTTTAAAATTCTCTGCCGATTGAATCGCGTAATTTCATTTATTGGATAAAACGTATGTATGAATTTCGTGAAAAGAATTCACATGAATGTGTAATAAATTCAAAATGTAAAATGATCATATAATACATAAATCAAAAGACGCGCCCGAAATAGAGTAATTATAAAGAAACAGCGTCAAACTTACCGATTCTCCAGGTTTACCAACGAATCCTTGAATACCCGCTTCACCCTGCAATCAATAAAAAGTGATCAAAACATCATCCTCGACCATATCATTATAACGCTGCTTAATAAAGTCCAAAAATTAATGACTCGCATACATCAAGCTGTTTCTGCGAACATCTTCGGGACACACCACGTCGCCTCGAATAATTATGCACAGCTCACTGCAGCTGCTGCAAACTTTCACGAGGATGAAAAAAAAAGAACGGAGATCTCGCACAAGTGGAGGTAAAAAAAGGACGAGTAGGAAGGTTCCCTTGACCAAGTTAACGACTTCCGCGGCGTATAGACACGCCTAAACAAATATCCTTGCCTGCGATGCACACGTACTCCTTTCGCTGCGTTTTTTTTTTTTTTTTGAGTTGAGAAACTTCCCACGTGTCGCTTTGTACACTATATAGGTACTCGTCCGGCAAGTCGAAGCTGAATTTCACTCGTCGTCGGTTAAAACGGTCTCTCGCGAATTCGTTTCCTTTAATTCCTCTTCGAGAACACTCGCAATTGGGATTATTCAGCTTTAGTGACTCTTTAAGGCTTGTATCTTTATCGGGAATGTGTTTAAGTTTTTTTGGGGGGATTTAAGTAGGTTTTTTACGGCGTACTTTATTTTGCATCAGTCGGCTGTACAACTCTTACGTGGGCTGTAAATATCACTTAAGAGCAACGTATACGCGAGACGTATATTTCAGTTTAATTTCATTCGTACTGCTCTTATAAGTCGTTTTATAGGAGGTCGGAGTGATTCATTTGTCGATGTGCTCTAGTTGTGGTTTATTGAAATTGCACAGTGTTTTTGGAAGATAAAATAGCATCTCTTTTTCTTTTAGAAAATATGGGTTACTCTCGGCTGTAAGTTGCTCGTAAAAATTTTAATTAGCAATGAACTCTCGTTATTTTAATTGATTCTTGGTACGACGACACTTTTTGATAAATTTGAATGAACTCGTTACTTTCAACTGTACTGCGCGCTCTCGATGGCTTGTACAAGGAAAAACAAGTTTAACTTATAGCATCGATTTAAGTTAATCGAGTGAATCAATTCTTGCGCAAAGCTTTTTAAATAAATAATTGGTGAAAGGTATATATCGACGTACGATATTTCAATTTCACATGTACTACCCAACACTTGTTTTTCAAAAATTAAAATTAAATTTAACAACGGCTAAAAGTAAACTGGATTACCGATAATGAAATTTCAAACGAACTCACTTCTACCTCAACGACATTAGACTACATCGCGTTACATCGATGTCTGGTACAAAGTCTCTCTCTCATCTATATAATTCATCCTTTTTTACATCGCCTTCCACTGGCACGAATTGTTCAAACCAGGTCAGGAGGAATAACACAAGAGGCGATAATCGATATTACATCACATACCGAAAGAAAACACGCGACATCTCTCCCCTTATACATATACAAACTCTCGGCATGTCTCCCAAAATAAAACGAAAAAAAAAAGAATCTTATATAGCCAGGTCGAAATCCCGCTATCAGAGTCCCGACATCAAGAACAATCTCTCAAGGGATTACATCGGCGCGACACGTTAAAGGAAGAAAAGAAAAGCAAAAAAAAAAAAAAAAAAATTGACGCGACGCGAATAACTGCAAGGGCCATTTAAGGAGAGAGAGCTCGATTCTTCTTCGGCTGATGTGCATATATACGCTCTGGTGTCACGGTCGCAATTTTCGGCATACGTGAGCCATTTCTCTCTTCTTCTTCTTCTTCGCGCTGAATCATCGGGCGCTGGTCTGGTACCAAGAGAGATCGGATTAATTGCTCGCGATCGAGGCGCGGCGCGGGACTTGATTAAGGAATTATGTAAAGTGTGCCCGTGGTGAGCTGGTCCGATCTCGACGGGTAATTGAATCGTGATACTCTCTCGGTGTATTTTCTTCGTGTGGCCGCTCTAATTATTCACGATTTCGCATGCCGCTCTCTCGACTGCTTTTTCGTATATACGATATGGGTTTGGATTATTATTTCTGCGGTTGCTTTTCTTTTTCAGGATTTTTTATGGGTGTGTACTTGCGTGCGGGAAGGTTGTACGTACACGGGGTAATAAGGCGAGGGGAAATTATACTGGATTAGCTTCAATTATTGAATTACGCGCGAAATAATCGATATCGGTTTCGTAATGGCTTTTATGATATGATCACCGCTATCCATCTCCCATCAGGCTTTTAGCGTAACGCCTTATTGAAAGCATAAACAATTTTATACATTACTACTAATTCGATTAGAAGACTTTAAATTATTCTTTTAATAAGAAAAAAACGTGCTTTCGAAACAGGAATGTCAGAGAAAATGTTAGAGTCACATGCAGTATATATGTGCGAATGCAGCTATTTCAAAAGCATGTGACAAACGATACTTCAGATATATGCATACGAAATTCAATCCCAAAGAGATACCATGCATTTTTCGACTCATATATATTATTCCGCGAATCGGCCCCAATTTCCTTCGCTCGTTCAAACAGCCGAAAATTACCCCGCATTTTCGCGAAAAAGTTCTCGTTAAAAATAAAAATTCGCAGCATAATAAGAGATTCGCGCGCAACGAGAGCAATGTGCGCGGTGCATCGCACACGTGCGGAATTTCGCTATCTGCCATCTCGCGCGAAGGACGACGACGGATGTGTTACGAGAAACGTTACTGTCGGCTGTATATTTACGTTTTCGTATATATGTGTGTGCGCTTGTGCGAATGCTCTTAGCTTCTCTACTCTCGTTTTGTTTTAAGCTAGTTATACAATCTTGTTCGAAAGTTTGACTTGCAGTACATTTCTCGATGACCAAAGAAATCGTCGTTCAACGGAGATTTTTAATTTTAATAAACATAGTGTTAAGTGTATTTTAAAACGCATTACGTGTGTCCTATATTTATACACTCGAGGCAGCGTTCGAACATGTGCTCGAACATGTGGCTTGAATTTAGCGAGGTTTATGAAAAAGAATTTTTTCTTCAAGTCTACCTCGGTTGACCCTAGCAAGTACAAAGCGAAACAAGCAAGAGGGAAGCACGCGAGACGAATGGAGATGAAGAAAAGTCAGAGAGATGACGACGTGAGATGGCTTAGCTGCGCGCGCAATGACGCGTTGTAGAAAAAAAAGGAAGTGGCATGTGAAGGGCTTCAAAGGAACTCTGCAGAGATGCAGTGAAAAAATCGCGCTTTCTAATCTTCGAGGTACTGCCAAATCACGGCTTTAGTCGGATGTTTAACAGTTTTTTTTAAGAAAAAAATTGCTATTTTTACATGTCATCAAAAATTAACCACGCGTTCGCTTAAACTTCTGTACCAAGTTCGCGCTCTAAAAAATCCTGCAAAGTCAAATAAAAGTCAAAAGGGTTTCGCACACGCGCCGTTGGAAACTCGAAGCTCGGCTCGTGCGCGATATTCCCCAGACGCAGAATCGCAGCAGCAGAACACACATCAGCAGCAGCAGCAGCAGCAGCAGACGGAGAAAGAAAAGGCGATATCAGAACATGAGATCACGCGGCCGGCGCATCCGGTGCATCAGGAGCAGCCTCCTCACGAGCTATACACTTGTCAATGGGAAGTGCGTTATCGGCTGCAGTTGGACGCGTGCAGGCTCTTCTCTCGTCGTTTTTCCGCTTCCATTATTATTTCCTTTATAATATTCATCGGACGATTTACACAATGGCTATTATCTGCGATTACGCGCGTCTCTATTGTGCAGTGCTGCGCTATAATACTCGAGGTCAGCTCATCGGAAGCATGTGCTGCGAGCTTTCCGATATAAACGGCGAGAGCTTTTTTTTATTTCGCGCGCTTTTCCTCCTTTATTTATAGATCTCGTCGCCGCACGTGCATCGATATATGGCTCTATTAGATCGTGTGATATGGAAAAGCTCTTTAAAGCTTTGTTTTTTTTTATATCAGAGAAGATCAAAGCTCGAATTTCAGCTTGGTCTCGCTGCGCAGGATTAATTATAACGTTAGCTTTGTCAAAGTACACGGAATATAAATCACGACGACGCTGGCTCTGTATATTCGGTAATATTCATGAAAAGCCAGGCACGTCCTATATATATATTATATATACATAGTCAGCTCGCAAGTTCTTCAGGTAGAGAAAGAGGGGAAAAAAGCACATAGTTGCAGCTGCGAGAGGCTCGAGCAATTTGTAACTTTTAACCGGGGGCGCAAAGTCACGCGACAAAGTTTACCTCGGGGGCAAGATCCATCACGCGCTCGCGGGACAAAGCCGCGGCAAACACGTGCTACTAATACTACACTGCGATAGTTCGCGGACTCTGTGTATAGAGCAGCTGTATGTATGTATGTACGACTGAGGCAATTTGTACATCTCCGGCTGGCGATTATCGCCCGAGAATTGAATTCGATTAGCCGTGGCTGAACACGACTGATATCCGAGTCTGCTACTGCGTTTAGGTGTATACTACTGTTTGATTGGTCGACGCTATTTTTCATCCTGCCTGTACTGATGGCAGTGCGTATGTTTTGGCTGATGAAATTAAGCAGTGATTATTGATGCAGTTCTGCGTAGCTAAAATTTAAATTACTTATAGCTGTTTCTCTTATAATTGCAACATCTCTCGAGCTAATTCCAGTATAATCACAGCTGAAAAATCATATCCCTTTCATATCATCCATAAAAAGAATCATTTCCACTGGAAGAAGATTTAACCGCGAGCATCACGTATACACAAGCTCCGCTACAATCTGCAGTCTCGAGTCTCTAAAAGCCGCGTATAGTATCACGGAGGACACAATATAAACGACGTACAGTACTGTACTATGTAGTATACCAGTAGTCGCGCGCCGCGATACACAGACAGAGAGAATGAAGTGTTGGCGTAGAGGTAAAATTGAATAATGGTTTACTCTATATAAGTACGACTGTGGGCCAGTTGCGAAATAACTGGAAAAGCTATATCTCCTCGTATAGCAAAGACGACGCAGTAATTTCAGCGCGCGGCCCGGCGGCACTTTGCAATGTACATTCGAGAATGTCACGATCATTATTTCCGGAGAGAGAGAGAGAGATATATAAGCGAGCTTAGTATAGTGATTGCATACGTGCCTCTGCTTTAGAGGCCAATTACATATATATACACCCGCGTCGGCCGCAGATTAAAACCGCGATTGTGTCATATCCTCTGGAATTTCGGCAGATGAGTTCTTCTTCTTCTTTTTACAAAACGCTTTAGAAATCCCTGTAAAAGGTTGCGTATAAGTCTCGCGACGGAGATGAGGACAGGAAATGCGTCGACGCTCGCCTACTCTTCCGCGGACTGATAAAACCGGGCGACGCATGTATGTGGTATATAGTCTGCATCGCTTCGGAAGTAACGCACGCGCTTTGTTGCAGCATCTATATGCAGATACGTTCGGTCGCTCATGAATGGAGGACTTTTCTAATTGAGAAAATTTATCATTGTCGAGAGAGCGTAGGAAATTTTATAGTGCGAAGGCCGCGACTGAATCACTCGCGCTAATTTTACGTTTAGCGATTAGGAGAGTACGTAGTTGTGAAAAGGAGGAAGTATATTTTTATATGTTATATGTACTTTGATTAAAACTTTGGTGCATATATTTTTTTTAAATACATCGATGGCCAGTCAATTAATTTCACCGTTCTCTCACGCGAGAGAAAGAGAGACGCGTATATACGCAGATTTATCGAGTGCAGCGGTGTGTCGGCTGACCCACATTTTAAAATAAAATCCCGTTACACGCAGAGCTTTATATGCTCATTGATGAAATGTTCTCGAAACACACTGCACGTATGAATGACCGGCGCGCGACATCATCACACCGGAAATTCATCTAACCCCCGCATCTGCAGATAGTCAAAGGCGTCCTCCTCTTATCTCTGTGTATATACTCAAGTGCGAAAAGAGTACGCCTTCCTCTCGTTATTATTATATTTTTTTTCAATCGCGTGATCCGCGCGCTTTTTTCCTGTCGAGATATATCTGCGATGCGGCTGCATATATTATATTTTATCAATTTCGTACACTCATTGTGTTTTATTATATGCATATCGGCGTTATCTGCAATTATGCGCAGATTTTGTTTTGTTCTCGCTATATAATGAAGTAACACAGCTGTTTGAGCTGCTGAGACGAATAAATAAAGCTGTTCGTGTCGTTTTCGAGCCTATATTGATTTTCCAAGTAAAATATACCGAAAGGGAATTTCAGAAATATATAACAGATCGTGCGCGTATATAGTAGTAGTCAACAACGATCGAATCACACAAAAGGAATCTCGGCTATTCTCAAAACAGCCGAAAATAGACTTCTGCTCCAACGGCATCAGTATAGTATATAATGCGTCTTGATCATAGCCGTTGCACTGACAGCCAACGCGTTTGCTTAAAAAGCGCGCAACAAGAGCTCAGACATACATCGACACGAGCCTGCTGTATACACTATCCGTCAGGCACTCACACCCACGCATATATATATAATACACAAAACGCCTTTCTGGAAGGCGCGAAATATATCTCGATCGCTGGCTATCGGGGTCATTGGCATCTCTCCTCGCCTCTTTGCATATATAAATATATACGTATATACCCAACAAGTGTACATCAGAGAGAGAGAGAGAGAAAGAAGCGACAATGCGCAATGTTGTGTATATATTATATATATATAGGTATACACGTGCAAGTGACTTCTTTTATCGGCGACGAGGGGCTGCACTGCACACGCGCGAGACTCGTCGGATGGCCTAGTTCTTGGTCGCGCCAGGGAAAACAAGCGGAAACACGCCGGAACGAGAGCGTCGCCGTTTCCTAGCCTAAATTTAACGCGAACGCGGCCTACACTGCTGCTGCAGCAGAGACCGAACGAGAAGATATCGAAAACTCGGATGCATCTCTCTTTCTCTGCATGAGGCGCCTACGAGGATGCGACTTCCGGGAAGCGATTGCTGCAGTTGACAAAAATTCGGAGAGCTACTGCCCTCCGGCTGCTACTGACCGTAATGACTAATGGCTGCGTGTGCATTCGATGGAAAAAAAATTGCTCTCGAGAGTGGAAGAATAGCTTTTTGTAGGCCGCCGCGACTGAGTTGAGATATGTTTTCTTTAGCGGTGACGGCTACTGTGCTGATGATTATTATACAATGGAAGTATCAGAGCTTTTTCCGTGTTTATTATAATAGGAAATTTTCTTTTGATTATATGGGGTTAATCCTGTTTTTCTTTTTGTAAATTAAGGCGGGAATGCCGCAAAGTTTGAAATTCAGTTAAGGGATAGTGGCGATAATTTTATGGACTTTCGCGCGAGGCCACAATTTAAAGCTCACAGCGTTGAGCCGGAACGAAATCGATTCGAAATAAGATTTCTCGGCCAATTTAACCCGCGCGGCGGCGGCGGCGGCTTTATTATTTTAAATGGGTCACGCTGAAAAAAGCTCCGAGCTTTCAAAACTTGCAGGGTCAAAAGTTTGCTTCAACTTTCGAAGAGCGCGTTCGCGCGTGCGTGTACTCGAAGCTTGTTTTTTGAGGAAATACGTTTTCGAGTTGTTATTTTATGAGTTTTTAAAAAATGTTTAAGCATAATCTTTTGAAAAATATAACGATCTATAAAAAATGTCGGCTTTTGTATACTCGAAACTAAAAAGCACAACGCAAACAAATTGGACAGAATAATAATGGTCCGCGTTTTTAATTTTTCACATTTCCAGTCACGACGAACTATTATTCTCGCGCGCGGCCAAAGTGCGTAACTCGCAAACATTCTTCGTCAGTGCAGTAATTCGCCGAGTGCACGTTATATATATATAGTAAGATGCCAAAGAATTGCTGTCAATTAAGAAATTCGGGACAAATTCATTTCTCGGCGAAGCCTCTCGTAATAGCAGCCGACCATTTAACCTTTTGCAATCGCGAAATCTTTGGCCGCAACTCGCGTGTAAACACTGCACAATGTCGTTTGTAGTCCATTTGTGTTATTACTCATTACTTTATAGATACCATAAAAATAGAACAGACTAGACCATTTTTGTCGTTCGTGATGTTATATATACGATGAAATCTTACTTATTATATATAACTCTTTCTCTAATAGAAATTACTCGTTATACGCTTGAATTGTAACCATAATTAAATGAAGCGATTTCAGTTCAAAGGATAATTTTAATAAGCCGAGAATTCGGGGAAACGATTTTAATCCTGATTTACAGCGATCATCGGGATTCTTAAGTCGGAGTAGGAGGTCCGAAATCAATAAAACACCCTTTAATCTGATTTCGCACGCGAAGCCGCTGCAAATCAGAGCCGCCGAGAGAGAGACTTTCTAAAAGTGTCCCCAGCGGCGCATTGGATAAAGGTGTAATATAGCTACATCATCTGGTACCGCCGCGTACAAGTATATGTATATAGCGCACGTACGATGCATAAAGCACGATTTATATACAGATGAACCGTTTGTCGGGCAAATCCATTTTTTCCTCGAGCTTGACTTGATGATGAGGTATGGCGCGAAATTCGAAAAAATATTCCTTGAATTTATGGCTCACTGAAGCGACGACACGCGACGTGAATGTAACTCGATCGCCGCTTTATATTTTCGTCATATATGTTAAAATCGAATAACGGACGATATATATTGTCAGCTTTCAATATTTCGATTTGCCAAAAAGCAACGTCAGAACAATGTAAAATTTTTATCGAATCGATAAAGCTCGATACTCATACACAGCCAGCAGTTACACCGTAATTTTCCAAGCACGTCATAATATAATGCACTGCACACCTACAAATATGATAAACGTTCCGACAATAATAAGAGCTCCCCATATCATCCGCCCGCAGTCTTATTTCGCTTATCTCAAACCTATCAAAACGGAGCCACAGCCATTTATCGCAATAATCGCTTATACACGCGCGCACAGACATCATAGTACTACATAGATCAGCCAAACGGAAGACGAGGTGCACTTGACTGCAAAGAGTCTCTTCCCTCGTGTCTGGCGGCGACTGCACACACACACACACATATCTGGGTAATTGTTACGTAGATAGGGATCAATGCCAACCGCGTTGGATAGCGCAATTTATCATTAAACGCCCACGATAAATTGTTAAGTCGCGCGCGAGCGGCACACGCACGCATGTATGAACTCTTTCTCTCTCTCTCTCTCTCTCCCTACTCTATCTGTAGGGCAATTTCGCGAATTCGAAGAGCTTGCACAATTCCTCCCTCGAAAGAGGACCATGACGTCAGCTTTCCGTAGTGTGTAACGCAGACGACGACAGTCGTAAACTCGTTTGCCTTCCGCGCAAACTGATGAGGATTAATTAAGAGAGAAGAGTCTCATCGCGCACGCGCGAACGCTCGTTTGCATCTCTTCCTCTCGATATAAAGCCGATTGTGCTTTCTTTATATATACCAGCCGGGAATGTCCTCTTCTGCGATAATTAATTCGAATCCTCTCTCACGAGGAAGTGATTAATCGTCCATCGACTGATTAATGGATCGTTTAATCCGGATCGACGCGATGATATTCTTACAGGCTTAATTAGCTGATGTTAGAAGATTCTTTGAGCCTTATTGTGTCGTCGTCTATCGAAACGACGCCGTTATGTAAGATACATTTTTATTAGCGAATCAATCGAGTTGATACGGACGACAGAGATAAGTATCGGTGCTTTTGATGAGAAAAGAACGAGCGCGTTATGGGAGTATTTAGTTCGTAAAAAGGTTCGTAAAAAGCTGCAGAGCTCTCGCAACGAGCGTTCTGCGGCGGCGCGAAGATTTTTACAGCCTAATGATTCAAGACAATTGTCCGACGCGACACGGCTTGCACTTGATTACGTTCGCGAGACTTTTATGGATTTCGTCCTCGCAATTGGAATTAAAAGCGTCGGGATTATTTTTATACACGCGCTCTCGAAGTCTTTCATAAATTATAACGTTGTTATTCTTCAGAAAAATAATTAGTGTATGGCTCTCGGTTTAATCATCGTATAACAGTTATTGTTTTGTTTACTTATCCGAGAGAAACATAAATCTGTGTGTATAAAGTGTCAGAGCTCGCTGTTTGGAAATCTCTTTGTTCCGAATTTATTTCAAAGCAAAATTGGGCAAGTCATTAATTTCACGTCTATTTTTCTCCGGAGAATCTCGAATGCGCTGAAATATATAGCTGTTCGACCTATTAAAAATCACAATACTCCCGCGGAATTAATTTGTTTATTACATTTGCTCGAATTGAATTTTATTTTCATTTTAATTACGTTCATCTCGTAATAAAACGAGATTCACTTCTGCAGAGACTTCTCGAAGTAACAAAGCGTAGGACTCGACTTACATAATTTAATCAACCGATGTTCAAATAAATCAAAGCCAAAGCATCAATAAAAAGGCTCTAAAAGCGAATTTTCATACAAAGCGCAGCTCGACACGCCGTGTATAATTAAATTTCCTCGTCAAATTATGCATCAAGGTCCGTCATGCATTTTCAAAACGTCTCTATCTCTCTCCTCTCAATCAATATCGCATTCATACCCGATTGTCTCTCTCAAAGTTCGGTGCGCGCGCCACCCACGTCGCACCTACGCTCCGGCAATGACGGCGATTCTTTTCCCTCAACCCAATTCGTGAAACAGCCATTCCATTATACACGACTCGACGTCTCGAGATTATTTTCACAAGTTTTTCTCTCGATCTCGAAAAATAATTCGCTGCTGTGATTTCGTCTACAGAAGCGACGATTCACTTTTTCTCCGCGGCAGTGTAAGCCGGAGTGTGAATGTAATTAAAGCAGGAGAGAGAGAAGCAGCTGTATGCAATGTGGTGTCGACGGTGTGGTCCTCGCGTGTGTGCAACGAGAGAGGGCTTTCTTTTTGGTCTCCACAGCCGAATTCCAGCTCGGCTGTGTCACCGCAAGTGCAAAAAGCTTAACTGCTTGCTTTCTGCGTGTCGATGCTGCGCGCGCTTTTTTATACGCTCTTGTGAACGAGCTTCAAGTATTTTCAGCGCTCTCGTTAAAGTATTCAGGGATTTTACGTAAGGATGCGCGCGTAATATATAACTCTCGAGGAGAAAAAAAGCATCATTTATCGCGTGACGAGGGAATTCGCAGTTAATTTCAATGGAAATGCATTACTCGAATTTCAATTTGAAATGACGAAGCGCGCGCCCGGAAAAATCGATCTCCGTTCATTTATATACGGCGACGGTAATTCGATCCAACCAGACACCGGACGGTAAATTATTTTCACAGCAGAACGAGGTCAAAGGGCCCTCGAGCAGCCAAGTGTGCATATATATATTATATATTCGCAGTCGTGCGCGGCTTGATGTATATTTACTGTCGATGATATATAGCTGGACATCACTTACCCGAAGACCTTTCTCGCCGGTGAGACCTATCTCTCCAGCCTGACCCTTTTCACCTTTGGGACCTTCCGGACCGTCGGGTCCTGTGTCACCTGGTTCACCTTCCGGACCCTCGACTCCTGTGATACCCAGTGTTCCTACGTCGCCCTTGATTCCCTTGCAGTTGCATTTGTAATCGTTGCATGACTGAAACGTAAAATGTTTATTATTAATTAGATAGATGAACTCGTCAGTTAGATTTTTTATCTAAATTTTGAATGTACGCATGACGTGCTTTCGATAAATATCGGACGAGCGGATTGATCCTGATGCGGTGTATTACAAGTATAATACGATTATGTATTTGTAATTTCGCGAATATAATATCCGACAGAACAAACATTTGCTGTGGGCTGACCTATACCCGCTATTTAAATCGAGCTTATGACAATCATGATAATCATCAGCGAGATGAAAATGTTTCCAAGAACTCGCGCGTGCATTAATTAACGCGTTGAGTAAGGCTTGCTCAACTCTATAATGCTCTTGAAAACGAAGATGAACAAAAGCGTGGATGTAAATAAATAGGATTATTCATGTATTTCTTCTACTATATAATACATCGGCGACCCACTGAAATAAATTAATTCTTTTTTCCAGGAAGCGACGCGAGCTTTATATTATTATTATCATTGTGAAATATAAAAATTATGACGTTCTGAAGAAATCCCCGAGAGGATTCTATTATACGTGTATGCGAATGTCGAGCGAGCGGAAGCTTATATTCGTAGTGTTAATGGGTACAACAACCTCCGATATTTGGCCATTTGCCAGATGATATAAAAACTAGCGCTTATATTCTCGCGAGCAACAAACTTTACGCGCGCAAGACAAATAATTCGATTGGTTTAAAATAGTCGTGTGTATAGTCTTAACATACTTTTCGCAATTTCGCAGTCCGTTATTATTTCATTGTTAAATAATATCGACTGCGATGTGCTTTGGTATAATATCGAGACTCAAAGTCTTTTCTATATACTCCAGTTTTTCATCGGTATTTATATTTTTAGTTCTATGGGGATTACACGCGGCGTCAGGCACACAAGTAAGAATTATAATATAAATCGTCTATCATATATATTTCTATTATTATACAAAGATAATTAATATGTGAAAACGAGCGTTAAACGTCTATTTTCGTATCCGCTCAAGGATTCGTGTATATACACATCATCAAAGTGCGCGCGTATACCTATATTGAAGTCGCGCGCGGCTGAGATTCCGCAGAAATCCCGAAATCTAAATCTTCGAAGCAGAAACCAAATATTTGCGTAATATATACCCCCTAGCATTCAATTTGCGTCCCGAGAGCAGCGGGCAAAAATCTATTTTAAATTCTTTAAAGAGTGTGCGGCGTACTTATATTGCATCGCGCAACATCAAAGGGCCACACGGCGAAAAGTAATTCAGCGCATAAAAATAATGCTCTCGCGTGTGCAGAAGCTCGTCGCAGCAGTGTACAGAAGCAAAAAAAAAAAAAAAGATAAAACACACTCGAGTAAGATGAACGACTAAAAACACAAATGCATGTATATCGCGCCTCCCTCTTCTTTTTATCTCTCCGATCGTCCTCCTCTATATATATACATAGGGGACATGCATTACGAGACTTTTCGAGAGGCGGTGCATTTGTTTAGAGACGAGTCAGGAGTCGAACCAAAGCAATAAAAAAAAAAAATCCACGAGACACACAGACACACATATCCTTGCCATCTGCGGCTCGAACTCGTCTCTCTTTCTCTCGTTTGTAGCCTGTATTCGCTTCCGAGAAGCCCGAGATGGTCGTTCCCAAGACGGCGAAGGCGGTGGAAAAAAAGACCGAAAGCGGCTCGATGAAGAGGAGAAACGCAGAGAGAGAAGAAGATAAAGAGACGAAAAAAGGGTATATACAGAGAGATGCCGATCCCTTCGGCTCGTCCTTTATACTAGAAACGTCTCCACTGCTGCTCCTGCTGCACGTTATATTATACTCTCCGGCTGCTCTTATCCCTCGAGAAACATACATACACGTACAACGCATACGGCGAGAGAAAACGTGCCCGTAAACGGGACATTTATGATTTTACGCATATTTCGCTCGCTGACGTAATTTCCTCCGCGACCTCGAACGATGACTGCCTCTGCATATATATATGCAGCTCGTGACATAATCCGAGCCGCCTCTCTTTGCGCGGAATCCACGAGAAATGTTTTTGCCTGCGCGCGAGAGTAAATTTAAACTTTTATTTTCTCCCGCGCAGAGCTTTTACGGCTGAATCGAGGGATATTGCGAAATTTTATAGGCGCTTTTTGAAGTCTCGTTTGAGAAACTGCGTCGAAATAGATGACGCGCTGGAGAGGGATTGATATTTTCGAGGGCAAATATACACATATGCGAGAGGTTTACGGCGTGTTTTCGTTCGAGCGGAGAGGCTTGTTTTACCCCCGTTTTCCGCCTTTGAGAGCCTTCCGATTCCGGCGTGTAAAGTAGTCGGATTTATTTTGCTTCTGTATATTTTCGGGATTCCCACTCTCCTACGATTTTACGTTATATTACGTTCGATTTTGTGAAGAGTTAGAAGAATTAGTTATTATTTCCAACGCGCGAAAATTCGCGCGCTAAGCAGAGACGACTATAACATCAGTCGTGAACGATCATTTCCTCCGCTCGTCCTTTCGCGCTTCTCCTCTCGTTTATCCACATTTCTTCTCATCAGACCGAATGAAAAAGCAGTTCAATGTAAGCGCTCTCGCCGTCGTCGTTTATATCGCCTAGACTCGTCATCTCTGCGCACTATCAAATTTATATCCGCAAATAGACCGTGACAGAATAGCGACGAATTTTCTTAATACACACACACCACACGAGAGAGAACTCGATATAAATTGATAACGACGATTTTCAGTACCACTCTCTGTCGCAATTGTTTTTCATCACGCGCTTCCGTCGTGTGTATATGTGACTGTAATGCTACTTGGCGCCATCATAGACGAGGCCGAGCTTTTATAGATACAATCGAAATATGTCCGGGTTTTTGCTTGGACGAAAAAAAAAACGGAATCGTATGTGCTGCTTTTTATCGCTTAATAGAATCGCGGCGATATTAAAACTTGAAAGCCGTTTATATACCGAAGAGAAACAAAATGGAAAATATCGGTATACTTGTAATTAATGGACGAAAATAGATTTAATTATAGGGCGCAGACTTTATGCAGCTGCAGCTTCTGGTCGATGACATAGATTTCGTCGAGTGGAAATTCATTTTCTATTATAGCGAGAGGGACATAAACAATTGCTTTGCCGTTCAACTAGTTGGCATCTGCGCTCAGTGAATTCTCTATTAAAATGGCTAAAATTGTCGCGTAATTCTGAAGCTTTACGGGAGTTTTGACCCCCTCGTTTTGGACTCTTGGTTAATATGCGCCATTGTGAGCCTTTACGACGCGCACCTAGACGTGGATTCTATTCGTGGATCCTTTGCTGGGATCTCGGCTATTAGAACGGAAATATTTATAATCGTGATGTGTACACACGAGTTGGTTGTTTCAAACCGATTAGATATCGTGTTCTACGCATTAAATGGAGTTCTGAAATTTTTCACGAGTTTCCAATCGTTCCGATTACGTAAGGTATTTAATATCTTATATGATTATTTTCGTAAACATTGTCCAATGGCCTCTGCATTATCAAGATTATTTTGTTTAATCTACAGCTATTAAAGCATATTATTTTCCACAGTATGTCTATACCAAAATTTCACAAAGCTCCGAAAATAGCTTCTTGCAACGTAGCTATATACTAAGACCATTATTCAACGATTTCTTCCTCTCGTGCTCGAGAAATTATGCATCCAAAGCGAGAAGGAGGATAAGGCTCTCCGCTGTGAGATATCCTTATCGATGCTTCTCTCGACGGGCTCGATTAGCATGAGCTGCCAGCGTAAAGATCATTGCTCTACCTCTATCTACAGGCTTTACTTTCAACAAGGTTTCATCCCTTTTTACCACACGATTCGTTGACCTTATCCATTACAGATATTTTCGAAATTGCAAATCGGAGCAAAGATGTGAACCGAGATTATTTTAGCAGATGGATTTTTTATACCTTGTTTATTTGGGCCATTATTTTATCAGCCCGTGTATTTATTTGGTGAATTTTATATAGAGGTCATTTCGTGTATATATATATTACACGATTTCGTAATGAGCCTTGTGCAATCGAAAGAACGTTCTTGGCTCTTCTCAATGAAGATTGAAAAATTACATAACCAGAAGACGATCGCATTTTGGTTCAATTCTAAAAAAAGAGGAATTCCCTTTTTTTTAATCGTTCATTCTACGCTACTACAAGGTGTGCAAATATCCAGCTGAGCAAATAAAGTGGCTACTTCACTACGAGCTAATATGCGACCGAGCGTTCGAGTGGACACTCAGAAAGCTCTGATAGTACACTTGAATGATACTGCGGGAGATGAAGCGCGGCCATTCGACATTTGCATACTGTGTATGTGTTGGCAGAAATTGATATGTAGGAATTATCGTCGGAAACATAAGATACGACGAACTCGCGATTTTTTTTTGCACTTTCAATTTATATATGTAAAATTTTTCTCGCTAACATAAAGAACGATTACAACAAACAAAGACGCGTCATCCGGTTTATCATCGCTCGTACTAGTTTTATATTCCCATATCGTTCCGAAAGACCTACTTTCCGTGTACGCCACATGCAGTGAAGATTAAAAAGTCGCATCTGTGTAACAGTTGTACACGAATCTACAACAGAAATAATCGGCAACAAGCGTATCTTCAGAATAAAACACAGTCTTCGTCCATCAATCGAGCCGTTACAGCATCAGCTTAGCGACATTGATTAATCGGCGCGTCGCAGACATCACGACCTCGGTTATATAGACTCAACTCTCTCGTGCAAGTGCAAAACCGTGGGCGCTCGTGGGCGGCGGCTAGAGCCATGTATAGCTATATGTATATTAGTCTCGCGCGCGCACAATACCTTTAGAGCCTCTCCTGCGCTTCTTTGGCGCACTTGCGCGCGAGAGACGAGTCATATACCGCAGCACATCTGCTTCGACCTCCATAAACCTCGTCCTACGTGCTCGTCGTCCCCGTTTCTTCCAACGGCGGCCTTTTTTTTTGTAGCTCACGTTGAACGAGATTTGTTTTCGTCTGTAGCGCGGCTTTTACTTTCTTTCTCGGTGGAGCTGAGAGCGACTCTAAATCACCCGCGCGTAAATTGGCTAATTTTTTTCTGTGGATTTTTCTCGACGCCCCGCAACAGGGCAAGAATATTCCATTGACATTTAGAGGCTGTAAAGTTGAAGGAATTCTTTTCCGAGGTAGAAGTTTTCCAATTTTTTGTTGTTGCGAAAAATCGTTTAAACGAGCGACAGTATGTTTTAGCATTAAAGTCCAATCTATATCCGCGGCCTGGATTTTCCTGGAATCGAACGTATGGCGAGAGCTTGCGAGGATTTGAAATATCCCCCCTTTCAACAAGTTATCTGCTTTACGCGCTTTACAACAGCTTTATGGAATACGAGCGAAGCCGTGTTTATGTGCGTAGTTTACTGTGCGTAGCTGCAAAGCAAAACATACGAGGAGCAGCGTTTGAAAACGCTGAATTTACTTTACCGTTAGCAAAACACACCGCAAGCTCCAGTTTGTAAAATTGACGATAATTCTTCATCAAATCGCATGACAAGCTCTCTGTTCAGCGACACTCACTCGAAGAAAACGCGGTTGGCTCGTAAAAAAGCTGTTCAATCCAATTCTAATCGCTCCTCGGCATAGCGCGAGGGAGTCGGATGTCAGAGCTTGCAAGCTCCGCTATTTCTAGCGACGATACACAAGGTGCGCGCGTCTGGAAACGAACGGGGAGTTTGCCTCTCCCGTAATCTCCCGATTTATCCGAGAATTAGTTGCACCGCGCGCAGAGCTGAAAGTTATAGCTTTTCACCGCTATAGAGACAGTAGAGAGCGCAGAGAGTAATAAAATTTTTTAACGCGCAGTACGACTCTTCATATACAAGCGATGCTTTATATTGTCTCGTGTGTGGTTTGTACAGCGGAGTAATTATAGATCTCGTTTGAAATTTTACTACCGCTTTTTATTCAGCCGAGAAATTAGGCGTAATGCATGTGTGTATTTTGGAAAGTTTTGGCTTCGAAAAGTCGTAAAAATAATTATCAATCGGCTAAATATACACCACGCCGGGGATAATAATATTCGATTATTTCTTTTTTCACAAGCTCGGATAAGCTCGTTCGTATTATCAGCTTGGGTATAAGCACATTCAAAAGCTCAATTTCAGAAAAGTGGGCCAACGAGCTTTCGATTATAACCCCGAATTCACAGAGTATTCAAATACCCCGCGAAAAATAAAAACATCGCGCTGCTGCAGAAAAGCTTCTTCAAACGTACCGCGTCATCGAGAAAAAGTTCGCGGGCGTGCTGCAGAGCTTCGTCGCATGAAATGTCAAGTGTCAGAGCGGTTGAACTTTGTCGGCGTACGGTCCGCTGCTGTAAAGAGAGCAGCGACGATAATGCGGTATCGAGGTTACGCAGACTCTTTCGTAAGCGATTGCGTCTCTGTCCCTTAAAGATCTGCCCGGAGAGACGTGCTCTACATATTATATATTATGCATGACGAGAATTTTTAATAAAATTTTCAAGAAATTATATATATTACACATAGATAATATTATATGTTTGATGTCTGTTATACGATTACAAGAGAGATCTCTTTTTGTTCTCAAGTAAAACATTCAGTGCTTTCAGTGTTTCTCAATGGAGAGCCTCTTATTGCGCCGCGGGGTAATGAAAATTAGCTTCCTACATTAGATGAAGATCTCAGAGTTGAGTCTGTTAACTTGAAGTGCCGGTACTTGGGAAGCAAATTATAGCGTCTCTTTCATTTAACCAGACGTCCCGTGTATATAAACTCTTATCTGTCGCTAATTTCAAAATTATTTTCTCTCCCTCTTCGTATATGTTTAATACATATATGAAACGCGAGAGATAAATCGTTCAAAATGATTACGACGTGTGCGTAAAATATGTAATGCATCTCGTCGAGTTAAATACGCTGTAAACCGCCCAGTTATTGATACAACCGAGTACACTTTATCGCCTCGAAGCTTCAGGGTCACAATATTGCGTCTTTTCCGAAAAAAAAAGTACAAAAATATCCGTTTATTGAGAAGCGCGCGTGTGGTTCCAGCAAATCGAGCGCGAAAAAATCGCTTCGGCCATTTTTACAGATAGATTTTACGAGCGCGCTCAGCTTTATAGATGCAAACGCCTGAGTCATTGATGAGAATAAATCAGCGAGTTTGTCAAACAAAGGCTTTTTTATGCTCACCCGAGAGAAGCGTGCAGTTCGATACGGATTGGAAAAATTGACGATTTGCGATGACAGTTATTTCAGTGTGCACTGCTCGAATATGTCGCAATGCCGTTCGATTTAATCATTCTCATGCTATACGAGATCTAATACAGTCTCTGCTAAAAATGTACGAAAAAGCGAACCAAACCAAAATTGGTTTAACGAAAGCGAAAAGTAGCGCGGTTTGATAAGCTTTCCGAGAAAGCTGCACACAATCGAGTCTAGAAAAAAATATTGCTGTTGTTCAGCAGATAATTAGATTCCCTTCGAGCAGCCAGTATATACATCTCCCGCCTAAGCTCCCGAGCATCGCGTAAAACTTGTAAGCTTCTCTCTCTGCTTTTATGTCCGTCGTTTTCCTCTATATACTATACACTTTCGCGTAAACTTGAATTTACCACGGCGCAATTTCGATTGATTGCCTAACGTTCTTAGGGCTCGTATTAAGCAAGAGCTTGAGAGATGTTATGCAAAAAAAAAGAAGCTTCCGTCTCGCTCTATTATTATCTCCGAAGTCGAATATTTTCTAGAACACCGGCCTTGATGTGTTTACTCTATCGTTAATAGGGCGCCTGCGGCGGGAAAACAGATACCTAATTACCATATCAGCTGATGTGTGTTGTCGAACTTCTTGAAAACATAAAATATACCTATACACAACGAGCAGTAAATCCCGTCGACCACATTACGTATTCCCTCGTGCGTATGTCGCGAGGAGTTAATTAAGTTTCGTCCTATAATAATAATTGAAGCGCGAGTTTGCAATAAACAGAGAGCCGCGATCGATAAACAATCAGGAGCAACAGGTCATCGGAGGAGAAGTTGTCGAGAGAGAAGTTCACATTAATCACCGAATCTCCTGGGCCGAGGTCTACTTTTCTCGTGTATATATATATATATAACGCGTGTGTAGCTAATCATCGCCGGGTTAATTGAGCCGAGCACACGAGGGATATCTTTGCGTGTCTCTCTGCATCACAGTGAGGAATATAAATATAATACGCGGGAAAGGGATCGGACGCTTAAAAACTCGTCACGGCTATATGCATGTATAAAAGCTCGCGCGCTCTTTCCCTCGAAAATAGTAGTATACGGAGAGGTGCGACTAAGAATAAACGAGTCGACGGCACGGGTTCCTGCAGTCGAACATCGAGGAAAGGGGGAAAAGAGAGCTGTGTATATAATACAAGAGACGGTGTGTCTATTAATAGTAGGGAATATAAGAGGAATGATCGGACTGATTGATTCCGAGATTTTCGACTCCCCCACTATATAGTATTGTTTTCGTAAGTTTTCGCTTATTATCCGGAATTCGAATGCAGAATAGCAAGCTACTCTCTTGAAAACACACGTCATAATATATTCTTATCCGAGAGAAAAGCTGTAGCAATAATACGAAGATTACGGCGCTTCTTTTATCGCTCCTCGAGGACAAAATTACCAGCGGCGAATAGCTTTCCAAACATACACTTCAATGGAAGGGGTTAACGCGAAAACAATAAAGCCGGTATATTTAGCGCTGTGTGTGTTTTGAAAATTAGGCCGCGGAAAAGCCGAATTACTCTCGTCTTATACAAACGCGGAAGAGTCTACGGCATTTTGAACCCGCGCTCGCAAAAGGTGACTTTAGCGCGTTCGAGAATAGGATACAGTGCAATAAAAGCTTGCATTCAAAGAGTCGTATAATGAGTAACTGTCCGTTACGCTGCAGCGATATTGTTTCCGTGTGTGCTTTCAATAGAAGCAATAGTATATATATAGCTACTCTCAGCCTGAAAATGTTCTTCGTCAAAAGTGTCTTTCTATACAAGTGTATTAAAAACCAGCGACGAACTTATCGGGCTAAAATTTAATCTCCAGCGAAAGGTCAACTCGTATATCGTCATTAGCTCGAGTGCTTTTGTCGCTCGACTTTATATACTATACATACGAATTCCTCTCGGAAGAGTAAAAGAAGCCACGGACGTTATGTAGAATATGACGAAAAATAGATTTTTCTGGCTAACTTAAATCGACATCTCTGTCGCGCACGCAATCACGGCTTCTTCTGCGAAACGCGCCCTTATCTCGTCGATAAACTCTCCGCAGTGGCGGTGCGGCTCAGTTATAATTTCAAACTTTTTTTTCGTTCGAGACAGAGAAAAATCTCTGGGTTATCGGGCCGGCCCGGATACGTTATATATGCTCGTAAACAAAACTTGCCGCGAGCATCTCTCTGCAGCGGTATATATATATACACACACACACATCGAAGGGCAGTAGAGAGAGAGAGAGAAAGCTTATCGGCGCTTAACCGCTTCATTCATGCGCGCGCTGAGCTTCCGGTTAGGAATTATTTTTGTCTGCACTTGAACTCGCCGCTCTTTCTCTCTCTCTCTCTCTCAGTACGTGTCTTTCTCCCGCGATCGTCACGAGAATTCTAGGAACGAGGAATTCTTTCGCAAAGCACGCCGGAGATGTGCCGTAATTTAGATAAAGGGATTTAATTGGCTGAGAGAGAAATGAGCGTTGTGTATATACACGTATATTGTGGATATAGAGGGAATTTATATCGGCGAGCTTTAACGACTGATACGCGCGCGTGCGTTGGAATCGAAAAAAGCGTGTGACTTATAGCGAGATTTCTCTGTGTAGGGTAGCTTCTCGGAGAGGATTTAATGTTACGAGATTATTCCCGGAGAAGCGCATATCAGCGGCGAGTATGACTGGATTTTAGAAACGTGAGATGCTTTCTGTGATTCATGTCGAGTATATAATTATTTCATGCGAGAGATGGATGATTCGATGTGTACACGAGATTTAATAATGGCCCTGTCGAATGAGTATTGCAGGGAAGATTTTTATGAAATCAGAACGCGCTAAATCAGCATCTCGCGCGGTCGTAAAATAATTTAATCATCTTGCAGGCTCTGAGCAAAGTCTTACATCTCAATTTCATTCGACGCAGTGTGTATTAATAAATACTTTAAGATATAGTAATTTACGAGTTTTCGGAACGTCGTTCTCGATAAGTATAATACAGTTCTTTGAAAAATAAAGATTCCCAACAATTCAAAACGCGGCAAAAAAAAGTATTCAACGCGACTATTGTTCGGAAAGCAATAATATTCCTTCGAGCTGAATCTTTTCAGATCGTTCGTCACACAACAGCTGCGAAATGAATGGATCTAAAAATACTCAAGCATCTATTAATACCTCTCGTCACGAGCAGTCCAGCGAAGACCGTGAAAATAAATATTTTCCATTGCAAAAATCCTATACTCCAGAGACTTAATGATTTCGAGATGACTCCTAGAATAAAACTCTTACTCATTCTCTATAGGTGTGGCTCGTAGAACGAATCTAACGAAAAAGCCAAACAAGTACACATGTACACGCAATGAAATCTTAATTGAGATGGCAGACTCGATAAATCACGAGCCATTAAATAATTGCGATATCTCTGTACCATCACCGTCAGATAGAAAAATAAAAAACCTGATGGGTATACGTATTATATCCCGCAAGGCATCTCAAAAAGAAGAACCGCACACGAGAGAGGGTTAAAAAAAGCAACAGATTCCGACTTCATAAAGCCGTCTTTATCGATGCCTTAATCTCCTCCTCTCGCGTATATAATATACGCCTCGATCGCCCGGTTCAATTTCGGGCCGAGAAGAAGAAGTGCATCTCCTCTCGATTCAGGTTATACACACACACATACACATACAGACACAGAAGCGAAGGGGAAGAAGATGAACGAGCCAGATAGTCGCGAAAAAAAAGGAGCAAAGCAAAGTCGGTATATATTGTTAGCTTCGAGAGAGAGAGAGAGAGAGAGGGCATCCCTAATGAGGGTATCATTTTTCAGGGTCAAGCTCAGGAACGATAGTCGCGTGTCACGACGACACGTGCTCTCTCGAGTTTACCTGTCGTCATTCCCTATACTTGTGGTCTCGAGTCGGGCGTCCAAGTCGCCCACTCGAGAATTCAGTTGCTATAGTCGGACAAACACGGAAGTCTCGTGTGGTCAACCCGTTTTACACGCGAGAGAGCGCGGATTTATTTATCCGAGAGAAGAGAGTGTGGACGGAAGTCCTTTTCGTTCCTCGTTTCATCGCGCGCTCATCTACTGCTGCTTTTGCTCTCTTCGGATGAAATGCAGCTGTTATATATGCGCGCCTTGTGGCGTTGCGGTTTATATAGAGAGGCGTGTGTGTGTGTGTGTGTATAGTGCTGATTATTCATTGCTTGTTAAACGTTCTCGCGGCTTGGCTTTCAACACTTTGCTTATAGTTTTAAATAGAGATGCAAATTATTTGCATAACGCTCGATTTGTTTCTTTATATATATACTATGCATCACGTATTAAATCATCAGTTCATCGATTACACTGAAATATATAGAGATTCACCGCCTCGTTATTACATCAGATGTGTAACACACCAGTGTATCAAAATACACAGAACAATCGTTATATATACAAACCATTGTTCATATCAGCACTGCGTATAATAAATAAACATTTTTCCCTGGAGAGTAGCTGCCGGGGGTAAATAACATCTTGGCCAGTAGGTGCAGATCTCGGCGATAGGAAGCACGTGTAGGCATATATACAATATAACGTATATAACGCATACCGTCGATCCAGTCGTGCAGAGTGCGCATCGACGCGCACGATAACGCTCGGCGGTTCGTTGACCATTTACAATCGATTTCATTGCGTCATATGCAGCCGCTCTCTCTCGAGATCCTTATGCCTTTTATTTTCCAATTTCCGCGTCGGCCTTGCACCCGCGTTTATTATCGAGTCTCGTGCATGTGTGTGTACATTTTATATAATGATCGAGCGCACGTGTAATTTTAAAAGCAATCGTGCCGTATAATTGTTTGTCGAAAATTGGCGTTTCTCGATTTTGCTGCAGCTTTTGGGTCATAATTTATGCCGGGGATAATCAATCGTATAACGACGCGATAGAAAACGAACTCTGATACTCTGATTTCTGAGGAAATGAATTAGACGCGTGTCACATATGCACTCGCAAGAGAGTGAGATGCTTCTCAGCACGCGCCGTGTGAGTCATTCAATGAAACGCATCTCTCCAAAACAATCAATCATCGAGAGCATTGCAGTATATAATCGAGCTTCTCCTTTTTGCTTAATCAAGCCGCGATTCTTTGTAATGCGGAAGCCATGGAAACACTTTGCGCCTCGAGTCTGCATTGTTTCGCGTCATGTATAATATATATACAATATAAAGACGTGATCCACTATACGATTGTTTTTAATGAGAATTAATGTCACAATCTAATTCGAGCTGTTATAAGTAACTGCGTCGCGATAAACTCCGATGAACTCTCGCGTCGCCCCCAACATGGAATTCGTCGAATTGTGGCGTGAAAAGTTTTTTACTCTGTACACACTTTGTATGCACGCTCCATTGAGGTCGCAATCTAATCTGCGAGCCTATTGAATCTAGCGTGGATTTTCCTTGTTACACGATTTGTTTTGCCACGTGGTCAATAACAATTACAGCGCTGATGATGAATATGCGAAATGCGCGATCAATTCTCGAAAACCAAGTCGTTCGAGAGCCCATAATTCCCGTATTCAATTATACACGGATGAACCCAAACGACTGCAGAGAGTACCGTTCAAGTCTTCATAAAAAAAAAAATAACCGCGCATTTTCAAATTACCCGCGCGCATCTCTAATTACGCAAAAAGAAAGCTCGTCGCCAAAACGGGTTATCCACACCCCGAAATTACCCTAAACGCAAAATAATATAGCCCCACGTCGCAATCTCGTAACGATATACCTCCCCTTCCCCCTACTTAACGTCCCCTACCCCCACCCCATCGACGTCTCCTCCTTCTCCCCCCCTCCCCCTCTCAATCGTAAATCATCGAAAGAGAGAGAGGAAGGAGAGAGAGCAGCCGGTTTTTATCGCTCACGCACACGCGCGATTCACTGCCCGAGCGGAGATGCGCCGATACCGATCTAATGCGCCTTCCACTCGAGCGAGCCCTTAATGAGCGCGCAAATCTGTGCACTTTGAACGTCACTTATGCTTCGCGAAAAAAAATAATTATGAACTGATGAAAACCGAACGATGCGTGTATGAGGAAAGATCGGTATGATCGGTAGTAGAGCAATAGGAGAAATATGGAATAAATATATAGTACTCACGACGGCCTGGGTAGGCGGCAGGTGGCAAACGAGGGCGACGACGAGTAGATAAAGGCAGGCGAGGACCGGCAGGGACCGGAGCGTACCGTCATCCCGGCGTCGCTTCTCGGCTGGTCCCATCTCGCCCTCGACGGCGAGAGCAGCCCTCCGCAGCTACGCTTCTCCCAAAGCGAAACTCCTCACTTCTTCTTCTTCTTCTACTTTATCCTCGGGCTCTCCGTCCGTCTCACGTTAGCAGCAGCAGTAGCAGCGACAGCTACGAAAGCTTCCTCTCTCTCTCTCTCTTCTTTCGATTCTCGTCGGTCGGTCGGCGGCGCGGTGCCGAGCGCACGGAGGAGCGTTCTCGATCTGCGGCGCGCGTGCGAGCGCTCGAGTCAGAGAGGCGCGCGCGCGCCCGTGTAAACGCGATCCTCGGCTGCTCTTTCTCTCTTTCTCTCCCTCGTGTCGTCCGTCTCTGTCATGGAGCTGCCGTTCGTTCGCCAGGGCGAGGGCCGGCCGATTCGACGTCCCTCCTCCTGCTGCCGCTGCAGCGGCGCTTTCTTATCTCTTTCTCTCTCTCCGTCTGTGTATCCCTGCGCGCTCTCCTTCTCCGCTGTGCTCCGCTTCGCGCTCGGCAGCCCACACGTGAAACGAGAGGAAGAAAGAGCGGAGAACCGATAGCAGCACCAGCAGCAGCAGCAGCAACAGCCGCGCAACAGTCGGGAGGAGATGCGCGCTCGGACTGTGTGCGCGCTCTTCGACAGCTCAGGGAGGCTCTCGCTCGCTCCCCTACCGCTGCTGCTTCTGCTGCCGCCGTCGTCGTCGGCCCTTGCTGCTGCCGATGCCAGACACGGATCGCCGCGGAGGAATCGACGAGGCTCCGCCTGAGAGAGAGAGCCACACAGACAGCAGTGAGAGAGAGACCGCCGTCTGGTCGTTCCACCACCGAACGCGAGACCGCGAGAGAGCGTAGTTTTCATTGAGGGAGCTCCCCGGACGGGACGCGCGCCCGGCTGTACGAGCAGAGCAGCAGCCCGATACTCTCGGCGGGAGCACGGAGCGCGAGCGCGCCCGCCGATACTACCGCCCGACAGACAGACGCACGTCTTTTCTTTCGCCGCCGCCGTTTGTTGCAAGGGAGACTTGAGTGCGAGTGCCAGCAGGAGAGACAGACGAGAGAGAGAGAGAGAGAGCAAGTTGCTAACCGATCGGTGCCGACAGGAGAACTCGCGCGTAAGCGCGAACTCACTGCTGGCCGATCGACATGACCCGGTTGGGATTGCGGTGAGTACCTTCTTGCTTACTTATATTTCGTTCCATCCTCGCTTACAATTTTTCCTCGCTCGCAAACTCGTGATTGATCGCGAGAAAACTCATCCGCGGCGCCCTGAAATTATTATGCTAATTTCGATCGGCATGCGCCGAATTCGCTCCGGAGAGACTGGTTCCAGCTCGCCGCTTTTTGCTCGAGGCAACTTGCGCCCCCTTCGAAGAAACCCGATTTCTGCAGCCGCATAATAATTTTTATCGCGAAAAACTTAACGGTCCGCTTGTTAAGAAAAAACGTGTACGTGCATATCGGTCTGATAAATGGCCCCTGCATCAAATTCGACGGCACATATACAGTTATTGCACCGCCGCACACATATCGAAATGAAAAATTGGCCTCTTCTCTGCCTACAGGTGCCTCGCATCCCTGCTGTTCCTGGTCGCCGTCGCTAGAGGGGTAAGTTGTACTTGCTGTATATAATGATAAATATGCATGCATGAAATTCGCACGTGCGACGTATGGAAAAGCTCTGGCTGCGCTCGGTTCGCCATCCGCGCGCCGAATGACTATCGCTCTGATGCAGAGCCGCTGATTCCCCCGCCATGTAGCTCGAGAAAGCGCGGGGGAGAGATGGATCGGATTTCGGAGAGCGAATAGTATATAGGCAACCGGTTGAGCTTGGGAGTAGAGTGGCTGGAGAACGGTTGCGGTGCCGCAGGCGTGGTAGGGGGGATTCCCCGAGATGTGTATGGGGGAGGGGTGTCAGGCGCTTTTTTTTATTGTATATGCTGGTAAAGGCAGTGAATGATTGCGGACTGAGGGTTTAATTTAATTAGTTGCACCGATATTAAATTTACTCGCAATTAGTTTTCAATCGGTTTCTTAAATATGATTTAATGTGAAAAGCGAGTCAGATAAGATGAAGCGTTTTTGAAATTGAACGAGAAGTTCTAGGTTATTAGAGCAGCAATTTTCAAACTGTGCGCGAGATGCTTTTATGACACTGCATAATGTACTGATGAGTCAGATTTCATTTGAGCGAACCTTGGTACAGTCGAGGCATTAACATTTTGAATTGACGCTAAACGCCATTCTAGCACAATGGCATAACTTTTGATTTACAATTCCAATCGCTTTGGACATCTACTCGGGGGCAGCAGTTATGAACTTGTTTTTTATATAATTAATAGTTGATATAAAAATGGTCATTCGATTGACAAAACCAATACTTTTTTGACGCATTACCGGCTATTAGAACTATATCCGAAATAGTAAGTCTATAAATATAGGCACTCCTTTTTGTAACGAATAGCAAGCCTCGAGCATATATCAAATTATTTTCAAAGGGCCTAAAAGCTGCTAAGCAAATAAATAAAAATAATCAAACTATTTATTCTCTCCGCTTCATTCGCCTTCGTCTCAGTTTTCAGAAAATTTACGAGCTCACACGAAGGCATTAATAAGAACGAGAAAAAAAAAAGAATTAGGACTCGGTCGCGTCGCGTCTCATCTCGAAAGTGTTGAAAAAGGGCGATCCAAAAATACGATTCAGGCGCGCGACGCTCATCGCATATTATTATTATCTACGCCGGTCGACTGTCGGTCGTTCGGTTTAGAGGAAAAAAGGGGATTATTATTATATATAGGCGGGGCATTTTCACCGCGACCAACGACCGGTTCGCCTACGTCCGGGATTTTTCGTTAATTCCGACTCATTTGCATCGCTCGTGTGCTGCAGGTTCCCCGATTGTGTATCTATCCCTTCTCCTCTCGTCGCTTTGATTTTCTTATCGAGCTGTGGAACGAATTTTTGCTCTGTTTTCTTTTCGTGCACCTGTGCGCGAATAAGTAAGCATCGCTTGCTCGCGATAACGGTTATTTCGTAACTGTTCGACGTTATTCTTATAATAACTTCATGTAGTTGCGATCGCTTTTCGAAGATTTTGTATTTTTTGTGTAGCCCGAAGTCAAGTTCTTTCCATTATCGTGATATTGGATCACGTTTGCGGAAAGCGTTATTTGCATATCGAAAAAAATCGCTTCGTATATTAAAAAGTGACGCTCGAACATTATTTAATACCAAACTATATATAGCAGTCATCTGTTTTCGTCTGGAAACGCAAGCTGCTGCACTCATTTTGATAGTCAGGTTTTATCAAACTGTTTGTTCAGCGCGTTTGTCAACTCGAAAGAGCCGTAAGTAATATTATCTCTCGTATTCCCGAAAGCTAAGCATATCGAAATACGAAGAAAAGTTCCCATCAATAAACAGCTGAAAACAACGAAAATAAAAAAAAAAAAAACAGTTCACACGTAACAGGAAAGTCTGCGTAAGCAATATAACTGGAGCACTCGCGTAATAATCCACTGTAGACAAGACCGTTGAAAAAAAGCTCCGCGAGACTGTATTAGGAGAAAAAGATGTAACGACGACAGATAATGCAAATGGCTAATGATATTGACCCGATATTTGAGAGTCTCTACTGCGACGCGTATAATCATTCAGCTCGCCGCGCGCGTGTCCCAGATAGAGATTTTAAACGCCGTCGTCAGCTTCTCTCTCTTTCAGTGGGACGTCAGAGGGGAGGTAAATCGAGATGCGGAGGAAGATGAGAAGGAGAGACGAGGAAGAGATATATACGCCGTCGCGCATATCCGCGTAAAGACAGTATACGGACATAAGAAAAGCCGCGCAATTGCGTATTCGCCGCTGAGCAAAAAGGGCCGCTCCATAATAGTTATCAGCGCAGCCGAGCTCGCTATCTCGCTAATAACGAGAAATTTGGGTTGCCCTCGACGATTCTTCGGGCTGAATGGAAATAGGCCGGGCTTTGTGCGCTACTGCTGCTGCACGTGTTTACGTATGAAATTTCCTGCATGCATATGCATTCGCGTATGCGAGAGCGGCGACGGTGAATGTGTGCAGGATATAGCGTTGCTGTGGGCTCTTTTTTCGCCCTCTACTGCACATAGAGCTGATAGCAAAAGTTGCACGTAGCTCGAAACCAGAGATCTTTTGCGGAATTAGTCGCGTCTGTGCATTAGCTCGGGCTACTCTCGGGTGTCGCGGTGAAAATTCACAATTATACATTTTTCTTTTAACTCTTCTGCTGCGAAAAATGTTTTCGATGAATTTATTACTGCAGACCTTTCGCAGATAATTTATAAGTATACGATCGAACGGTCGCTAGATTCAATAAGCAACCGCTTACATCAGCATACTCCCGACGGTATCGAATAACTTGTCGAACCTTGTAAAACTACTATTCGAGCGGAGCGCTCGAATGTCTCGCGTATGCAAAAAGTGCGTAGGCTGTACGCGGCTCGACTGCGATTTCAGTGTTCTTTGATGATTCGATGTAATGCTAGAGCGGTGTAAAATCACTTCCGATATACTTTAAGCTCGTTATCACGAAATTGTTGCCGTCTTGCGGGCATCGCTCAAACTCTCGGCGGGTTGACCTAAAAATTCATTGCGTCACGTACACGGCCGTCTTTACAAAGTGTGTATTAAATTATATATCGTCTCGTGTATAACACGTAATTCGCTTTTTGTATAATGAAAAAGCTAGCGCTCGGCAGTTTCGTTGGTGAGAAAAAAAAAGAGCTGAATGAAGTAACGGTATATAATTGGATCGGCTCACTCTGGCGTAAGAAAGATAAGGAGCGAATTTCGTAAAGATTCGAAATATCTGTGGTATAGGTGAAGGCCAGCAAGGGGTCATCGTTCATGAACACCATAATTTGGCTTGTTGCTTCGAGGAGTATCAGTTTCGGGTATACAGACGTTTTTTATTAAATAATTTTGCAGAACGACGGTTCTTCCGTTCACACGACGCGCGTGAAAGATTGTTGATCAAGTTACTGAATTTGCGCAACGTGTGTATATAGTTATCCTCACGCAGTTATAAGTAATCAGAAAAATAAATTACCGATTCGTTTTTCAGCGGCAGCTACACAGCAACTACACACAATGGGGGACGAGACCAGACGAAACCCCGCGGCGGGGCGACGTTCCGGGTACCCCCGATGACTACGACTACCCCGAAAATAACTATCCGAGGCAACCACAGCCACCGCCGGTGCACAACCAGAGCGGCAACGAGGGCTACGATCAGAACGGCCAGGCCTGGAGCAGTTGGGAGGAACGACAGCGATACGAGGAGCGACTGCGATGGGAAGAACGCCAGAGACTCGAGGAGCGTCGTCGACAGGAATCTGGTTCGCATTATGGCTCTGGTTCCGGCTACGAGTCAGGGACTCGGCAGGAGTCCCAAGACAGGTACGGAGAGAACGGCTACCCCAGCAGCTACAAGGTCTACCCGGCCCCTGGATATAACGCCCAGAAGAACTGCACCGGCTCTGGCTGTTGCTATCCCAAGTGCTTCGCCGAGAAAGGTTCTAGAGTAAGTTGTATTTGTACTCGGTTTGACGAATTTTTGTGGAAAATTTAACAACCTTTCCCGGATTTATCGCCGTATTTGTTGACCTTAGGGACCACCAGGAATCATGGGACCTGTCGGTCCTAAAGGAGAACGCGGTTTTCCTGGTGCCGAAGGTTTTCTTGGACCGAAGGGTGACAAGGGAGATCCTGGCCCACAGGGTCAAAGAGGAGTTCGCGGTGAACGAGTAAGAGTTTTTTTATATGCATTTAATCTTTACGAATTTAATTTCTCGATTGAGACTACAAAGGGAAAATCTTGAATAGGGAAAAATGGGAGTTCCCGGTCACGCTGGACAAAACGGTGTGCCTGGTATTCCGGGAGCAGCAGGACCACCTGGTATGCCCGGCCGAGATGGATGCAACGGAACCGATGTAAGTGTTTGTTTATGTAAGTTATTTTCTAGCGAAGCAAGAGTTATTGTGAACTATTTTTTCATAGGGATCTCCTGGTCATCATGGATTACCCGGAGAGCCTGGACCTCGAGGATTACCCGGTACTCTGGGAAGCAAAGGTGATAAGGGAGAAGCTGGACACTGTGGACTTCTTTTAACTGGACAAAAAGGTGAACCAGGAAGTGACGGTGTGCAAGGAGCCCGAGGTATTCCAGGACCTCAAGGGTATCCTGGTCAGCCAGGGCAGAAAGGTGAAAGGGGACCAGTTGTAAGTATGCGCATCGATAATTCTGGTATTCTTTATTTTTGAATGATAATTAAAGTAGAGCAATTTTTTAACCGTTCCTAGGGATTTACCGGGCCTCAAGGTATCAAAGGAGAGAAGGGTAATATGGGTGTTGGATTCGAAGGCAAAAAGGGAGACAAAGGTGACAAAGGTGAAATGGGACCACCAGGTGAAAGTGTTACACAACCGTTTGAAAGTGATCACGAAGTGATAGGACCTGTGGGACCATCTGGGGCGAAGGGTGACAAGGTACATAAATAGCCATACATCAATTTAACGATCTAGATAATTTGTGAATCGTAAATGTATATCGTTTTAATTTGTCATGTGATTCAATTCTTGCAATAATTTTCAATAGGGTGATACCGGATTTTATGGACAAAAGGGAGAGCCAGGGTACGTGGGAGACAACGGTGTGCCAGGTCTAAATGGTCCGAAAGGAGAGAAAGGTCTTCCCGGAGCACCTGGAATTCGAGTACTGATTACTTTCTACTAGAAACGAAAATCAATTGAAAATATAAGTAACTACAAATTAACGTTCTATTATAGGGTCGCGATGGATACTCTGGACCACCAGGACCACCAGGAAGGAAAGGTGATCGTGGTTACGATGGTGCAGATGGTTTGCCTGGAGTACCTGGTACAAAAGGAGATGCTGGATTAGATGGACCAGCGGGAATACCTGGGTTGCGCGGTCCTCCAGGTCCACCAGGCGTAAGATAATTGATTTATGTATAAATAAAAAAGCGTTGAGCGTTTGAGATTTAATTGAATATTCAATTTAATCTCAGGGTGGTAAAGGACAACCAGGACCCCCTGGAGAGAAAGGTCCTCGGGGATATCCTGGATCTATTGGTCTAAGAGGTTCTGATGGATATCCTGGTACACCCGGTCCTAGAGGTCCTGTGGGTCCAATGGGAGGTCCTGGATTGGCTGGTGTACCGGGAACAGAAGGCGCGCCAGGTGACAAAGGTGCCAAAGGAGAGCCAGGACTCGCTGGATTCCCTGGCGAAGCTGGACCCCGAGGTTTCACCGGGCCCATGGGTCCACCAGGACCAAGAGGTCCTCAGGGTGAAAAAGGACTATCGATCGTTGTAAGTTATCATGTCTATAATTGAATCACTTATAATTTGTCGATAAATTTATGACAATTATTGTATTATTTTGTAGGGTCCAGCAGGAATGGACGGAGTAAATGGACGAGATGGTACGAAGGGCCAAAAAGGAGAAAAAGGTTATGGAGGGTCACGAGGTCGTCCAGGTGATTCCTTAGAAGGCATTCCCGGAGCTCCGGGCGCTCCGGGTCTGCCCGGAGAACCGGGTGTTCCTGGTCGAGATGGTTCAACTGGTTTTCCCGGTCTTCCTGGAGAAAAGGGAGACATTGGTGGAAGATGTACTCAATGTCTTCCTGGAATTAAGGGAATCAAAGGCGATCGGGGTCTGGATGGCAAAGATGGATTGCCTGGGGCTCGAGGTCCGCCTGGTGAACGCGGATTCCCAGGTGAAGCTGGTCTGGATGGTTTACCTGGTCCTATCGGTCTTCCTGGCGCACGCGTATGTATATTAAGTTTTCTTTTTTTTTAAATACATATATATTTATTTATTTTAATCTTTTTTATGACGATAGGGAAAAGACGGAATACCTGGCTCTCCGGGACCGCAGGGAGAACAAGGCCGAGATTGCGTTATAACCAAAGATCAATTCAAACTGGAAAAAGGACAGAAGGGTGAGAGAGGTGATGAAGGTAGGCCTGGACCGACAGGACCAGAAGGTCCCACGGGAGAAAAAGGAAGAAGTGGCAGTCCAGGATTCCCTGGTACAAAAGGAGACACGGTATGAATGAATTTTAAATAAAAATATTTATAAATTGTTATGAATCTTATGAAGTATATATTTGTATTTACAGGGTGAACGTGGTCTCCCAGGTTTGGATGGAATATCCGGAAGACCTGGATTCCCTGGTCAAAAGGGTGAATCAGGATTAAGCATTAAGGGTGAACAGGGTGATAGAGGCCGTGACGGATATCCTGGCCAAAAGGGTGAACCTGGTTTTAGTGGACTTAAAGGAGAAGCAGGTGCGTTGATAAGTTTCTGCAGCAATGTAAATTTTATAATTTTGTTCTTCTTTTATTCATAATCAATTCTACATATTACACTCACATTCTAAAATTAAATTATAATAAATGTCATGTATTATTTATTATCGACATCTGTGTAGGTCGCTGTCCACCTTTGAGTCTTAAGGAAGTAGCGGTTGGTCCACCTGGAGATAGAGGTCCAAAAGGTGAGCCAGGTTTGCCTGGTTATGATGGACAAAAAGGTGATCGTGGCTACGAAGGAGAAACCGTAAGTAGTTTAAGAATAGTTTGATAAGCGTACTCGGTGTACAGTTTAATTGTATATACATTTTTTCAGGGTCCTCCGGGACCTGTTGGCCCCGTTGGAGCTCCAGGACAAACGGGACCTAGAGGTTTACCAGGACCACGTGGAGAAAAGGGTAATACCGGACCTATGGGATTCCCTGGTGAACCTGGGTTGACAGGTTCAAGAGGATTACCTGGATTTAATGGACCGAAAGGTACTAAAGGAGAAGCCGGAATATCGATGAAAGGAAGCCCAGGCTTACCCGGACCCCAAGGACCTAAAGGAGACAAAGGTTTGTCTGGACCAGTTGGAAAGGATGGTCCGGTAGGATACTCTGGTTTGCCAGGAACTCCGGGAGAGAAAGGTGATGTGGGAGAACCCGGATTAAACGGAATTCCTGGATCACCTGGAGCTAAAGGAGATACTGGACCCATTGGTCCTCCAGGACCACAAGGTATCATGGGTACACCTGGTACAGATGGGCTTAAAGGTAATTCAACATAATGCATATATTTTTATTTGATTTCTAAACAATATTATTTTAAATGCTGTATATGGAATGTTTAAGGTGAACCTGGATTACCTGGTGAACCTGGAAGAATTGGTTTACCTGGATTACCTGGAGTAAAAGGTGATATGGGAGTGCCGGGTATTGATGGCGCCAAGGGATTCCCCGGACGTAGAGGACCACCTGGACTACAAGGTAAATTAAAAAAACGAAAATAAAAATGACGTGTCTTATTAAATTTTTTGTATCTTGAAGGAAACGATGCATTTTTTGCAAATATTTCATAAAACATCATTTTATTGTTATAATTGTATTAAGGCCGACCTGGTCGAGACGGTGCACCTGGGTTAAAAGGAGACCGAGGTGAGAAAGGATTGCAAGGCTTCCCAGGTATGCCTGGCATGGACGGCAAGCCAGGTCGCCCTGGAGATATCGGAACTAAGGGAGATATTGGTTTTCCGGGAGAACCAGGGCCCATGGGTCCGATAGGTTTGGAAGGCGAAAAGGGAGATCGTGGAGATCAAGGCTTTAATGTAAGTGTTTAACTACAGTATTAATTATTCATTGTCAGTAGAATAAAACTTTTTTTACTTGAATACGTGTCAGATGATTTATTTTTGGTGCTTTTTTATTAGGGTCAAAAAGGTGAACCTGGTCAAGTGTCGGAGAAAGGACAAAAGGGTGAACCTGGAATGCCGGGTATACGTGGACCTCAAGGACCACCTGGATTAGACGGTCGAGATGGTGAAAAGGGAGATGCTGGTGAACCTGGTTATGGTCGAGATGGGCCCACAGGAGACAAGGGTGAGCCTGGTTTACCTGGCAGAGATGGATTGCCTGGTTTAAAGGGAGACAGAGGAGATATTGGGCTGAGTGGCTTGCCCGGACAAAAGGGTGACATTGTAAGTATCATTTTTATTGTTCAGATTCTAGTTCCCGTGTCAATACAGTCATCAAAGTTTTCAAATTTATTTTACTTATTTGTTATCAAACGGTTAAAAAATTTAGTTTTTGAACTTTAAGCTCATTGAAAAATGTCTTTTTAGGGATTCCCTGGACCTGTAGGAGAACCTGGAATACCTGGATTAGATGGCATAGATGGAATGAAAGGAGATGTTGGCCCTGCTGGAATGGCAGGTTTCCCTGGATTGGATGGAGATGTAGGTCTACCCGGAAGGCCTGGATTTGATGGACCAAAGGGAGAAAGAGGACCTGAAGGTAATTTTTAGATTCTATGCTTGAAATAATTTCAAACAATCTTAGATTTGATATTTTACTTTTAACATAAAAATATTAATGCATTTCTTAGGACTTGAGGGACCACCTGGATATTCTGGACCTCTGGGTGAGAAGGGTGATCGGGGCGCTCCTGGCTTAACAGTCAATGTTAAAGGAGAAAAAGGAGAACCTGGAAGACCTGGATACCCTGGTCTAGATGGAGAGAAAGGAGATTTTGGACCGCCGGGACCAATTGGTTTTGCTGGTGAAAAGGGTGACAAGGGAGAGTATGGTACCCCAGGGTTATCAGGAGTGCCAGGTCCTCAAGGAGAAAAAGGTAAATTCGTTACGTTTTTTTAATAGCTGTAGCAAAATGTACTATCTTTATTCAGTGTGCGTAAAGTTATATTTTACAAATTTTTGAAGTTGTAATTTTATGCTGAATCAAAATTATCGTTCGCAACACGTGTGTAAACTTTACCGAATATGAGCTCGGTGATCACGCGCGGGTGTAAAATGTTACGCACTTGTTACGAAATATACTGTTTTATAAATTGTTTTATGTTATATTCATGTATGACCAAAGGCAGATACATAAATTTCTAACGCGCAGAAGTTATAATTTTTAATGAAATGTTAGATTGCAAAAATAAAAAGATATGAACTTGTTCAAAAAATTAATTTGCAAACTTGTAGCATCGACGTAACGAATCGAATATTCAACAATATTGCACAATACTGGGTTTAGAATTATTTCTGGAATATGTAATTTTATCATGCTTCGTGCATTTCTTTTGATTGTTTTCTTATATTTGTGCACATTATTTCTAGGTGATCGCGGACCGTTTGGCCCTGTTGGTCCACCTGGATTAACGGTCAAGGGAGAAAAGGGTCTTCCTGGTCTTCACGGTAAACAAGGTAGAGACGGTTATCCTGGTTCCCCGGGAGCTAAGGGAGAAAGAGGTTTGCCTGGATTACCGGGATTAAAAGGTGATGCTGGTCTGCCTGGTCCTTTCGGCCCCCCTGGTTTGAAGGGTGATATGGGTCTTCCTGGTCCAACTGGATTGCCAGGAAGAGACGGACCGAGCGGCTTGGATGGAATTCCAGGTTCGATAGGTGACAAAGGTGACAAAGGAGATCAAGGTCCACCAGGACTTTTCGGCGCTCCAGGACAGAAAGGAGAACCTGGTTTGCCTGGTAAGTTTTTATCTTTGATTATAACCATATGAGAAATGCATTGTTCCTCTCACTAAATTTAATTATCTACTTTAGGTCGCGATGGCTTGGACGGATTACCAGGAGAGAAAGGTGATAGAGGATGGGAAGGCAGAGAAGGATTACAAGGTGCTCAAGGAGAAAAGGGAGATAGAGGATATCCTGGTTTAGATGGACAGATTGGATTGGTTGGTCTTGACGGAGAGAAGGGAGACAAGGGAGAGGCTTGCTTAGCTTTACCTTCGGAACGCGGAGAGAAGGGTGACAGAGGCTTAACCGGTAAAAGAACCGCTCAGCTTTCTTCATACTGCATTTACTATAATTATTTTAACGTATTTTTAACGTGAATATTACTTTCAGGACCTGTCGGAGCACCTGGACTTCCTGGTCCTAAGGGTGAGCAAGGTCAGCCTGGATTCCCAGGAATGGATGGTCCTAAGGGTATGCCTGGCTTCAATGGACCTCCTGGGCCACCAGGCTTGAGAGGTTCGCCAGGTTTGCAAGGTCCTCCAGGACCAACTGGTCTTACGGGACCTATTGGTCCACCAGGTGTTCCGGGTGAAAATGGTCTTCCATGCGAGGCCGCTCCCGACTATCTCACTGGTATTTTGCTCGTGAAGCACAGTCAAAGTCAGTCGGTCCCCGAGTGCGAGCGAGGCCATGTCAAGCTTTGGGAGGGATACAGTCTTCTGTATACGGATGGTGACGAAAGGGCCCATTCCCAAGACTTAGGCAAGTATTCAAATACCCGATGAATGATTTTGGTTACATTCGCGTATACCGTTACCTTCCGCTGGCTTTCAAAAGATTTCGCACGAAAATCGTTAAACTCGATACGTAGTCAGCTCATATAGCGAGAGCAATTTCTAAAAGTATGCGCGCATGCATGCGAGAATGTATTTGTGTGTATCGGCGACACGCGCCTCCGTAAGCCGAGTGTGAACTCGTCCTATAAATCTCATTGGTAAACAGGTTATGCTGGCTCCTGCGTAAGAAAGTTCTCGACGATGCCCTTCCTATTCTGTGACGTAAACAGCGTGTGCCACTACGCCAGCCGAAACGACCGATCTTATTGGCTGTCCACTAACAGTCCGATTCCTATGATGCCAGTCGAGGAGACAGCTATTGAGGAATATATCTCCAGGTATGCAAAATGATCACTCGCTTGTTCACGCGCCAGTCTGACTGGTCGATACTGAATGTTTTTATTTATACCAATCGTCTTTAGGAAAAATTCGAGATAACCGCTTGTCATTCGGATTTTTGTGTATCCAAAAACACTTCCATTACTTATTATTATTATTATTATTATTATTTTTGCAATAATCATGATTGTTTTACTTTGTTAATAAAAATGAAAAATATTTTTAATCATTTTTTAATGAACCATTCAAATTAAAGTCAACGTATGCAAATCTGTAAATACAATTATAGAGTGAACTTCTTTGCCACTCTTATGGAACGTGCTATTCATTAGTAATTATAATTTTGGAATTCAAGGAAGTAAAGACGGTGGAAAAAACCCGCAATCAAAACATTTTCAGCTTTTTAGCAATTTTTTTTTTTGTTAATCGTGGAAGAATATTAATCACCTTTATAAAATTTTCGTTGAAAATAGTGCAATAGCGAATATTCATGCAAAATTAAATATGGAAAGTTGTGAAAATGGTTTATAATAAAGTATCAAAAGTGTACCTAATTCAGTAATGCTTTAATTTTATCATGACGATATTAAATAAAGTATGATATTTAAATTTTCACATAATAATTATTTGACTATTATCTTTTCAGATGCGTCGTATGCGAAGTCCCGGCTAACGTCATAGCTGTGCACAGTCAGTCGCTCAGCATTCCTGACTGCCCCGACGGCTGGTCTGGTCTTTGGATCGGATACAGTTTCGTGATGGTAAGCGACTATATTTAACAAAAATCAATAATATCTTTTCTCGGCTCGTCAAAGACTAAAACATTGCATTTTCCGTAGCACACCGGAGCTGGTTCTCAGGGCGGTGGACAATCGCTCTCGAGTCCAGGCTCGTGCCTGGAAGACTTCCGGGCGACTCCGTTCATCGAGTGCAACGGTGCAAAGGGTCACTGCCACTACTACTCGAACGAGTTCAGCTTCTGGTTGGCGACGATCGAGGACCGCGATCAGTTCCAGAAGCCCGAAAAGCAAACCCTCAAGGCAGGCGCTCTTCGTCAGAGAATATCTCGTTGCCAGGTCTGCCTGAAGAACACGTAATGAGTAGCGAGAAAATATATACTACTACTGCTGCCCATCCCCCCTCTCGACCAAGGACAACACGCACACCGACCGCTCTCGATGCACTTGTGCGCGCATATTGTTCTCGTCGAACGAGACGAGACGGCTAGATAAACGAAAACCAGCCAACGAAAAGACCCTTCATTTTTTTAGAGCCCAGTGTTGAAAAAAAAAGCTTGACAAAAGAATTAGCAATCGCGAGACGCGCGAGAAGGAACGTAAAGAAGGAAGACGAACGAGAACGAAAGCAAATTACAAATAGGGGCTTCCCAAAGGAGGCTCCGCACCTCGTTACCGCTTCTCATCTCTGCTCCTCCACCCCCTTTTTTATTCTATCTGCAACCCCTTTGACATTTCCTTCTCACTCCCCTATATACACCGGATTCACTCGCTCCCCGCACCGTTCTTTTCTTATTCATTACCCTTGCCCTTGCGCACCCCTGCCCTTCCCCCCACCTCTGTACCCTTTACCTTAGACTTTGACTTCATCTCTTTCTTCCTTTCTCTCTCGTTATCCTTTTTTTCCTTTTGCTATTTTTATAATTACAAACTAAGTGCCTTAGAATATTATTTAGCATGTAAAATAAAAAAAATATATATATATATTTGTATATTTATATATCGCGTACGAGTCTAGCCAATGAAAACAGAAGGACTAAGTCCTCGTTATCATTCTAACATGGACACTGCCTTATCAACATCAAACTATATACTGTATATTTTTAATATAAAAGAAAAACGAAAAACAAATGTTAGCGCGGTAATCTCGTATAAAACCAAATATTTAAATACATAGGTATTTTTGCTACGTAGTCAATGCCGCTGTATATCTTTAATTCTATATACCTGTGATCGAAACGCGCAATGAGAAAAAGAAAGATGGAATAATAACAGAGTTGTGCTGTTACTCGATTTGATTCTTGTCATTGCTTTTGTGCGCTTCGTACACTCGTTCTAAGAGACACGCACGCGTCAAGAGAACGAATTTATTTGAAATGAAAAAAAAATTAAAGGATTGTAGCGTAGCCGCAAAATCTATAATGTTAAAAACGTTTTTATGAATAAATAAAAATCTACTATTTTGTACATTATCTGCTAATCTATATACATAGACAGTGCCATAATAATTAACGATTAACTTATATTGTTTGCTATTATTTTCGTTTTGTGGGCTTTAGTTTCGAAATTCAAATAAATTTTGTTCTCACATATATTGTCGAAGTTTCATAATACATGTTATCGCGCATTTCGTGCATTTATGCAAATGAAGTTTCACGCCTTTGATGATTAAAAAGAATATTTGATTAAATGTTATTAAAAGATTTTTTATACGCAGATATATATAAAGTTGTATAATCAACAAAGTCAAATTTCACATAAACCTGTAACGTTCTTCAACATCAATTTCAGATTCTCCATCACTAGTCACTAGTGATTTACAATACGAGTTGTTCATTACTTCTAATTTTAGAGATAACAATATTTAACTCTATATATTATTTATACAAAAAGAAAAGCAATGTATACGCGGTCTCTCTCTCTCTCTACGAATCACTGCCGGGACTGAATTTGATTTTGTCGACTGTACCGGATATTTGTTTGTGCGTAGTCGTAAACGTTAGTTTGTAAAGACGCCTGGAGATATAAAGTCAAAACTTTGAGATAACCTTTTTTCAGGAGATTTACGATTGTAAAAGAAAGTTATATTATAATATATAAAGAAAAATTTGTAAATTAAATAATTATAAAATAATAAAGTTGCGTCAGTTTATTTACTCGTCCCTTTCATTGAATCACAGCTCTCAAAAAAATCTCTCTAACCGCACGACAACGAGGCGACTCTCATAATTAGCCTCGGCGATGGCTGAGTTCTCGTTAATACGCCATATCATTGATTAATAATGCTAACGCGCGATATAATCTCTCGTCACACACGGCACGGGTGCGAATGTTAATCGCGCCCGCATATCGTTCATCGAGCGCAAACAGCGGATCAGCAGCAGCAAAAGCTGTTTACGCGCAGATCAGACCAGCGCTTGAATTGCTCTGCAATTAGCATTTTATTTTTCTGAAAATCCGTGCAGTTTGCATGCACCGCTACAAAGTCGCCGAATCGTAAACACACATTTGGTAAATATTTTGCTGTGGATTACTATATACACGCCTCCAGAGAAGATCGAATGATGATGATGATGAAAAAATAAGAGCCGCAGGCGAGACGATCTCGACGAGCCTCCGGAACTAATGTGCGCGTGCAGACGACTGAGTGGCTCCTCTTACTTCTGCGCATTTACTTTAATCGAAATCCGGATAGTCGACATTCCACGACGAAAATCCGTGTCTCTCGTTCTCTCTTCGCGAGAGTAGAGTATTATAACTCTGATAATCTCTCGAACCCTTGATGATGGCTCTACGATTGCGACCGGTCGATTATCATGCTCGCACTTTACATTGGAAATGAGTCGAGAGAGAATTCATACATCTTGTCTCTTTTCTGGTATTCCTCGAAAATAGACTTACGTTCCACGAAGTTTCGTGCGAGTCTAGCCCGAGGCAGTTGCGGCGGGTTACACACAAACAAACACACACACACACACACACACATTATGCTCCTTTGCTGATCATCCGCTTTACACGCAACTTCTAGCTCCGCCAAGTACAGACTCATTAAGATCCCTATACCAAAAAAATTCACAGCGAACACATGGAAATCGCCTGATGTATTTCCCGGAGCGCGGCGCTGAAATTTCATTAAAAACCGGACTAGACGTCGAGGAATTTAAAACTTTTCAGAACACTCGTACGCGACAAAACGTTGGCGCAACGTCAGAGTATAGCCGCAGGACGCACATAAGCTTGTTTGTTTCGCAAAAAGCGCGCGGTTTCGAAAAACGAGAAAAACAAAAGCGAAAAAAAAGAGCGAAGCGTGTATGTAGCTCGCGCGTGCGATATCAGCGTCTGTTTAGCACGGCTAATTATAAAAGAAGGCGTGGAGCCGATCTGACCAATCGGACCGGTTCAATCGTCGATCCTCCGGCCTTCGCGCCTCTCGACGAGATCGGCAGCGGGAAGCTCTCCGCGATTCTGCTAGGCGCCGACGATCAGTTGATATTCAAAACCGAGCGAGCGCGATCGTTATCCTTTCCGTGTGTCTATAGAAGCTACATCATCGAAAAAAAAGCAAATTATTATCGCGTCACGGCTGTTCGAGAAAGTTACCGATCGACAGAAGTTTCTCGAGGTTGATGCCGATTTTTTGATAAGGAGTAACGATCTCTGATTCTTTCCTGAGTTTGTTTGTCGAGAAGACAGACGAGAGCTGGGTTTTCCCGCGGACTGAGTTTGTTTTTTGTTTGTATTTAATTCGCTGAAATGTCGATAAACGCAGTGTCGCGTGAAGGATGGAACGTTCAGGCATCTCTGATCGCTAAGAGGACTCACAACCCCATCAGGTCCATTGTGGAGAATATCGTTGTGGAGCCGAATCCCGAGAAGCAGATGATAGCTTTGTCCATTGGTAAGTGTGATTTATGTATTGGAAATCAATCGGAGCATGGCTTATGCAAACTTTGTAAACTAGTTTTCGCGGATAGTATAAATATTCGGGTCTCAAAGTTGGAGCTGTTAAGGAAGGTGATGTCAGATTTACTGGTAGACCGAGAGTGTCATGGGTAAAAATAACAAAATTTAATTGAGGTAGAAGTTGGCAATATGGAAAGCAAGTGATTTAGAAATCTGGAAACTGGAAAGTTCGGCACACGTGCCGGCGCTTGAATTCGATTAAGTACGTTCGAGAGACTTTGTAATCTTTGCCGCCCAAACGAAACATTTTCATTAGATTTAAGAGGCTTACGTTACTCGTTAAAATATCGCAGAATATATGACAAAAAGAAAAAATGTTTATATCTGCGTTAGAGAAGATTTTTATTTTATTTTACATGAATGCATCGATAGTATATTTTAATACTTTTTCAATATCATGCCGCCGGCATGCGAAACGCGATATGCAAAAATATTTGGACAAATGGAGTTTTTATTTCCACAATCAAAAGTTTATTTTCATTATACCTGCGAACAATGTTTGCAAAGAATGTTATAACTGAATTTGCAGAATATAAAAATACACGAACGACGAAACAATCGACGATAAAACATTTCATCTCCAACATTGTTACGCATAAAAAAAGTCAAAGGGTCTGACGTGAAAATTCAAAGCCACACATAAAGAAAGTGGGCTAAAGACTAAATTAAAAGAACAGCCCCAATCGGTACTGTTTAACAAGTCAATTTCAATCAAACGTTAAGCGCGCACTCATTAATAGGGTCGTCACGGGGAGCTCTTCTCGACTGGAATTTCGGTCTGTTGCCTCTCCCGTTCGCGGATGGTAAATGGATGTTTGCGCGATGCATTAAGCGACGCTCGAAATGTTTTAACGCGCACGTGTAGGTATTGCAGTCCACGATCGTCCTTATCGATCAATCATGGATATACTACTGCTATACTGTGTGTATACGGGGGTCCTCGAAAATGCCGCTGTGTGCTTCTTTGAAAATTTGCATAGAGCACCGAACTGACGCTCTCAGCTGCCGCGTTGGCTTTCGACGTTTCGGCTTGTCTTTGACTGCGTTATGTAGCCTTCAACGGTATGTATAGTGGACGGATGGATTGAAATGCCTGGGAATTCGCGTTGGGATATTCCGAATGGTTCTGCTTGTTATATACTCGAAAACTTCCGTCTGTATAGGAATTTTTTTTTCTTTTGGTCATAGTCAGTGTTTGAATTACGGAATGATCCTGTATTTAGATGGGAAAAGTGTATGTTTGTGGAATTTTCGTTTTAGATGAAAGATTTGCCTTGGATGCATGTTCCTATAAAGATGGAAATGCGCGTTCGCACGGGTGCATATTTTTCAACGAAAGCTGTATTTTATAAAACTCAATGGCACTCGCGAGTCAAAATCTTGGGAGCTGAAATATTTATTTCCTCAAAGCTTTTTCTCGCAAAGAAAGCAGTATTGACTTTCCGTCAAACCTCTGTCTACCCCCCACTTTATTGACTCTTGCTTGGATATATGCAAGAGTTTGAAATCTAAATGCGTGCGATAAAATATTCTTTCTCCATCGACTGCGTCTTCAGATTTCAAGAATTATTCCGTAAATATTTATAACTTTAAGAAATACCATAATATATAGGATGATCTAAAATTTACGTTTGAAGAGTATAATTCAGTGAAGTATTTCGATGTAATACTATCATTATTTCATCAAGTCAATATCTTGTAAAAGCAATATTGAATCATTAATTTGGCTCAGACCTTACGAATATACATGAGATTTATCGACCCACCTATAACTGCAATTCAACTAAATTATGAATAATAAATACGAATAATATTTTAAGGTGACCCGACAACCTTTGGAAATTTGAAGCCAGCGAGAGAGGTGATCGAAGCCGTACAAGAGAGCGTCGAATCTCAATTGTACAACGGCTATGCTCCGAGTACTGGTAAGTGATACAGCATAAATAGAGGGTGAAATACGCTTTGAATAGGAAACCTCGTAATATTATTTCTCACCGCTTGTGCTTCAAAATTGCATAAATTATATAAAATTAAAAAGTTCCTCTATTATACACATCCTCCTGCTACAGGTTACGAAGAAGCAAGGCGAGCGGTAGCCGAATACAGTTCGACTGACGATCTCAAAGTGGAAGCGAAAGTAAGTAATCCTTTCAGTAATACGTAAATTGATTACACGCGTGCGATGACTACTACACAAAAATTTAAAAGTGAAAAAGAACGTTTGAAATAAGTATTGTTATGTACATACGCGTCTACACGACCAGACGGGTAATCAGCGTCACGTTATAAGGATAAAGGTATTACACGAAATATTTCGTCTCTTTAGACGCAACCGCTAACGAGGCACTTGAAAGTGCGACCCCTTACGCGAGTTTTGCTCTTAATAGTCCTCGAAACTGCAGGGGGGTTAAGACAAAGCGAGGAATTTTTCATAAACTTCTTCTGCAGAGACTGAAACCTCTTTTGCTCTCGGCGTCGGGTGAGAGAGAGAGAGAAAAAAAACGCGTATACGTGCGTGCGTAACAAATGTTTACATGCGAATAAATCCAAGCGGGTGATGTTTAGGAAACCGAGAAGCTCCTCAAATTCTTTTCTATTTTTTTTCAAATTTTATTATTAAATTTTAAACATTACCCGAGTGAATCGAGCCGCAACTGAATTGGACCTAAAATGAATAGTACACACATAAAGCCTTCAGCCGAACAATCGTTAAAATATTCAAGAACTTGAAAAATTCGTGACCCAGAATGTTTCGGAAGTGCGCCTCCACTTAAAAGGGTATATATACGAGAGCGTGCATCCTCTCCGCCGCGGATGAAATAATGATAACGCGCGAGAGATGTTTATAACTCTCAGCTATACATGCCTTGCAACTGCGATATAAATATTGAATAACAGGAAAAGCGAATAACTCGTCTCTGTGTATGTGTGTTCTTGAGCGATGCAAATTGCTATGTAAATAAATATGAGACCTTTTAGAGAGAGAATCAGGTTAAGACACACACACATTATACATGAATGATGGATTATAATTTTCGTTGCAACACATTTGCGTCTCGATAAACGAATGCGTAAATGATTTTCAGGACGTAATCCTATGCAGCGGCTGTTCCTGCGCTCTCGACCTCTGCATCACGGCTTTAGCCCGTGAGGGCCAGAACATTCTCATACCACGTCCGGGCTTTTCGATCTACCGAACTCTCGCCGAGGGACTCGGCATCACCGTCAGGTCCTACAATCTTCGCGTGAGTAAGCCATTCAACGCTGCTGCTGCTGCTGCAGTGTATAGCCCATTGTCTCGTCGTCTCACAAACGAGATTTTCCTTTATTCCATCTCTCTATATAGCAACACACAGTCGTGCTGTCTTTAGAGCGAAGGATATATAGATCTCGCGGATATTAATATGAATTATATCTGTTCAGCCGGAGCTCGGCTGGGAAATCGATTTGGACGACTTGGAGGCGCAGATCGACGAATCTACCGCAGCCATACTCATTAACAATCCCTCGAATCCCTGCGGCTCAGTCTTCAGTCGCGAGCATCTACTGGATATTCTCGACGTCGCCGCCAAGTATTACGTTCCTATCATTGCCGACGAGATCTACGAACACATGGTGAATATCTTTTTTTTCTGTTTTTTTTCGGTATAGTGTAATAATATACCGATCGAACGTATACGGCAACCGTCGGATGTAATCACTTAGCGATAAAATGTGAATTTTTATATAAAACGATTTTTCGCCCGATGCTTTCATACCATAAAACGGCTTCTATGAAGCGATTGATTTTAACGCGATTATTATCTCTCGCATCGGCTATTGCATACGAAAAAAATTGTCACCGCCGAGTTTTAAAACGATTCCACCGCGCACTTTTCCAGAAACCGTATAATTGTATAGCTATATAATACCCTACGCGAATTCATAACGTGCCATGTATTTTCGTCCGCAATAACGTGCAGTAGCTCTCTCGGTACGTTAACCTTTTCTCTTATTGATTCAAGCCAGCTGTTATCGTGTAAAACGTCGGAGGCCTCTCTCGGCAGGAAAGATGGCGAGGAAACGGTTTGAGCGTAATCAGTCACGGACTGACGATTCGTATTTTCGCTCTTCCATGCGCCGACGGTCTTTGCGACGGAAATCAATTACCAAAGCGCGCTAGATCGATTGCCAACTTTGTTTTTCTTCTTCGACACACTATTGCGAAAAATAAAACTTTTAAGCGTCACACGCACTCGGTTATCTAATTTTCAGTATCTCGTAACGCTATTATACATATATATTCGTTCTATAATTATTTTCCATCGCAGAGAGGACGTAAATAAATCCAACTTCGTTTCTCTGTCTATTAACAGGTATTTCCAGGGCGAAGGTTTTATTCGTTAGCGTCTTTATCGAGCGAAGTTCCTATTCTGTCCTGCAGCGGACTGACGAAGAGGTAACGTCATTTATTCAGAGCTTTGGCCCGGAAAATGGAATCTTTGTTATTCTGACTTTCAAAATGCTGAATAAACTCTCGCTTGTATTCTGACGGTATAATAGAAACGAGGATTTGCTTCTCCTTTTTCAGATATAAACAAGCTTTCATTTTATTCCAATGCAGATTGTCCGATAAAACGAGAATAATTTATATCTCTGTATAAAACTACGTATAAAACTACAACATTCTTTTTTCTATTCAATTCTTTTCACTAAACATCAGCTTCAATGTCAGTATAATTTCAACTGAAATGCACTCGAGTGTATATTTCCAGCAGTTTTTTGCGTATTATATTTACAACAACTAAATAATCCAAAAGCAAAGGCACAACAGCCAATAAAAATTCAAACACATCTGTTACTTTCAGGTTTCTAGTACCAGGCTGGCGAATGGGCTGGATCATAGTTCACGATCGTCAAAATATATTAGACAAGGAAGTAAGTATAGACTACTGCAGAAGCAAATCGAGTTCATATCGGTGCGCGATGATCTCCCTCTTGCTTGAAAATAAGCCAGAGAGAGAGAGAAGACTTATGCGCAATGGAACAGCGGGTGCAGTCTCTCGCAAGTTCATGTCCTCTGGGCCGCGTTAAACGAGACGATTAGAGTAAATTTTCTCGGCGAAACTTTAATTCGTCATTAAACTTGCTCGCCATAACTCCTTCTTTTCCCTTCTTCTACTTCGTCGTCGGCGTCGAGGCTGTTTCTATCGTACAATTTCGCGCAGCCTCTCTCTCTCATCGCGAGAATTAAAAGAAGAGCACCTCTCGAGCTCGAGCTCTCTAGCTTCAACTTTTCGTAATTAATTTAGGGCTGAGCGATCGTTATGATAACATCTCTCGAGGAGCCAAGATACTGCGAAAATCGTGAAATTCAAATGGTTATTAATAACGCTGGGATATATAATGATGATATTATTGCTTCTTCGCAGATAAAAAAGGCATTGCAGTGCCTCAGTCAACGGATCATAGGTAGCAATACTATAGTTCAAGGCGCTCTTCCGAAGATACTGAAAAACACACCGCAAAGGTTTTTCGACAACGTCATACAGACGCTCGATGTAAGTAGCTGTATAACTTTACATAATTACATTATTATATGTATAATGCTCTTCTAATCAAAGTAATTATACTCGAAGACACGAATTAACACAAAATTGCGCAGCAGCAGCAACGGCAGCGGCGTGCGAGGAAACTCACATAATGCAAGCTCTCGCATAGACGATGTTAGAATGCACGTAATTAACATGCTAATATGATGCATTACACTGTTGTAACGCATTGGTGCAGAGCGGTGTTACATAGTTAACGCGTAGTTTGACTCTCAATTATAGTTTGTCGGCCGTATTCGGAAATTTGAAAATTCGGCAGCGACGATATAGGCGTTGGTTAATATCAGTTCATATAAAAAAAAAACGAGCTTCGTTATATCAACGTACAATAATACGTATCCATAACGTTAAATTCCGTCAGATTCAATAGCAGTCGTAGAGAGAGTAAGTATAATTAGCTTGACGACTGCGTTTGCCTCGGCGATATTATACACGTCTCGAAATTCATTGTGGCGTTTGCATACATTAAAATGAATTCGCTACAGTATAGCATCGCGCAGCCGGAATTACGGCGGCGCATACATTAATTCAGCCTTGTTCAACGCAAACAACCTTACCAGTTAGCCAAACTTGCATGCTCTATATATATGCATTCGCGTGGCGTGACTCGGCTTTCTTTGTACGAAGCTCTATACTATACTGTAAACCTGCGAATTATGTGTGTCCCGCTTAATTATTAGCATTTTTCACAGTCGTAATGTACTTATACATCTGCGTGTGCCGTTGCGTCAATTTGTGTAATGTCATGGTAATTGAAACGCGCGTTGGGTGCTGTTTATCATCAAATATTTTATCAAGACGAAAATAATATTATATTAATTTGAAATTTACCTTATTATTGAATTATTTATTTATTCAGGGAAAACTTTTCAATGCGTACATAATTGAAAGCCGAGTAATTGTATATCCCTCTTGTATTGTTTTACATTTGATATGGGTCTTCAAAGCAATTCACAATGATGCATAAATTCATCAAAACAAATGCCGGAACATAATAAACGAAATTCAGAATAAATAATACGAATATATTCGAAGCTGACGAGCTCTGAATATATACACTCTCGCGACCAAAACAAAAATGCAAAAAATACAACAGACAGCCGCACGCAACGATCGGAAAGCGAGTCTAATTACGCGGACCCTCTCGCTGCAGCAGCTTTTCTATTAAACCGTGCAGCGTCATGCCATCCGACAACCCCACATATACACACACACACACGCTGAAATTTCGTGCGCGCACGTTTCCTCCGTAAAAATTACAGGTTTCAGCGCAGGTCATTCGCCGATCGGGCTCTTCATATATCTATATAATACTTCCGCGCGCGCGCGCGCGTTCGTCTGTCGGCGGAACCCCTTCGCTGAAGCACGTTCGCTCGATGTAACACAATAATTGGCGCGATCGTACTGAAATATCAGCTCATCAAGCAACTGTCCACCTCGTTGAATGGTAGACGGGAGCGAGAGAGAGAGAGAAATTCTGATGGGACCTGTACGTGATGCTTAAAGCGTTCGTTTGCCGGACAGCTCTGCAACCGATGGAAGTTTTATTGCTCTAGAGAGACGACGAGAAAACGAAAGAAAGGGGTTGGAAGGGTATTAAACAAGATAATGAGGTGCTGTAGAGCGTGAAAATATTGACGTCAATTACGAGAGCTCTTCTTTCGTCGGCGTATATATAGCTGTTTGCGGGGGTGATTTCACATTTGGGAGATTTATCGTGTTGTATTCGAAATATATAGTAGGTACACTTAACTGCGTCATGTACATGCGCGCGTAATCGTCAGATGCAAAAAAGCGATTTATGCGTAATCACGATGCATGTCATACGGATTAGATCAACGCGATCCGGTCTATAATCGATTCAAAATGTTAAGTTAATAAATACCCACGTTTTTTTTCCAAAGTAAAATACACGACCGAAGACGCGAACGTCGGTTCTATTCGAAAACGCAATATATTATATCCCAGAAGAAAGCATCTCTCGACTATTGGACATCCATACATCCAGGAAGCATCGAACATATTTATTTCACTCGAGAGCGACATATATCGTACACACATGCGCGTATATATAACAAAAGAAAAGAGCCACAGTGGAAAACACAACAAAACGAGAAAGAGGCAAAAGAAGCGCGATAACCCAGTTTCGGAGAAATGGTTTAGCTGCCGTTCTCTCATAGTTGTGTGTTTCGACGTCCTGGAGAGCGCAGTTATCCGATCAGACGACCGCGAGAGCACATGACGTTGTATATATATAACACGATTCGCGCTCCAACACGACCATTGCCGCTGCTGCTGCTGCTGCTTTCACAAGTATATAATATAGAATATCGTGTACTAACGACTCTGATATGTTATCGACAGGCTCACGCAACGCTCACCTACAATTACGTCGCGAAAATTCCAGGACTCAAGCCTATTATGCCAGACGGAGCTATGTACATGATGGTAAGCTCTCGTATATTTTCTTTTTTCGCGAGCTTTCCCTCGCGTATAAATTTCGGTGTGATATATTGATCGCGACGGCGCGACGAGTCTCTCTACTACTACTACTACAGCCATCGTGCATAATCGAATCTATGATTTACACGCAGGTACACATCGACCTGCCGAGCTTTCCGGAGTTCAATACCGAGCTTGAATTCGTGCAGCGTCTACTCGCCGAGGAATCCGTGTTCTGTTTGCCCGGACAGGTGAGCTTTCGATTTACGAATGTTTGTCTTTTTTCTTTTCGATCGATTTTAGGTATAACGTGATTTTCTTTTTTTTTCAGTGCTTCGACTATCCTTCGTACATGAGGCTGGTGATAACGGTACCGCAGGATATGTTGGAGGAAGCTTGTCTGCGTATCCAAGATTTTTGCTTGAGGCATCACGTGAAAAATTACCTGATGAATTCCATCAACAACGTCGAGATTTCGTATTAATAGCGGCTTTTCTCGCTGTAAAGCCCGCAGGTTAATAATTTCCCGCATTTCCATCAGAGTAGCTTTCGTTCCGTCAAAGGGGCCCGGATAAATGCAAATTCAATCTAGTACTCTAAACATTGCAAGTTAAACGATGATGGTTATCACATACCGACGAATTTCATTTTCGAAATGTGCAGCATTTTGAACTGAAGGCTTCTCGTCATTTCCAGCGACGAATATTTGTATACTCGAGAGATATTACTTTTATATGTACATAATACATATCGAGTGCGGAGAGTTGACATTCATGTAAAATATATACTGAATATATTATATGTTGTAGGTGGAAATAAGCATCAAATTCGATACCGTGTTGAAGAAGACACTATGTACATAATAATACATATATAAACTGGATAATATGAGACTGAAATTTTGAACTGTCGGATATGGTCGATTTATTTTTGTTTTCAAATGTTTGAGTTACAATAACGCCATGCATTTTCACTGATTCTGTTTATTCTAGTAGTTTATAACTGATATATCATCTTCTTTAATACGCTATCGATATGCTTGCGAGTCATTATTGTATGATAAAATATATCGTGGTGTATGTTTATAGCTTTGATCTTATACAGCACTTTGCAAGAGATTGTTAAGCATTTTGAGAAAATTATATAGACAATTTGTACATATTACTTTTATCGTTAGTATAAACATTGTAGCGAAATGTAAAATAGAAATAAATAAATAATTTGAAAAAAACTGCCAGTAAGAATCGAAAGAAAAAGAAAAATAAACGTTCACGCAGGCATAATAAAGAAGAATCTCGTTGAGGTGAATATATTATGACCTATATGTATGTTAAGTACCCGCTTACTTGTTGAACTTGAAGAGGGGCCAATAATAGTAAAGATGTAAAGGTTATACATAAATAGACTCTGCTGTTCACTGTTAAAATGATGATGAGAACAAAAAAGTATTTTCTTCTCACATACTCGACAAATCGCAAACAAATGCTCGAACCTTTGGTGAAAATTGCATATGCCAATCGATCACAAGCAGCATTACAACGCAGCGAACAATAAAAAAAAACTATCAACGAAAAATTTCCCGAAAACCACAACATAGCCCTCCTCAAAGCAAAAGCCTCTAACGTGAGTCGCATACGAAATACGGCCAAAGATTAGTCAACAAAGCGTAAAGCAATGTCGCTGCAGAGTATACAGCAGACTCCATCGAAAATCGAAATCGGAGAGCTTGCAATATATATATATAGGCCGTGTACCGCAGCGCACACAAAGAGCAACAATGTAACCGCGAGCAAGAGAGAAACACAGCCGTTATATGCACACAGCACAAGTATAATATATGCACATGTATACGTAAGAGAAGGAAGTCTTGGGCGCCACGCCGTCTACGCGCAAATGAATGCACAGTAGCCGATAACTCGGGGAGGCTTCGCGCCATTGTGCACGACTTGCACTTACTCAAGGGGGGAAAGAGAAGAGAGAAGGCTCATTATCGCAGGGCGCATTGTGTCATCTCGACGAGACTGCAGCGTAGGGCAATAACTCGCGCATCGCGTGATATTGTGCCTTTCCTGCGAGAGACTCTTTTTTTTTATACGCGCTGTCTTTTTTCCTTGTCGGCGAAGCTCTCGCGCTGTAGAGCTTTTATATCGGACGCGCCTTGTTTCTGCAGTACCTGGCTTATGGCTTTTGTGTCTTTTGCGCGACGTGGATTCAGACGTTTTGGAGATGATAATTTAATTCCGAGTAGTTTTGTATTATGAAGTATAGTCTGACCCATGCGTAAGCTCCTTCATACAAAAATGCGATTTTACAGGATACGTGCACAGGTAAAGCGTTATAAGACGTGTGTAAGGTTACATCTACTTTTAGCCTTTTCTTTTTCATCGCTGAAAGTAATTTTCGCATTATCCTTTATAAAGCAGGCTGAAAGTTCGATAAAGCTCGTGTAATGCAATTTTTGCCTCAGTAGGTCGAGAGGTCGTTGGAAAACTTAAAAAGCCGTCAGTTCTCTTTTGTTGAAGCTTTTCTAGCACGTGTCAAGACCAATGAATTTTCTGAAAACTGTGTGGTTACAGGAGAGGAAAGTGGAAACGCCAAAGTATACCGCATATACACACACACTTTAAGGGGGCCGGAATATAATCTCTAATGGATATCCATTAGATATCGACAGGATGTTAATGCTTCGTGATAATAATTCAGCGTTCGCGCGCTTTTAGACTATGTATATATATAGGTTTATGTATATTATACGCATACACATTATAATTGAAGGTCGATACTGTTGTAAAATAATAGGATACGTGGACGTAGATGCTCTGAAACGTAACACATTGCATTACGTTCATTGTTGGGAAAATGTTGACATACAATTAAAGCTCTGCGGAGCTTTCGATGCTTTTTCGTATATTCCTTATAATTCAATCACAAACCTTTTTTTATTCGCCTTTCAAATTACTCCTTTCCAAACAGTTTCCATCGTTTATTTTTTTTTCTCTCAACTCTGTGCTCGGAATACAGTTTCGAATCCTGTATAATTTTGCACGTAAACGCAATTAAGATCGCATCCCTCGCAATCATAATCCAATTTCGAATTTCCGATTAAACCGCAGAGAAGAACCTTATCCCCCTATCGTGTCCCATCAATAATTCATAAACACAGGGTCGTAAAAAAGAAGGACGACCTTCGAGGCCCAATACGAAGTACGAGAGCGATAAAGTACAAAATCTCTGTGTGTGTGTGTGTGTGTGTGTGTGTGTGTGTGTGTGGGCATTAGGGCTAGGGAAAATCGTAGGCTCTTTGTCATTCTCAGCACTGCAAGCCGGCGGTACATATACATATATAGGTATATATAGTTTCCCTTTCTCTCTTGGAATGAAAAGCGAGCTTCGTGCCCGGACTACCTCGGAAGCTTTGGTACTCGATTATTCCGCGGCAGCTGCGGAAAAATAAATAATACGGAAAAATGAGATCATCACCTGCTACTACTCGTCCACTCGCGCGTCCTGAATAAAATACGCCGAGATATAAAACGATCGATCGAAGCTTTCGATTCGGACTCGCTTAAAATGCATACACGTGCTCGGAGCCGCTCTTGGGATTCGAATTTGAGCTGGTCGATTTACGGCCGCACACCGCAATCCTCTCTCTCTCTCTCACTCTATACACTATGCTCGTACGAGTATAGAGAGGACCGTACGTTTTTGCATAATTTCGTCGCGGTGGCAGTTTACTCAGGACTACTGCATACAGACGTGTGTATGTATGTACGTGTTCGATGGTATAGGTACGGGTCGTTACAGGAAGAGCCAAGAGAGCTGTCGGTGTAAAATTTTTCGGCACTCCGATGCGACGGACGATTAATTCCGTGATAGAGAGAGAGAGAACTTTTGCTGCTGAGGGTTTGAACGTGGAATTTGCTTTGGACTGATGTTGTTTTTTTAGCGTAAATCAAGTGCGCGGTGGTAAAGGTATTCATTAAGGGTTTATTAGCTCTGCTGCAAGTGAATAAGTAAACATTTACTTATTTTATTTACTCGTATGTCTCATACGAAATAGATATTCATATTATTACATCTTATATACAGAATAAACTGAAAAACTAACGAATTCATGAAATTTTTTTCAAATTCAATCAATGACGTCTTTCATCCATTTGTTATCGGTCAGTTATAGTTTTTGTCTGTCACATCTCTCACTATATGATGGAATCATAAAAACTCGCACAGCGGTTTTTGTATACAGCCAGAAAACGAAGTTTATTACGTCACACGCCTCATCCCATCACGGAGAAAAAAGACAAGCCTATAGCCTGATAGTCTTGCAGAATCAGCCGTAGTCTATAAAATAAAACAGTTTTGAACTATAAGCCTTCCCCCACCGCTTGAAGTTTTCGGCTCTCAAGTCTCTGGCTGGCAACGATAGGTGGCGCATAGGCACTTTTGCTATAACCCCTAATCAAAATCTGCGCGCACAGTGCATAAATATACACTGAGAAAAGAGAATTATTGTGTCAATCATCGCATTGTAACTATTAACATAACATCTTTCAACTGTGTATATTGCAATAGTTACAATGTCACTATTGACTCAATAATTTCTTGTAATAATAACTGCCTTGTTGGGTCATTCATCTACTTGGGCCGCTCCTACTACAACTGCCTGAGTCTATAATTTTATTTATTTTGTTCAATTATAATACTAAATACATATCAATGATAAAATATCATAATGATGAGACATATATACCGCATCACAGAATAGCTCGAGTCATTTAAATTTCAGGGTATAAATTTAGCCGCAATCTGTTCGCTGATATTCCGGCTAAAACCGAGCGTGTAACCAGAAACTCTAGATCCCGAACGTATAAAACATAGATGATCCATATACCAGTAGCAATGAATAGCGTATAACAGCCCTCTCTGCTCGAGCACGATAAATGCAATTACGATTTTATCAGCCGCCGTCTCGCGCGCGCGCGCATTCACAGCTGCGTTTTGTTACACTGCATGAGCTAACAAAAGCGCAGGTAGACGTGTGTGCGCGCGTACATGCCAAGCTCGTTCTCCCGGGAAACCTTTGAGATGGGCGATTAATTTATTTAGACAAGTAGATGCTAAAACTCGACGACGGCTCGTGTATTATCGTATATAGTTAGAAGCTGTTGCTGCTGCGTATGTGTGAAGCGACGCGAACCGCCCATGTGGACATAATAAACACACCGGCAGATGTCGTGTGGGAAACTCTGTTCAAGATCACAGGCTATAACGACGGTTCTTCCTGCGACGTTTTTTGCCGGAGCCGCCTGTGTGTGTATGTGTTTACAGGGCATTAGGCCAGGCAGTGACGAAGGGTTTGTTAGGCGCCTAACTGTGACTCTTTGTGCAGGATGCTAATGGCCATGAAGTTAAAAATAGTCGTCGGTTTGACGTTAACGGGTTGGCTTTTTTTCGGCATCTGATGGGTTTGTCTTAATAGTAATCTGCAAGCGCGTCTTGCTTCAGATTATATTCTACGTTTCGCGTGAAATGCTTTCTAGACAAACATAAATTTTGACGTGTGATATTAATAATAATCAGTAGAAATTGCCAATATTTAATTTAAGAGTCTTATGTCGGATTGGATTTTAAACGAGATGAGCCAGATATTATTAATCGACTTTGAAGCAAGTGGCGTCAGTTGTTTTAAATGCCGAGTCAATATTAATCGGATCACTTCGCATAATCGGTGCTAAGACTTGACGAGCTAGAGTAGTGTATATCATCGTATCTCTGTATTTTTATTTTTATGAAAGTAAAAATACTGAAAATTGCTAGCATCTCATTAAAATTTAACGGAAAATTGAAGTGCAATTAAAACGTAATTTTGCCGTGTCGTTTATTACAATTTTACTGTAACATTCGTTGGCGTACTTGTAAAATTGCACGAAGCATTTCTCTCGCGCTCGGAGCAAGAAGCAGAAGAAGACCGTATAACAATATTTAAATTAGAGTTAACAACGTTTCGACTCTGTAAGTATAAAGTTTCGCGCAAAGTGTTATATCTCTTTGGCTTTAAGTGGATTAACTTAATATAAATTATCTTTTGTGTTACTGAAGCATTGTTTACTTGAGAGACTCTATACTTTTTGCTTCATTCAGAGGGTTCTTCATTACTGCAACTGACAGCTTCTACGAAACTTCATTCACTTTGCAGATGTTCTCGTGATGCAAGTTTAAACTCTGGTCTGGCAGTCCATTCCAAAACTACTACGTTGAATTGCATTGTTGTATCGTCGAAATGTAGATCTGCTTCATCGTAACTACTTATTTCAGTTTATTTTCATAGGACACTCGCATGTTTTCCAAAGTTGATTCACAAATATTTAATGATTGTATATTACCTTCAAAATGACGTTTCAGTTAGAATCGCGCAACACGTGATGCTGCATGCAAATAATTTTCAAAAAGTTATTCTCGGAAAAAATTGCTTTTCACTATATTAAGCTTCCGTTTACACTAATGGAGCTTGACGTCGCGAGCATAAATATCGTTCAAAAGGAAGCTCGCTGTGTCACTCGAATGTAAACATCAAATATCCAGGTTAAAAAGTTTTCATTCATTCGAAAAGGCATTTCGAATAAAAAAGTGCAGTCTTTTCGCGAAAAGCAGGATCGCTCACGGCGCCCTATATATATATAAATCGTCGATTAACACTATAAAAGTTCTTTTTGCCCACGAGAGCCGAGCTTAGCCGTTCTTACGCGAAACTGTCTTTCAATAGGAGGGTGAATCCTTCACCTACTTGACTCTGTGTTCTGCGCCGAAAAAAAAGCTTCACCTTCGCTTTTATAAGTGCAGGAGCTTCTATATATACAGCTTATGAATTAGCCAAGGAATTATTAGTTGATGTCGTTTAATTATGATGTATGAATTAATCAGAGAGAGAAATAATTTATCTCGAATAATCGCAGCAAGCACTTAAATCAATTTTGCGCTGGCCTATATTTCATTTCCCCGCTGATTTTAAAAATAGACAAACAGTTTTAATTAATTTTTCCAGCGCCGCGGCCAGAAGCGAGCCATTGAATTCGAATTCTAAAGCAAAAACCCGCTAATTTCAAACTTCTCAAGAGAGGGTAAAAGTTTCAATTTTCCAAGCTGCGAAAATCCATATACATTCTCTACCCGTCACCGCTCCGGCGAAATGAAGTTATTTACAGTCGACTTTTTCGAAAAAAGGCGAGCTTCAAAGGCTCCGTCACTCTCTCTCGCGAAAAAGAGCCCTGTCGTCGCGCGACTCTTTGACCGATACTTCCTGATGACCCAATAAAATTGTACACCAGACTCCCCGCGCGCATATCGCCAGCGAGAAAGTATATAGAATAGCCGTTTCCAGCTATAAATTTATTTATAGACCGTAAAAAATCTGCGTGACGAAACACACCAGTGACCATATATTTATATAGACAGAAGGGGGATAGAGAAAAATTGGAAAAAGGATATCGACGAACGGTGTGTATATCTATATTTATGTATAAATACGCATATATATAGGGCGAGAAGCGAACAGACAGAGAGAGAGAGAGAAAGGGAGCGAGAAGAGGAGAGGGAAACAGGACATCTGGGGCTGCGCGTCGACGCTCGATTTTCTGCGCACGAAGTTATATCTGCGGTGTGTACAGCGCGACGCGCCCATATACCGAAATGCGGCACACGGAGACGAGAGAAAGCGCTGGAATGAAAGAATAAAGGAAGCCAAGCGATGAAACAGAAGTGGAAATTCCTATCAGTTTTTTTCCCGGCGAATAAATATAATGGAATTTGTGTGATAGGTATAGAACCCTTTCGATATAGTAGATTGTGTAATTGCCGGACGCCTGTTCGCAATGCGATCTCCTTCTCATTACAGCTGCTCGTGTTCGTTTTTTATTTTTGGATTAGATGGTGTTGTAGATCGAGTTTGAATTTCAACCAAGTGAAAACGATCGCTCGATATTCATTTTATTTCAACTCGATGTAAAATGTGATATTTTAATTTTGAAATATTTGTACAGATCACGTCAGCATTCGCTTCCGGCAACGAAATAAAACGCGATTTTACACTGCCCCAGAACCGACAATTCATAATATCGACAGGTCTCCTGAGATGCATATACATCACACACACATATAAAAGTAGAGGAAGAAAACAAGTCTGAAAGAGTTATTTCTATCGATTCTCCGTAACTCCAAAGTCCACAAAGAAAAGCCGCGTATACTCGATGCGCGCACACTATACCGTAAAAGCCGTCAAGTTATCTCACGAAACTAATAACACCTAATACAATATACCGCGACAAAGAAGCGACGACCGACAAAACGCCCAGGAAATCAGTGGAAAAACTATCCGCTATATATCCAACGACCTAAATCAAGCTAAAAAAGAAGCTCGTATACCTGTGCACTTGAAAATCGAGGAATAAAATAAAGGAAAATTCACCTCTACAGCAAAAAGGAAATACGCTGCAAAGCCACGGGGGAATCCAGCAACAGTTTATAGAAAAGGAAAAACGTGATCAAGCGCAGAATCATTGCAACCGAGAGAGAAGAGAACGCTCGCATTATATTTTCTCCCCTCGATCGAGTCAGTGACCCCATCGACGGGATTTTCGGGGGACTATGTAGATCTTTCTCTCTGGGTCCCTATTGCAGCAGAAGGCAACCAACCCCCCGATATCATCCTAAGCACACGCGACTTGGACACACGCCCCGTTTTTCTAGTATAGGCCTCGGGCCGAATGCGCATATGGCGGAAGCGGCTGGTCCCCCTTATACCTCGTCTTCCCCATCATTGAGCGGTTACTTTTTTTTTCTTTTATGTACGATAATTTCATTTTACCTCAGGTGGGGTCAAGACGCTCTTCTCTTTCACGGCGAAGAAAAGCGTTGGCGCGTGTGTTTGTGTGTGTATCAGCTGTATATGTATATACCAGAGAGAGGGGGAGGTGACAAGTGGGAAAAATCTCTCTCTCTCTTTTCTGGCCGAAAATTGACCGCTCGTGCGCGAGTAGTATATATAGATTGAGACCTTATTCGTGCGGATATTATCGAGACGCTCGATTCTCTCGTGCGCAGCGAATTTTACGGACGAATCGGATCGCTAATTGAACGGTTCTTCTTCTTCTTTTTTTACCCATTTTGCCTCGATGATCATGACTTGCATTGCGTATATAAGCTGCTCTTTGTATGCATGTGTATATACACTCGAAGGAATAGTAGTGGGAAAGTTTCGCGTCGAAGGAATGCATTTGCCGCAAGTGGATATCGATTCAAAGTTTATTCGCTCCCGGGGAAGCTTTGTGTAAAAGGGCTTTTGTGCAGCGCTAACGCGACGACGACAAAGACAATTTCACCGTCACAATAAATAAAGACGAGAGTTGCGTCATCAATTTCGTTTTTTTTTCCTTCTTCCCTCGTCGATCCGCTATACTTGCTGCTGTTTTGACTTTTCGTGAAACTATAGGTAGACGCCGACAATGCCGCGGGAGATTTTGACGAGAAGAAAAGACTGCTGTATAGGTATCTATTGTGCGGAAGAACGACGTGTAATTTATGATACATCCACGTCGATCGCTGCGCTCTGGTATGACGAGGGACCAGATTTTCCCATCGGAATAAGTTGCTTAGTTTGGTAAGTTGACGAGAAAAAGCTGTAATGACACTTCTGTGTATGTTTGCGAAGTATTGGAAAATTCGTATAGCGAATCGAACAAAAGCGGCTAACGAGTTTTACAATAAAATAGATCGTTTCTTGCTATGCTTATACTTTGTCTAATAGTTGTATACGTATGTGGCGTTCGATGAGGTAAATACGGGTTTTTAATTTCTTACTCGCAAGTATACTGCACGAAACGCCGCACAATAATTAAATATCTCTGATGGCTTGTTTTGCATTTTCAAATTGGCCTTTACAAGCACTCTTTGAACCTTTACACATCAGCGCTGCTCTTTGTTGTGTCACTCTTTGTAATAAGCTGCAATTACGCAGTTTTTAGATAAGAAAAGTGCGGTTAACTCGGTCCCTTTGTGAGAAATTCTCGAACGCGTTACTCTCGCAACCGCGCAAAAGCGATATTATTCGTTCAAAGAATCATGTAGTAGCACTCGACGCTGCACAATCCTATATATTCTTCAGAAAGATCAAAATTAAAGAGCAGGTCAGCTCGTTAAACGGTCTGAATATAATTGAAGAGAAAATAAAGTAAACCAAAGTCAATTAAAGTACCTACTACAAAAAATGTCGCTGCTATTGTTCTCGTTAAAGGCTTATAATTACATAACTTTTTTCCAGTCGAGCGCCAGCGAAAATAATAATTTCAGCTTGACGAATGTACAATACACACGCAAAACGCACAGAGAGAGTGAGTAGAATGAGAAGCGGTCGTTCTTATGATACGCGTAACTCACGAGTCGGTACGTCCGCAGCGAGTACAGTCGATTACTCGGGTCTTACATAGGATAAGCGCTTTACGTGTGCCGCAATCTCCATTACGAGCAATCATCCCATCATAATAATATCCTACCTTCAACCCTATTACCGCATCAGCCGCGTGCGATATGCGAATTAACGTGCGAGTGTAGTTTGATAAAACCGAGAATGATCAACAACCCTTCCACGACTCGTCTGTGTGTGTGTGTGTGTGTTTGCCTTTTGGCTGCAATATGGGCAACGTTCCATATCGTGTGTTCGGTTATATTCAAATTGTTTCTGCGTGCTGTGAGAGTTTGAATTTGCGATATTTAGTCGCGATGCTCGAGCGAAAAGTTTCAGCTTGTGTTACGAGAAATTTCGCGGTTTTAATCCTGATAATGTACTTGCTATTCAAAATTCTCGTTTGATAATAGTAGCAATTAAGAAATGCAATTACACGTATATAAACTGGCCATATACGACGACAAAGTAAATTATACGCAGGTATATATGGACAGAAATCCCAATATAACGAGATATATCCTCGCATCAACAGAATCCAAAACTCCGCTCCATAACAGTCAGCAATTCGTAGCTTTCGCGTTCAATTCCCATCTGATGGACGTGTTGTGAAACAGGGCGGAAGTCCGAGCTTCGCTCAATGGCTGCGTGAATCCAAAGTCGCCGCGTAACTTCAGAACTCAATTAACAAGCAAAACTCCTCTCTCTCTCTCTATCACTTGTCGATTCTCGTATAATACGTCCAAACGCTGCCTTTCTATATACATACATATATTTGTATCGACGTGCGCGCGCGGAAACGGAAACAAGGCTGTTATACTTTCGCGTTCGGGGAAAAAAAAATAGCAAGTAGGTATATGCAAAAGTCGTCGTCGTGAAGTTTCCACGACTGCGGCAGCTTTGCCAAATTGCCGAACTAGCTATATACTGCGCTGCGCGATTCCGGGTATGCAGCGCATATATGCATATGCAGAGGCAAAAGTACCAGTAGCGGCTGTGTATGCATATACTCGACTATTATACATAGAAGCTGTGTAGGCAAGTTCGAAGATCCGTGATGTGTAACTTTCGCGGAGATTCTTATTACACGTCAAAGTCGATGCGATTTCGTGTACTTATTACACTCGAGTACGTGTAAATATAGAAGAATAAACATATGGTGCGGCTATGAGTCCAAGTGGAAAATGGTGAAAATTTGAGCCACAGCCACACACGCGTATTAGTGCATCGCTGCTGGGGTCGTACACATCAACGAGAGCTAGCGAGCGAGAGTACATAGGAAGGAAGGAAGGGGTATGCAGGGAAGGGGGGTAGCTTTTCCGGCGGTATAGCGTCGCCGGCAAAGTCGAGGGTTGTTGACGCAAAAGAGGGACGAGGAGAGAGAGAGAGAGAGAGCGAGAGAAAGCTTCCGAGCGAGAGGAGAACAAGCTATATAGCACGAGAAGGAAGTGCGGGCGAGACAGACGAATATATACGTATATATAAGAGGGGGTAGCGCTGCCGCCGACAAGGGATGCACTGGTGGGGGGGTCGACCGGCTATAAGTGGGGGAGCGAGTACGGCGGATAGAATAGCCGAGAGGGGGGGGGCGCCAGTTCCATCCAACGATCCGGGAGGCTCGTTAAGGTAGTGGTCCGCGCCCCGCAGCCGCCGCCGCCGCGACACAACTCTCTGCCAGCAGTAGCAGCAGCAGCAGCAGCTGAGAGAGGGGAGAATAAGAGAGAGGGAGCGTGTGCCACCTATCGACCGAACGCGTGCCAGAGCACAGAGGTGGAGGACCTGCCGCCCTGCTCGCTAGCTTTACCAGCCGCTCCTCGTCTTTTCTATATAATATAGCTCTCTAAGCGCGCTTCTAATGCGTGCGCGGCTCTGATAACTCTCTCGTCGGCAGAAATTTTATTACACTGTGCTCTGGCGTCCGACGAGTTCGACTTTTACTACTTGGACTGTGTGTTTTGTTTTGAATAAAAAGAAAGAAAAAAGTGTCCGCGTGTGTGTACTTTCCATCTGCTATATACACGAGATATACAGAATATCGATGCGCGCCGACGGTCTTTGGCCTGCAGCCGCAGCATCGCGCCGTTCAGTGACTGCATCACGATTCGCCGAGACCTCTCGAAAGCTCCAAGTGTCCTAGTGTGTCCTCGAGCTTTGCACAGTTTTTTTCTTCAGTTTGTTGTTTTTTTTTTTTCGTCAAGCAGATCTGAGAAGAGGAACTTTCGCCGAGAAACAGAGGTAAGTAAGTGTCACACACACATGACACAATAATTCCAAGTATATACGGGGTCATCGCCGTTGCGTCTAGAGCTTTGTCCGTAGGATAGACAGACATGCAGGGGCGGCGTTTCCCCCGAAACGTTCGCGCACACTTACGTTCATTCAGTGCGAATTAGGTATGCTCTCGGTTCGACGATCAAAGTCGTATACCTACAACTAGGCCGTGAAGATTTAATCACTATCTCTCTCTCTAGTGATTATCGAAAAATGAATCGACGTTCCGAAAACAACGCAATCCATCAAGTCGAGCTTTCAATCAACGACAATCATCGTGTGTAGGTGTAATGTGTAGGAGAGAAAACGTGTAGGGTCATCATCACGCGTCACAGACAGTAGATAGTGCCCGTGAAGGTACGGCACTGATGCTTCGCGGGAGGGCTATGTGCGCGCGCGCGCGGAAGCTCGTTAGGTACCAGGGCTGCTGTGGAATACGCAGCCGCAGCGACGACAGGTGCGCTCGGCCCGTAGTATAGTATTTGCACGTACGAGAGCCAGCACAGCCGTGTGTTTAGAAAATATGTAGCCGTTTATGCTTCTTTTTTATGACTTTCACTTTTTTTTAAGATGGTTTGGGTAATTCGTATATTTCTCAGGAAAATTGGGGCACAGATCGATATTATCATCGGATGACATGCTCTTTTTATAACCCAAAAGTATATTATCGACATCAGTTCCTTAACACACACGCTCGGAATTTTCGGGGTCAGACACACCCTCGAGCCAGAAGATAGAGAGCATATAGCGTTGAAAAAACGCAAGACCCCCTCTGGTCGATCGTTAAAAAGGCAAAAGCCGCGTGCACCGGAGGGTAACGGTCAGCCGGCAGCTCTTGTATTCGCATAACGTCACTCGTGCATCGTCTCGCGGAAGTAAGTGCATGCGTGCATGAGAGAGAGGGGACAACAGCAGACATGCCGCCCTCGCTTAACGCGGTCACGAGGCGGAAAAACGTCCACACCTGCTGTATACGTCTCTCCCCCGTCACCTGGACTCCTTGAGTATTATATGTATCGTATAGAGCAGCTAGAGACAGGTTATTGATTTTGCCGAACTACCTAAGGAAACGAGAGTCCTCGCCCTTTGCCAGCCGATTCTCGCCCTTTTCCCCTCTCTTCTCTCACGTCTTCCGCTTCTGCTCACACATACACATACACATACAGGACGAGTAAGATAGAGAGAGCCTGCGCGTTGCTGTTCAAGCTCCCCTTCGATTGATCTCGAGCTCTTTTGCGCAAGCCATGAGATTCCGACTGCCGCCCTTGAAAATTCATTTCTACGTTTATGAGCTGACGATTGCTGTGCGCGCTGCTTGCTCTAGGTATATACGCGAGCGGATAATGGCCCGTATATAGGAGAGACGAAAGTGGTAATAGGTTATTGCGTGTGGCTGGGGACGGATTTTCGTCGGTGATTTCGCGTCGTGCTCGACTTTTTTTTCCCCGTAATGGCCGCTCGTATAGTCCGCAATTAGAGAAGAGCTTTGCGGCTCTTTCTGTACTGGGATACAGAGGTATTTATGCGAATCTTTATCGATCGGTCGAACCTCGATGACGCGTTTACGTTCCGGGGATGATAACGATTTTCCAGAGACGTCGTGAATATAAACTGGGGATATTTATAAAATCGCCGGGATTTCAAGCGGATAAATATAGTGAAATCAATAGTGTGCAATGCTTGATGGCGTTGTGGGACGAATATTTTTTTTTTTACGAGAGGAGCATGAATACTTGATAATACTAGGCTTCTTACGTATAGCGATAAAAAAATGATCTCCTCGTGGGCTCTTAGCTAATTGAATTTTTAAAAAGTCGTAAATCTTTTTCCAAACCTACTGCGATAAATTCTCGCTTCTTCTCGATCGAATGGATCTACAATTTCGAAGTATATATAGATTTCAATTGAAAAATTCAGCCGCACACGACCAAACTCTCAGCCTCGCAGCGGTCAACTCTCGAGGGATTATATAATCCCTGGTACAAGAAAAATATTTTTCTTCCTCTTCGATCTCCTCTCCCATATAATATACTCGAAAGCTTTTCTTCTCTGCTGCTGCTGCTGCTACGCGTCGTACTATATATATATAGCGCAAGTCACCAGAGGAATCCGACGAATGACAAAGCTTATTTGATTAGGCTATTCGAATAATTCCCCTGTTCCTTATCGTTTCCTCTTTGGAATCGATGTGGGGATAATAATGTACGCTCTTTCTCTCTCGAGGAAAATGTATTTTGACAACGTGGAAAAAAATCAAAGATTTTTGCCGTTCGAACGGATTAATTAGTCTGCATCAGAAGCATCCTTGAATTAAATTTTCCCGGCACACTACAGACACCGGGAGGGGATAAAACAAATCCCAAGAAAAAACAACATTTCAACCTGTCAAGTCCACCACCGTCGAGAGAAAGCTCTGAATAGCTCGCGCGATTTGCAATGGAAATCCCGGTCGCCTTTGTCCGCTCATCGAATTATATCCCGAAAAAAATATTCCCGCGAAATTCTTCGCGTATCGGTCTCGCTGCAGGCGCGGAAAAAAACTCATATAAGCCCTCGCGTGTGCGCGCGCGAATGAAACAATAGATTTTTCCACGACAAAAGAATCGTTAACGCTGGCGCGTGCATCGACAAAGACGGAAAATACTTCGTTCCGGAAAAAAGCGCACTATACTATCGCGTTGTTGTGTATGTGTGTATATATATATATATTCACGGATCGAGGAGTAAAAAAAAAGAAGCTGCATCAATGGATCAGCGATTTCGCCTTGCTCTTCACATGCAGCAGCCTCTCTCCGTAAAGTATATATATAGTACGGCTCGGGTCAGGTCGGTCGCGATCGATCCCGCGCGCACAGCGGCGTATCTCTCGGCTCCACGCCCGAGAAGCAGTAGCATCAGAGAGAGAGAGAGACTGTATACTGCGTGACAAAGTCGTTATAACCGACTCTGCGCACAGCGAACCGGATGGGATATATTTGGCTTATTTGTCTCTTGACTCTGATGTGTACGCACGCGGAGATGTTAGGAGCGAGGAGAGTGAGAGGAAAAAAAATTGAAGCAAAAAAAAAAGGACGATGATGTCGTGATGAGCAGCGGAAGCCCTTTACCGTCGTCCCTCTCTCTCTCGTATAGATACGAAGCCGCATTAGGTCGCTCATGCTTCCCGTCTCTCATTGCGCTGTACTGCTTACGTTCGTTGAACCTGTATACACTTTGTGCGTGTGCAGCTTTTCGATCTGCGAATTGCTTTTGAAGTCTCGCGATGACGAGCTTTTTAGTGCGAGAGTAGTGGAGTAGGTTTATATACGCGACGATGCTACCGAATGTCAGGGACGTACTGCTGTGGGGATGGATGAAGGTTGAGGTCGATCTTCTTATATTTATGTATTAGAGAGTTCCGGGGATGTTGATTTTATCCGGGAAATCTAAGTTATATTCGTGTGTATATAATAGTTTCTTCGAGTGATCTTCTTCGCGACGCTGCTGCTGCAGCTGCTGTTTCTCTCAAGTTTGCGGTTTAAAGCTTCTCCTTCTTTTTCCTATGTATAATACTCCGGAATGAACGATCGACTGTTGTAACCTGTTCCCATCCATCACATCTGCACCGAATTTACTGTATGCAGTTTCGTATATAGTTTTTCTTGGGAAGAAACCGATCTATTTTTAATTTCCACACTCGAAACTCTATTTGTACCGGTATTTTTCCGTGCGTGGATGATTGATCGTGGCGCGCAAGTTCCAATTAAAGCTCTCTCTCTCTCCCACGGGCAAGCTTGCCCTCAGCATCGCTTGCGATCAACTGCATCGATTTTCGACAACACAGGTACTATAATTATCCCAGATAGAGCCATAAATATCACTTTTACCTGTCGCAGAAAGAGAGGGGAGAAGTGTTTATGAAACAGCATCGCAAAGCAATTACAACTCCGATAATTATCGACGCAACCGTTCTCCCGCTAATTAACAAAAAAAAAAATTCAGATCGTTAATTAACGCCGCATCAGCCATAGAGAGACGCACAGATAGCGAAGAAGAACTGGAAAAAGCGCAAGTCTTCTTGTTTACCATCGCGGCGGCACATACACAAAAGCTCGCTCGCTCGCAAAGAAAAGCTCTCGCGGGGAGATTCTGCGAATGCCGATGACTCGAGGAAGCTGTAGCCACATCTCTATACTAACCTTGCGGTCGACGTTCGCGCGAGAGCCAATGTTTTCAGGACGGTTCTATAGCGCACTCGGTCTGCGCGACGACCCCGCAGTGCCGTGTGTATATATAGCTCTGCGCACAGACCGACGCCCCGCTCGCCGCGCGCGCGAGCCCTTTTTTTTACGATCTTCGAGAGATATCCGCTCTGCACTGCAAATTGGACTTTTATGACGATTCGGCGTTTAGGATGTGTTTGTGTGTGTGTTTGTGTGTTTGACCTAGTGAACTTTGCGCCTTGTGTTTCATTATTGAGGGGATATAGGTATATCGAAACGATCGCTGTATTGCTCGTTAGTCGAGGGGGTGTATTATACACTTCAGACTTACGTTGCTACATGTATGTACAAGCGTTTTTTAATTTTATACGGGAATGAGATCATCTCGGATAATTGAAAAGAGAGAGAGCTTAGGGTTTTTCGACGTCGTGCATTTTTGAAATTGAAATTTAATACGTAATCTTTCGCGAGAGTGTGCACCGCCGGATGGATTTTCCTTCCCTCGATAATTCAACGAGCAATCCGAGCGCCGACGACGAATCTCATATTTATCCAACCTGAGAGAGAGAGATTGAACTTTCGCTTGTCTGCCTTTTTACGCTTCTATTTGCGCGAAGAATGAATTTTCGTTATCGGTATACAATACAACATTTCGAGACTCACCAAAGCGAGTATGACGACAAATTCTTGGCAGGGTTTTTTTTTGCCGCAATCGACACTTCCCTCCAGCCCGGATATGAGCTATACTATATAGGTACCTGGTCCTGAAAGGGAAAATTGACTTCGGGCTTGTTTTACCACTGTCTGATGAAACGACGACGTATCGAGACTCTCGCTATAGATATAAGCGAAAAGTCGATCCACTCGTTTCCCGGGAAAAATATACGATACGGCGTCCAGGATATTTATTTGAATATCGACCCGTCGCTCGAAAGCTCGTTCGTTATAGTAGGATACCGTGTGTGCGGAGAGAGAGAGAGAGCCATACGTCGCTGTTTGTTTCAATTTCTCGCGTTCAAGTCGTCGCAAGTGCACTTTCCATTGTATAACCCGGAGGACAGTGTCTTATACTCCAGAGGATTTATATTTCCCGCGTAAATAATGTGTATATTCAGAAAATCGAATATTTACGCGACGGCTTGGAAAACATTTCACAGAGAGAAAAAAAAGCGGATCGCCCGTCTATATACCGAAGCCTCTATTGCCTATTGTGTGTATAAAGCGCATATACGCCAGTCGGGTCAACGGCTCGATGCAACGAACTTCAAAGGGCCGTCGGCCTTGTCACAACGCTCTCTTTCTATTCCGACGTTCATCCGTGACGCGTTACTCGCACACACACACACAGTCGCCACAGAAAAATTGGGTCAGAGGTGAGAATGGGAGCGCCTCTGTGTGTATATAGTCAGATCCATTATGAGCGATAGAGCACACGCTATACACTCGAGCTTGTAAGTACTTTTCGACCACTTGTGTCGCTATCAGTTATATAGCTCTCTCTCTCGAAGTCGAAAAAACTTTTCGCGCCTTAATATCGACGATTTAATTACTGCTAACTCCGCGGGGGGTCGTGTAGGTATAACTCGGTTGGGAGAGATTACCGCGCGAGAAGCGGCTTTTGGGTAAATAAGTTAGGCCGTTGTGTGTTTGCCCTGAGAAATTGCGTTGGCTTTACGCGGGGGGTAATGAAAAAAGCTTGTGCTTGGAAAATAAAGGAGTTTTACGAGTGTCGGAGGAATGATTTTAGCTGCTACTCTAATAAATTGAGCGTCGATTGATCCTTCCGCGATGAAGTCTTACCTTCTGCGGTGTTTATGTTGCTTTTTGGCTTATTGACTTTGAGCTAGAATGTTTGTTCGTTCTTTTCTTGTGGGAAATTTGATGAAAGCTAGGGCTTTCAAGAAGCACCGGAAAATAACGTAAGAAATATACGAGACACTCGCCAATAAATATCTCACTTATAATTGGAAACTTTAGACGCCGAGAGCGCGAGTGTCCGTGAAAAAAATAGCTCGTCAAATATACGGTAAACAATTTTTCAAGCGGTCCTCCAGTCGGTAAAATACAAAGGACGCTTTCGCAACACCAAAGCCTAACAAACTCATTTCACAGCCGCTTCATGTTACACACACCGACGAGAGTAAAGGTTTATCGACGTTTTAAAAGCTCCGCTTTTACAAAGCGTTAATATTGGAAGAGCTATCGAGTCCTTTAACCTGAATTTGAATTATTTTTAAATCGGGTCAAGCATATTCGAATCGGTTTCAAAGTGGAGTAAATCAATTTTTGTTTGCAAACTGCTATTTCCACTCATACAACACCCATCAGTCATATAACTAAGCAATCTTCCTAAACTCCCGTTGTCCCTACCGAAAATAAAAGCCAAGCAGCTGCAGCATTATCATCGTTATAAGCGAGCGCTCGAGAATTTTTGGCACTTGTTCTCCTCCGTTTATAAACTCCTCTCTCCTCTACACAGAGAGAAGAGAGTCGAGCTCTCCAATTAACGGACATCGCTATTTGCGGGCAACTGGAGCGCTTCAATTTCGCCAGTATAGTAGCGGACCCCTGCAGCACCTTCGAGTGCCGTTTCAATTATTTGCCGGCGCGATTTCGATCCTACCGACGCGTTGTGTATATACTCATCCTCTCTTGGAACTTAACCTATTTCGCTTCGCGCGTGAGAGCAAGCGCATATCCAGACATTTTTTAATAGAATATTAATAAGCTCTCGCAATTTGCCGGGCTGCCTGCCAACTTTCCTCCCGGATAACGACCTCACGCGAGTTATCTTCGGAGTATAACCGTTTTTATATGCGTTCGTGAGAGAGTACTGAGTTTTATATATGTTATGTAATAATACGTGCTGTATTTCGCAAGGGATTTTTACATTGTTGTTGTAATTCGGGATACTTCGATTTTGATTGAACTTGATCGCCAAATATGTTTCACACTGCGTTAGGCGATAGATTTAATAAATCACACTGTAATAGTTGCAGTTATAGCACAAGCGGATCGAGTATCAGCAGACCCAACGAGGATATTTTAGCATACAGGTAGTATATATACATTCTGAGCGCAGGTTGTGTTGGGGGAAATCGAAAAGTGCCTATGCGCCATCTATCGTCGCTATCCGGAGTCTAGATAGCTGAAAAGATGAAGCGGTGGGGGAAAGGTCAGTCCAAAACTGTTTGGTTTCACGGCTATACTCGGGTTTGGCGCTATACTATACGCGTCTGATACGCAATTTTTTGTTCTTCTCGCACAGCATTATGCAGATACGAAAATCACTGATTATACTCAAAGGAAGCCCGGCAAGTATACCATTAGCCTCGTCGGCATGGCGTGGCAACCGCAGTAAAGCCATAAATGTTAATACCTATGGCGTGTGTATAAGTCGACGTCGAAATTCGACGACGATAATCCGCTTAATTCGCATCAACTCTCTCTCTCTTTCTCTCCCCATATAACATAACGATATAAATCCCGTGTCGCACACGCACATCATCGCGATCTTGCCAAGGTCCCTTTCACAATCCACACAGACATGTGAGTCTATCCGCAAACACACGTCGGATCGAAAAACGAATCCCGATATATAACGCAAACCGACGTCCAATATAAAACCGCACACACGTCCCAGCTAATTAGCCCTACGCCATATAGCTCTGTGCACACATCAGAGAAATGCAGCTGTGAAGCAGAATGAATGAGTCGTCGTCGCGTGTAAAGGGGGGGGGAGGATTCGACGCCCCTCAGATATTGTGATGTAGACGACAATGGCTGCAGACGGACCGAAAAATATCGAGCGCTGCAGTTGTCGACGGGAATATAAATCTCGAAATAACACTGTCTGTGTGTGTGTGTGTGACCGCTGGCACAGAATATATAGGTGTTGTTGCGCCAAGCGCGTCCTTTACTATTGCGAAGTCAGTCAACGATTCAATTTCCAAAGCTATTATATTTTGCGGTACCGGATTTCGGGGGTATAGAGAGAAAAAAAGCATCAACGGAATTGAATTTGACCGGGACCGACGTTTGCGTTTTGATTCGGGAAATATGTACGGGGGGCTTTATTGTTTTTAGAAGGATATTCCATCTTTTTTCTTTGCGCGCGCGATGTGTGTCTAATTATGTGACGTCTTGGTATAATACAGGATGTCGAGAAACCGCGGTGAGTATCTTGTTCTATATCGAGATCGTGGTCAGGATGTTCTGGATTATTCGTGGAACTAGAATGATCGAATTCTATATAGCTCGTCGCAAGTCGACCGGATGATCTGCCTCGACGTAAACTGATGAATGCGAGAACATTTTTTGTTTTTCTTATTTCTTTCGACGCGATACTACCTGATCGATAGCTACACGCATCTCGAGAGATACATAATTTAGTCAGACATCTATATTTCGTCATTAAACTCGTGATAGACCCGTATACAATATCAGCTTCCAAATAACAGCGAAATCGCGATTGTATTATTTATTTTATACTTTTATTTTCACACACCGCGCGCTGAAAAAATATCCCGAGAAAAAACAAAGGAAGAAAAAGAGAGAGAGAGAGAGTGACTAAAGCGTCGATATAAATCTTCCTTCTATGAAAATCCAGTAGAGGCGCGTAGCAAATCGATCGGTCCATTTTTCAAACGGCTCGTTTTTCAGAGCTCGGATCAAAACCTTTTCGCTCACCTATTAATCCCGTCGTCGGGCTCGAGCGTAAAGAGAGATCAATTGCCGGCTTTTTCACGCTCATTCAAAATGCATATATAGTAAGTATAATATAATAGAGGCCACTGCGCTGCCAAAACGAGTGCGCAATAACAACTCTCGAACATTGCAGTAGCAGAAAGAGTGCAGTGAGTCTACGAGGCGCGATATGCCATATGGCGAGTATACTCAAAGGGTCGCGACAGTTTCTCGCCTCTGGAGATCCGGAACTATACTCTTATACGCCTTCATTGTCCAGCGTCATCTGTCTCACTCTTCCTTTGGCGATTGTTGCGTAATTGTCCCGGAGAAAATCGCCGCACGTAGGCGTCTGGCTGTTTCTCACAGGCCGTTATATATAGATACAGGGTTGAACGAAGAAGGGGCGGTTGTGTCCCTTGGCGCGAGGGATGTATGTGTATCGATTTGCTGGCGGACGATGAGAATGAAATATCCTTTTAGCAAGAGATGCCTTGCTCTCGTATACTTTTCGTACATGTATGTATATAGCTGTGTGTGTCCACATGCTGTATCCTCTGCAATATATGTATAGTTCGTTATATTCCCGAGGCGGTTGGTTGACCGGGTAAACGATGTTTGCGCGTGCGCTTGGAATTCGATACTTTGCTCGAGCGCGCGTGAAATGTTTTTCAATTTTCTGTGTGTGCTGCTCTCGGCTGACGGACTATGAATTTATGAACGAGGCGAGGTGACTGTTGCTTTAATCGCACGGTGAAACATTGATGCGAGAGGGTGTGTATATAGGTGAATTTCTTATTGCCGTTATCGACACGGACATACATACGAAGGGTGCAAGTCGTTCCGGGAATAGTACACGTTTGTTGCTTTTCGCTTTGCTGTTTTTTTACGAGCTAGAAGGGCGATAAAAAAGGCGTCGGAGTTGGTGTACAGTGGTTGAAATAGTCGCGCGACGTTGTGAATGTTTTATAACGTTTTTTTTACACACTTCGCAACTATCGCGTACGAATTTAATATCCGCTTTTTATAGTGAGGCTTTAAATTTTATTTCTAGTGGTCCGTGATTATTGTTAGCGGTTAATAAAAATTATAACGTTATGAAATTTTAGTGCATGTTGTAATTATAATCAGTGTTTTTATATTAACGACTAATTAAAAAAGAGAAAATTACTGTAAAAAAACTCGGTAATCACGCAGTACGAACGAAAATCCCCGGTATAATTTTCTTTCTTTTCATAGACGGTAGCGAGAAAGAAGAAAAAAAAACGAAAAATAAGTATTCAGTAATCACACAACCAATAACCAATCAAAAAACGACATCTCATTACCAATGGAAATACGGCTACAGTCATCGAGTATAATTATATATTCCGTTCGACTTTTTGAAAGTGCGAGTTCTCACGCATGTACACACGCTTGCACACTGCATTATACGCTTCAACCATTTATACTGCAATTACGCAATTTGAAGGCGCTCACGCGCGCATTCTCTCCCCGGGTGTGAATTACCCCGTAAATTCATCGAAAAAAACTTCGTTTTCCAAAAAATACCATTTATAGCGAAACACAAAAAGGTCGAAACGGATCAAGCGCGCGTGACCTAAGAGCCTTTGCCTCACCTACTACACTATTACACGTGTGCTACACTTTGATGTCCCATCAATCGAGCGACGCACTCTTTTCTCTCGTGCCCTAACGACCAGCGCCTTTCTCACTCCGTAACCGCGTGTATATATATAGACGCGAAGTACTCGTAATTCCATTAGTGATAATGGCCCGCGTATATATATACACACACATCTACCTGTATCACCGTGCGCGCCTTTTTTTTCGAACTCGCGAGCTGAATGCCTCTGCTAGAGCTGCAGAGCTGCCGCTTCCCGGTAGTAATGGACCTACTTTCGGGGTTATACGTGCGCGGGAGAGTGAGAGAGATGCCGACATGCCAATTACCGCGCTACATGCGAACTCGTGTGTTGTTTGTTGAAATTACGTCGGCAGCTGACGACTCCTGATAATATACCTATACCTATGTATAAGTACACCCTACTGAATTCCGCATCGGAGAAACGCACTTATTCCATATAGAGGTGTGGATCGACTGCGTATTGTTTTTTTTATTTTTTTCGTTGCATCGTAATCTGGAGGTCGCGTTTTGAAATTCGATGACGAGTTTACACGTCGTTATTAACTCTGGTGTACTGGTGCGCGCGGAGAGATGTAGAGAGAGAGAGAGTTTTCAGCGTGTAGAATTTGGAAAATTCGGGCTGTTTAAAGCTCGTTTAAATTCAAATGCAGTTTAACGTGCAGATGGAACGCATCCGAGGCTAATAAAACGCTGCCTGCGGGCGGTGGTGCTACTATATACATACACTGTTTTAACTTTTTGCCGTCGTCTATATGCAGATTGGATTTGAAAATTATTATATAGTTTAGTTTGCCCGAGACATTAACGACTGGCAATTATAGCGAGCAGAAGCTCGACTGATTAATTTATCAACTATAAACAAGGGTGATCAGCTTATTATAAAAAACTCGATTATATAATTTCGCGTAAAAAAAATTAACATCTATACATTCAAAAATTAGCGCACGATTCACCCGCCGAGAAAAAAAAACAAGAGTTCAGTGCATCAGCAGTAGGAGCTTAAGCAGTCGAGGGCAATAGTCGTCGTCGCACTGGCAACAACGCTTTTTCGGGGCGCATGCAACCCTCTTATCGATTGGCGCCGCCACCGACGCTCTCTGCAGGGTCGCGCTGCTGCCGCCGCTCTTCTTTTTTTCTCTCTCTCTCTCTCTCCCCCGATAAATCTAACTGCCTCGCTCCTTCTTCCTCTGCACTTTCGTCCAATAAAGTCGTCGACGTCTTCGAGGCGGCAGCTTTTTTTTTGCTGAGCTTTTATTGCAGCTTGTGACGATTGCATTTGTTTTTAATACAAGCGTATCGCGGCTGATTTGTCGCTTGGCACGGGATTTTCAATTTACGCCTGGCTACAGCTTGTTTTCTTATTTATCTCAGCCAAAGTGTCTCTCGCCTATGCGGAATCTCAATTTCTTCCTTATGTACGAAACGAGAGGGAAAAAAAGTATATTTTCCTCGCTCCTCGGAATTTCTTTATACACGGCAAAGGCTTCGAACAAACGAAAATTCCAATAATACAAGCCCGAGCGTCCAATATATATATATATATAGCGTACAACGAAGTTTTCGCCTCTCGCATATAAGAAGCCATACGTATACATATAGGTTAGAATACACACATACCGTCTTCCTTCCTCCTCAGACGCCGCCGAGATCGTTTTGTCACTTTCTTCCGATGACTTCGTCTGGCTCTTCGCCGCAGTATAGTAGTCTGCGCCACTGCATCACCCTCCTATCCCCCGAGGCAGAAGCAGTGAGTTCTCCCCTCGTTTCTCTCTTTCTCTACGGGGGTGCCGCAGGAGCATCCTCGCGCCGTATCAAAAGACGAAGCAGCAGCAGCAGCAGCAGTGAGAGTAGTAGGGGCAACGGCTGCCGCTCGGCGGAGCCACTCGACTATATAGTATATACGAGAGAGCCGGGGCTCGTCTTTCGAATATTTCACGAGCGCGCTGAGTATCGAGCGTGCCGCGCTCGCTGACGGACGTGTGCTGTGCTGAGAGAAAGGATATACGCTGGATATTACTATAGTGGTTTCGTGTGTCTGTGGTTGTCTTCTCGGTGTGTGTTTTATGTGAAAAGTGTTGAAAGTTGTACAATATACGACGTGCTGCAGTTTTTCGTTTTTGTTTTGTTTTCTGGATGCGGCTTCAAGGTCGCCGGTGTGCAGTATCATAAGCACAGGATTGTAATAGGACCGGCTGATGCGTGAGCGGAGGGAAAAGGTATTGATGTGTAAATTAATAAACGCCGGTCGAACGAGCGTGTATTATAAAACCCTCGCCTGTGCAGTGATGGAGAAAAGATCCTTATTATATATCCTATTATTATGATGGGTATAAAGAGCTTGTAGAGGTTAAGTCCGTCGCGGTGCATACAATGGCCGCGTTTTCTCGTTTATTTTTCGTCGATTATTGAAATTAAAATTAAGAGCACCGCGAGATCTGATTTATCAGGGCTTTTAAGCGACCGCGACTTCGATAATAGCCCGTAATAAAACGCGTATAACCGCGGAGTCAAGTTGGAAACTCTTTATCGCGTAACAACTTCTTATGTATACGTATATATAGGGAAAGCTGCAGGCCAGAGAGTTATGATTTTAGAGCAGTTTGTAAATTTATCCAAACTTCCAAGTATAGGCGACGACGTTCTTCGCAGTGTGCGCGTATAATGTGAAAGTAAATTTTCTCCTAGCCGGTAGTGTTTGCTTTCAATTTGGTAAAGAATACACATCTAAGAGATGTGGTCGAGAAAAACGCTGTATTCTTCGTAACTCGCTCGACTGTTTTACCATAATTCATTTTACGAAAAATTAGTCTACGATACAGATCAGTGAAATTAGCTCCATAGCTAAAACATTCAGGACACCCACAAGGCGTGTATAACAAACCTCTCAGGTGTATTGAATTTCTTTCATGGCTTTCAGATCAAAGGTATTCCGTTTCACGGGAGGCGCGCGCGCGCGTGTGTGTGTAACGGCACATCGCGAATAATCAATACTCGCCGTGTGTGTCTCTATCTCTTCTACTCCCATATACACGAGAGAGAGAGATATATAGAGAATATTCATCCGAGAGGAGGAGGAAGAGAGACTCGCAGTCCGATTGACCGAGCGCAGTGGTCTGCCGCAACGCGGAAGGAGAGGAGCAGCATCAAAGATGGAAAAAAGAGCTGCAACCTCAGCCGTGAAATCTCTCTCTGAAGCAACGCTCATCCTTTTTTTATACACACTATACTATATGGACACAGCATCATCCGGCATCGCAGGGGCGTTTATATCCCCGACAAAGCCGTGCGTGTGCCTGGCGCGTGGGTCTCTCTCCTTCCTTTTTCTTCATCATCTCTTCTCTTGTAAGGAGGGATAGAGCCGCAGCTTTTCAATGGGGGGAAAAAGAGAGCCGCACCCGGGGATAACACTTTAGGACTTCTCCCTCTTTTTTTTTGCTCCACTACTAACTATATACTACATAACTCTCGCTTTTATTCGTCGCGCGACGAGACCTGTCGTCTGCAGTTGTCCTCTCGAGCGCGCGCCCGATGGTAATTGGACCTGTAGTAGTGTGTGTGTATATATGTATAGGGATGGGGTTGGCGCGTATTTTTTAGGGTGTCGTCGTTATACTCGATGACACGTTTACGTGCGTGGGATGGGTTTATATATATATACGGACAATGGTTGTTGTATATAGGACTCGTTAGGAGATGCGATGCAGACTCGTTTATGATGGGTACTTTTTTCCTTTTAACTTTGGACACTTGTGTAAACTGTCGCGCGGATCGAGCGCGGTGGTTTGTTTGGGAGAGAGATAGTTTTTTAGGTACTTTTTAAATAGAAAACTCCGAGTTACTCGTGTAGTATCACGTCTCTCGTGATTCCGAAGACTTTTTTTACTATACTTTACTGCTGCGCGATGAGAGTAGCGAGTGTTTTATGTATCTCTCGAAAATTCAGATTTATTTCCGGAAACGGTGTAACATAATTCATAATAACTACTATACTCTTGAAAGTCTAATATAATTCAGCTTTCGTAATATATAATCCGCGATTCTCCAGGCACAATATCTTTATCAAACATTAGCATAATATAAGGATATACACAAGGCGCGCGCATAATATTATAACACAACTCAAACAAGTCTATCATCCCAAAACAAGTTTATACACTACCAAATTTAATAAGCTTCCTCGTCGTCGTCGCTGCAGCTATATATTATCTATCAAACTCGCCGAGCCATAATCATATAACTAAAAGCTATATGTCTCAAAGCGATCGGTCACCCGCGTCGCATCGAATTAATGTACATCCACATCACACGACGTTTCACGAGGCCAGTAGAGCAACATTCACACACCAGCTATAACCGTGCATAGAATTTATCGCATCTCGTATAAAAGCATAACCTTTACTCTCCTCCTCTTATAGGTATATGCGCGCAAACAGAAAAGATACGCGACTCTCTGGGTTATTTTTTTTCTCTCCTCTCGCGTTCCTCATTAACCCCTTTCACGCGCGCTTTTTTTTTCCTCGCGCACACGCGCGCTTTCATCTTGTGCATCAGCCGGCTACGGCTGGCTTTGCTCATTGGCTTGATTGCCTTAATAAGGCGACTTCGTTCCGCTTTTACGCTCTGCGGAGGCAAGTCAGCGCATGCGACACGTTTAGGCGATATCGCGGGGGGGCGTCGACTTATACTGCAGGAAAAGAAGTATATAACGTCATTTGCGGTGTGACGTTGTTCTTTCTTCTTCTTCTTTGACTGATTACTCGCTGAAGTTGGATTATGCCCGGCGTAATTGCGTCTATTCATTCCAAGTTGGGGAAAAAAAAAAGATCCGTCGGTATATATAGCCTGATGCTGTATGAGCATGCGGAATCAGCCGTAGTATTTTGTATATAAACTATTGTAAAAAGTAGAGAAAACAGCTGTGGACTGACCTTTCCCGTATCCGATTGAAAGCTTGAACTTGCCTCCTTTCTGTATAGTTTCTGACTAGCGAAAATAGGTGGCGCATGGACACTTTTCTATTTTCCTTCATCGCTTTCTGCAAGCACAGTGCATATATATAATTGCGGTGTGCCACTTATACAAAAAAACAGCCTTCTTGGGCTTGCCATAGTTGGGCCGCTCATGCTATAACTGCCTGAGTCTATTACGATTACCATGATTTAGATAACAAGCATTGATGCGTGCATTGTTATAGGCATGGCATGTATATTATCTAGTCTAAAGTTATAAATGCAAATATCCAATTTGATAATACCGATTTATTTACAAATCTTTCAAGAACATTATAAAATGAAACTTAATCTTATTAATATATTTCTTCGCTATATACAATGTTCTTCTTGTTCCTCGAAAAATATACTTAGCTATCCAAGCATCTCAAAACTTTGAAAATTACAAGTATACAACTTCTCGGATGCCTCTTAATATATAACTTCCGAAATTACCGAAACTATTCGTCGAATTTATCTCTCCCCCTATAAAACGGGGCAATATTAATTATACACAGAGAGAGATAGAGCGCGGCTTCCTCTTTTCGAAAGGGAGATCCCCAGCTCGCGCGCTTTTTTTTCCTTCAATTCTACGCTCGTACAAGGCCGAAACAGAGGCAAAGCAGCTCCAGAAAAAAAAGAGAGCACCGCGCGTTCTCGGAACTTGGTTCACACAAGGGCGCACATGCCGAATAGCGCGCGCTCACATGTCCATTTATAGAAGCCCAGCATCCGGCAGACTCTCCCTCTGCATAGTCTATATACATATATACATGTATCTCGACGGAGCCGTGCTCTGCAGCAGTTATAGTATCACGAAAATATGCGCTGCTGCGATGCCAATTTTGCACGCTTCGAAGAATTTTTCGCTGCCGGTCCTTTTTTTGCGACGAGCGAATTATGCCATTCGAGTTTTGCGCTCGAGTTGAGAGAGAGAGCGCGCGTAGCGGAGAATATAAAATATCTCTCGACGCGGTGGCCATTATCGTTACACGAACAATTAAACAGCCGCGCGATAAAAAACTTTCAGCGCGAAAATCTCTCGTATTGATCGCAGTCTCGCGACGCACAAAAAAAAAAAAGAAAAACACCGACATCATCCCCCTCGGTATAAATGCGAATCGAGTTGCGTTTTTACATGCTCCTCCAGAGAGCAGACGACTAATGAATTTGACAATGAAGCGTAAATGCGCAAGGGACAGTGCAGCGGGAAATTAAAAAATTAAAGCTGCGTATATCGGATTTTATATTTTTCGCGGGAGCTTGCAAGCTCGACGAGAGGGGAGGGAAAGCAATCAATTAAGCGGTGCACTCTGCTGCGGACTGATTAAAGGCCACGGGGGTCAGACGGAAAGCCGTATAGCGTGTGTAGGTATATATAAATTGACGTGTGATGCCAACCGAGCTTCCATTTTCCGTTGTTATCGCCGCTACTAATTTGCAGCGACGCGAGACCGACGGCGATTTTTTTTCTTCTCTCTTATAATTCGTATAGACCGACGAGTTATAACTTTTCCATAATAACGTTTTGTTCTCTTATGTTCGCGCGGTAGAGCGAGTTTCCTACCTACTATAATCTGCGGTACAGGTGGACAAGTTGCAGAAGAGAGAGAGAGGAAATTTAATATTTGACACACACACACACATATACACGGGCTTGTAACGTTATTCCCTTTCATTTTAATACCAAAGCCCGAACTTTCCCGAGCGGAACAAGCCGGATGTTGATATTAAGGCGGAACTCGCTGCTACTGCTGCAGTACGTTGTTCAAGTGAGAGAGAGTGTAATTTGAAACCGTCGATAATGTCACACGCGGCTTTCGAGTTTTCGCAAGTGGGCTCGTTATTTAAACAATATATACACAAGTTGTTCGTATACTATGGTGTATATATTCAAAAGGGTCTTCATTAACCTCTGCATATTTAAGGGAAACTGTCCGAAAAATAAAGTCGTCTCTCGCCTCGCTACAATAGCCACTCTCGAGCGAGAGGAGAGTATAGCATCTCGTTATGCTAAACACCGAAGGAAAATAAAAGGACTACGAGAAGAAGCTCATCGCGCGTCCCGACACTTTGCGTGTGCGCGCGGTCTCGTTACAGCAGTCCTTTATTCTTTTTACCCCGCTTGTGTGTGTGTATATATAATAGTCACGCCCTCGGCTATTCTCTTGCAAATGTAACGGTCACGACGTCTCATCTCTTCCTCTGTGTGTCCCGCTGCTGTTATTATTTCGTATTTTTTCCTTTCGGAAAAACGCGTCTGTATATACGTGTGTATAAGCATGCGCAACGCTTCCGGCGCTGCGCTATGCGCGCGGAAATTATGACTTCTCCTGCACGTTGTTGTTTGGGCTCATGTTAATAATAGCCAGCCTATTTATATATTGTTCTCGCTGTGCGCAGTGCGCGACAGGTGTTGCAGTGCGGAGATACCTATACTCTCTCGTCGAGGAATATTCAATGGGAAGTAATTACCTATACTATAATTATATATGCGTTAGGTATTGTCGGGATAGTAGAAAAAAAAATCTTTTGATACATCGAACGTTTCCTCGTTGCATATCAAGGGCTGTGAGTGTGGGTGTAGTTGATGAATAAACAAATGGACGGCAATTTATTACCGAGAGTCGCTGCGGATTAGTTTGCGTTCGTGTATAGGCTGGGATATGAGAAATGCAGGCGCAGCAATTCGGCGGGTATATAACGTGTGCAGATTGGAAAAAGCGTAAAAAATGCATCTAATAACGAGCGAGCTGCTTTCGAAGAGAGAACAGCAGTTTACATTAATAAACTTTAAAGCGAATCAGAGGAAAATCTGGGTCGCTCTGTAACTGCTATACAGCGGGCCAAGCAATTTTAAATACTATACTTCTCTGGGGCATGAAATGATGTAGGAAAATTGCACTCCTCCTCTCCTGTTTGAGCTGCTGCTTTAAAGTTTTTCAATCTGCTTTTTTCCCGCCGAAAACGCGAAGTAACGCTGGAAACTAATATTCTCGCATCCCTTTTAAATCAAACTGGAAAATTTCAATTTGTTTAATTCGTTCCGTCCAAAACAAACAGTCAGCACGTCCTATATACAGGAATATAAATAAAAGCACAGCAACAAATCGGGGAAGCTGTAAGATTCACTCTGACCGGCCTTTCCACCTAAGCAGGTCCGCATTACACATTTAAATCCGAGAACCCCGAGGCGACGCCGTCGTCCTCCTGCATAATCAATCGCGCGAAATCCCAGTGGTTAACTGAGCCCGTAACGAGCGAATCGACGATCGGTAAAAAACGACGCGCGACTATGCATTAACAATGCGTCTGTAATCCTCCCGCGGGATGAGAGAAGATAATATATATATATATATAAAACAAAGCCGATGTTTAAAATAAGAGCTGGACGCTCCAACCTTGGCACTTGGCTGTGTCTCCAGAGCACGATTGCACCTGTATATTATCTGCGAGAGATGTATATCTATTTCCGTTTTAAACGACGCCCCCGCCAATTTATCGATCCAGACTACGGGACGTAATTTATTTAGCTGATGCTGCTGCTTTTTTCCGGACTCGACGGTGTCGGCGGCTTGCAGTTTTTGCCTCGAGAAGGAGTGGTAACTCGATTTGCGAGGCGTCGCCGGCCAATTGGCTTATTTTCAGCAGGACGAGAGAGAGAGTGGAGTTTTTAAGGTTTCTTTCGAGGCTCGAAGTTTGTATATTCGCTTTTATATTTCTCTTGGAATTATATATAGAATCTTTTTACTCTGCAGTTGTGGAGTCTTGCGAATCGATTATCGTTGATTTACTGTTTTATTATAGCGATTATTTGCTAGGGTAATTATATATATGACTCTCGTCGCACTAATTGGGTAGTGATCGAGGCAAACCGTAATCGGAACCACTAGTTAATTGATCTTTCCGCGAAGCATTACTGCATATTGCTTGATGAGATTCCGATCGAATATTCAATATAACTCGATCCCAATTATTGCTCTACGCAAGTTTCGGTGTATTTATTATTATTAAAAAATTGATATACAACAAAACAATCGCGTTAACTACGCTAATTCGATTTCTGCATACTATACGACACGTAATATATGAAGCATTCCCGACTTGATTAAAAATTCGATACACTATAACACATACAGCTCAATCGCAGCAGAAGCGATCGTTAGCGTCATTCCACTCAGCCGCTTGAATAAATCATCAGCTTATAATTCAAACGCCGTTCGTTAGCTCTAATTGCGCATTTTCGGCTGCTGCAGCTTATATAGAGCGCGAAATTATATATAAGGCGCATCGATCTTTCGCACACATACACACACTGCACACACGTATAAATATACCCGAGGCGACAATGCAAATCACGCCCACTCGAAATGTCTCGTGTGTATATTTTCTTGTCCCACCCCGTGGAGATAACACGGCCTCTGTGTGATGTGTGCCGTAAGCCTATTAAAGCGCGCCGCGCGAGATTTGTCATCGTTTGAGTGCTCCGCGGGTGTCGTTCTGTGTGTATATATACGCATCACAGGTATTATATAGATTCTCTGTAGCGGGATTTGAGAGGGTCGTAAAGAGCTGCATATATATATACAGGCCTATATGTATACGGTTTTCGGAAAATCCGCGAACTCAATTTCGCGGAGCTTTGTGTGTGCCCCGAGGGAGAGAGAGTGGATTTTGAGGACTGCTTTGCGGGGCTGGATTTTGTTTTCGGGAAAGAGAGTGTAGTTTGAATTGGAAATGCGGTGTAGCTGGATTGAATTTTTTTTTTTTTTTTGCTGTCAAAGGTTACTTTTTTTGTGCGAGAATGATAGGAAAATAGCTTTACATCGAAAATTTGTTTCCGTTGGGGTTAGCGAACAATTTTACAGTGAACCCATTCTTTTTTTTAAATATGTGCGCCTACTAGAACTCTCTATAGAGTTTATATTGTTAAATAAACATGCCTCTTCGTTATTGAACTACTCTGAAAAAAACATGCGGAATCAGTATCAAACGCGAGTAGCCGTAAGAGAAAACAGTTTTAGACTGGCCTTTCCTCTACCGCTTGAACTTTCCGGCTCTCTACATAGTCTCTGGCCAGCGGCAATAGGTGGGGCGCACAAGCACTTTCCTATTTCCCTCCATCACTATATGCGAGCACACTACACATATAGCGGAGTGCTACTTGTGACAAAAGTATCTTGTTGGGCCTGCTGCTTGGGCTGATCATGCTATAACTGCCTGAGTCTATAATTATGTAGACTGTCTGAATTGTAATTGTGTTCGAAATTTTTTACGCAGTTCGGATTTATTCATGTCACTGCCTAAACCATAAAGCATCTGCAAATACTTTTTTATCTCATTCTCACAACGCTTTATCTCTCATGATTTCGGAGCTCGTCCGCAATTAGTCCAATCGCCGGCAATATTCTCAGACACCCATAATATACTCTCCTCGTTTCTTCTTCTTTTTTTTTATCCTCATCAAAAAGTCTGGCATGCAAGACTGCCGGATAAGACTCTCGCTATATGTATCGTTTTCCTCGAGAGTCCACGCTCATCTCTGCCATCAGGCGTTGGCTCCTGCACGAAGGCAGTTACTTAATACGTTTCAAGAAGGGATTAGGTGTCGTGTTTCTACGGACTTAACCGTAAAACGCGCGCGCGCGCCTGTAGTATAGTAGCATCTGCTCTTATTCTCACTCTTTATATATAAGAAGGGAGAGAAGAAGGAGGAGAACTACACACACTTCCTCGCCCGTATATTTCTTCGGTGCAGGAGCACTCGCTCGCTTCCATTACTTCCTTCTTTATCTGACACGTCTTATTTGCGTTACGAGGGCGCGTGTGCGCGAGAGTCTTTACAGGGGGGCTGTACGACTCCCAGGACAAATCCTTTCGAGGGACATTATTTTTAAAATCAGGCGCGTGGCCGAGAGGGACTACTATGCAGCAACGTTTATTTTTCACCGGTGAATAATCGACCCTCGTTCGTGTCCTTTGCATTTCTATGCGCGACTATTTTTCTTTTTGTCGCAGCCTAGCTATATATACTGTATGTGTGTAATTTGAGGAGTTTTTGTGTAGCTTGAAACACCGTGATTTCGCGTGGTAAAAATATGGAATTTTACAGAAAACATTCTTGTAAAACAGAAATAATATTTATTCGCACAAATAATACAGTCACTTCATCGTTGAGAGCGCTTGATGAAGCTTTTGAAAGAGAAAAAAAAACAGGGCAAAAGTATCGCTCTCACACAGCCACGCATACCATAGCCTCAATATGCGTAATTAAAATTTTCGAGAGACCATCTGTGCAACTTGCACATTCATGCAGGCGTCTCGTCATGCGATTAGCGCAATTGCGCTTTTCGCAATTGCCGCGCGCTCGAGTGACGCCCGGGGCGTTGATAATTTGTAAAGTAGCATTTTTTCTCTCTCTCGCTCGCTTTTATTTCTCGATCGTCGACGGCCAGTCTCTCTCCAATGAAAGGGCGAGTCGCAATCGAGAGAAACACAAAGCGACGACTGCTTATGTACTCGCTCCCGCTTTTAATTAATGCCTGCTTTCTTCGCCTCTGGCCTTTTTTTTCTCTCTTCTCTCCCGCCTACATTTCACCCTTTTTGCTGCATCGCTGGCGCGGTATAGGAGCGTGTGTGTGTTATATTAGTCTCGATAAATGCGAGCCAACTCTCGCGTCTAATTGAATATCGCGATTGGGATTTTTTGTTTGTTGGAAAAAGCGTGCTGATGTGTGATTTTAAAATGAGAGCATTCGATATTTAATTTTAAATTCCTCTCGGTGTACGTGGACTGTTGGGTTATTTCTTCAACGACGTGATATAACGTTAGTTATTGATCAAATGTGTGTATTGTCTGGAATTTTGGGAAAATAAAGTAGAGATAAAATTGGCCTCTGATTATTTTTGCTCGTGTATCGAATGTATTCGGGACAAAACACCAAGTCACGCGATCATCTCGTTCGTTACGAATAAAAGGTTGATTTTCTCCGTATTTTTGTTTGTTTGTTTTAAATTATCGTACATCAGAGTCGGCTCGAACAGAGGCGAACGTAAAATTTATAAATTCAAGAATATTCAAACAGAATTAATTAACAAAAGGATGACCAAAAAAAATTCGATATTTCGTGTAACTGCATGATAAAATTGAATGTGAAAGAGGTGCGGTTTGTATACGGTTAAAATAAAATTCGTCTTCAATGAAGCAAATTGACAAACACGCCGTTATTCGATTATCGATATATGAAAACAATGAATCCTCGCTTCAAAAAGAACGACTATCGGTTATCTTCTAGTCACGTCTGAAGCGTTAAAATTATGCGACGAACGTATATAGCAACATCATCACACAATACACCGACACAGTGTCGTCGAGGTCTTTTGTCACTGTTGCACGAACTATTATTTGTTACTCGCTCACACGCTTCTGTTTTGACAGCTGTCACTTGTATATTCATGATGCAAAAGAGACCTGTGCCTATTCATTATCTCTCGATATACCCTTTCTTCCTTCTTTTTCAAGCTGCACGACAATTATCAACATCTCGCAAAATCGAATTCCCTCATATGCAGCATATTCATCCTCGTATTTATATTCGAAATCGTACGCGCGTTCATCATCTCTCCCTCATACTGTTTTGAATAATAACACAGAGTTGTCGGAGCCCATCAATATAACTCCTCTAGAGAAGGCGCGCGTTGCATCGAATCCGCTTCTCTCTCTCTCTCGCCTCTATTAAAATCCCACAAATCTCGTACCCGCATACTATACAGGCTATAAGTATACACCTCCGCGCGAAGGAAGAACTTTTCCTATATACGTACTCAGCTCTAATCCAAGTTCTTCTATCCGGTATAAATCCATTTCGGAAATAAAAAAGTACCATCACGACGTATCCCGCATTTCCTTCAAAACTTTCTCTCTCGCCCCTTTCTCGTCGCTGCTGTATGTATATAATATATAATATAGCGTATACATACTTATATACATGCGCGCACTCGTGTAATGTACATGTCCCCTATATATACACGGTCTCGAACTTAAACGAGCCGCGGCTGACCTCACATCCGGTCCAGAGCGCAGTAGAGAGAATGGATTGGAACGGAGGGCTACTAAATAACAATAGTAAATTCGTACGCGCCGGTTCTTATTTCCGGTGGCAAGAGAGAACTCGCCAGCGGACATTCATTGTTCGACGTATAGTCGCTATCTGTATACTCATACACATAGCTCTCGACATCAAGCCGCGTCTACGTATATATAGGTGCCTACAGCTGTAATTTACGTTTTCGCGCGTTATTTCTCTTTATATACATATACATGTAAGAAGAGAGATAGCTATCGGCGTTTCTTTTTCATTTTCGCGTGGGAGGAAAGGGGTATTATTACACACACTAAGCAACTGCGGCGATGAATGCAACGGACGTTATATACAGGCGTGTGGAAGGCCACCGCAGCCGAGGCAATTAGCCGTGAAGATGATATGATCGATTAAGAAAGCATTGTGCGCACGCGCCGCGATTCAATCCGCGATGTATTATGTACGTGGTGAATGGCCGGGAATTACCGGCGCGAGAGAGGCTATAAGAGTTTCTTTCCTTTTTTTTTTATTCCTTTTGCGTAATTGAATTACTCCGCGATTGTACGATGGCTTTGAGAAATGTATGGCCGCTGCGTGTACTGCGTAAATCATTTTCGCTATTTTTTTTTCATTATTCGTGTGTGGCTTTTCAATCGGACAATGCTGGGATTGAATATTTCGAGTTTCTCTCGTAGCGAAATTATTATTATATATTGCCATTTTGGATGATGGGATATGTCGAGCGACGTTAGAGACCTCCTTGTCATTTCGAAATACAGATTGATATAATAATTATAATACGTGTGTGGTCGCCCGATGTTCCAGTTATACTGCGTTGGCCGATTCTCATTATTTCGATTATTGCAACTCTGTCCTAATTCGGGTTCGATTATACGCGCTCGCCATTATAGATAACATTAATGAACTTGCGTCCTGCGGATACCATAATAGATACAGCCAAGCTAACCAAGAATTTTCTTTGATTACAGGCGGAGCAGTCAGCACTCATGCTTTAATAAAGGCCGTGTCCATCGAGACACCCTGATGGAGCGCACGAGGATGTGGTGCACACTGCTCTGGGCGTTGGCCCTCGGGGTCGCCGGCGGCAGCGCCAGCGGCTCCTGGAGCGACAGCGACTCCGAGCTGCTCTACGGCCAGCAACACCAGCACCACCAGCAGCAGCAGCAGCAGTCGAACCAGTCGATGCAGGCAGTCCTGCCGCACGACGTCTACCCGGGCTTCGAGGTCGTGCAGTTCGAGGGCGGACCCGACCGTCAGCCCTCGAGTTTCCGTCTCCTCGAGACCGGCTTCTCCAAGTTCTTCACCGTCCTGGACAACGGCATCGTCATGACCACCTCGGATCTCTCGCCACTGGTCAACCGGCCCGTCAACCTCATCGTCCTCGAGGAGCGGGCCAACCAAACCGAGACCCACGACCTTCACCTCTACGTCATCAACCGGCGCAACATGCTGACCTTCTCGCACGAGCGACTCGGCGAGGCCGAGGTCGAGGAGAACGCCGCCCCGGGCACGCCCGTCGACGGCTTCCCCGTTCTCCACGCCCGCGGCAACTTCCCCGTCCACTACAGCATCGAGCCCGAGAACGACGGCTCGAGGCCGTTCGCCCTCGCCGAGACTCACCTCAAGCACACCGGCTTCAACCTGACCCTGCGCAGCCCCAACCAGGGTATCCGGGTCGTCACGGCCCGGCCGCTCGACCGCGAGCTCAAGTCCAGCTACAAGCTCGTCGTCCGAGCCTCCGACAGCGACTACATAAGCAGCTCGCGGATCGAGGGCAGCGTCAGCGTGCTCGACGTCAACGACAACAGCCCCGTCTTCGAGCAGGCGGTCTACAGCTTCGAGCTCTCGCCGACGAACCTCGAGGCTCTGCGCGACGGCGACGGCTCGGTCCAGCCCCAGTGGAAGCGCTTCTCCACCATCGGCAAGGTCCTGGCCAAGGACGCCGACGGCGACAAGATCGCCTACAAGCTCATCACCCCCAGCAACCTCGTCATCATCGTTCCCCAGACTGGCGAGTTGCTGTTGGCCGGTGAGCCCGAACTCAGTCCGGACCTCGACGCCGAGAGCGAGTTCCTCGTCGAGGCGCATGACCTCAGGACGCCCAGCAGGACCGCGCCCACCCCGGCGCGTGTCCTGGTGCGCTTCCTCACCTCCGGCCCGGAAAAGAGCGAGCTCGGGATCGACGAGGACGAGCTGGAGGACAACGAGCTTCCGCCACCCGAGGTGCACAGGATAGAGAAGAGGAGAGTCACCAGGGCTGTCCGACCGACCAAGAAGGTCGAGTTCACCGAAGCCGACGGTGACGTCGAGGGCAAGGTCGCCTTCCACCTCGAGAAGGAGAACGAGAAGGAGACCTACAAGATTCGCGACGAGAACCAGTGGGTCACCGTGGGATCCAATGGTACCGTCAGGGTTAAACACAAGTGGGACTACGAGGCATTGGGTGCCGAGAAGACCATCGACTTCTGGGTCACCATCACCAATCCAGGTAAGATTCGAAAAACTCGCAAGCGGCTGCGATAAGCCAGAAGTGAATCTTTGTCGTTCGTTGTAACGAGCTGACGTAATGTATAAAGAATAGCTGTCAGTCGCACACTTTCAACTATATATATATAGCTGTGTCAAAAATATAGGTCAGCTCAAATACAACGAAACGCTTGATATTACTGTAATCGATTAAGCTTCACTTCGAACGACGCTCCAATAATAATGCAGCGCTATAAGAGATTTCGCTCACGAAAAACAAAGAAAAGAAAACTAAGTAGAATCTGACACGTCGTTTTATTGATTATTTTCGGAGCGGAGACACACTGGAAGACTGTAACTCTGATGTGCGCTCTCTCTTTTTTTGTATCATCCAGATGAGGTCACGTGCTCGTACGAAGACGGTACAATTTTAATTTAAAAAGCAAAGCTCACAATGCATAATGGGATTCTTTTCTCGCGCGGGCTGTTCCGACACGAATTTTTCATTTTTTTTTGTTATTCTTTTTCGCTTCTCGAGCACGCGCGACTCATTCTTTCTCTTACTCAAGCTCCTTTTCATGCGCCTTCGATCTTTTAGACTCGCTTTTCATCGGGTACAAAGGTGTTTGTGTTACTTTTTATGCCACATACATATATATTATACGCACTACGAGCTCGGGTCATCGGTTGTCGTGTATATTTACTATACTCACAATGCACACACTGCGATCTCATGAAATATTCACAGGGTGCGATATGTAAATCTCTGAATTTAGATAAGATTTTTTTACTACTACTACTACTACTACTATTACTATATGGTATAAGCTCTGTCGTCTCTATTATTAATCTCTTATCTTTTCTGTTTGTTTTCATCCTATGGGCTCACCAGGTTACCAATGTAAGTAATACACTTTGCTTTCTGTATAGTAGAGACTAGCACCAATCCTTACTTTTTTTGTTTTACGTAAAATATATGTATTCTGTATGCTAATTATAACCAACGGCTTTGACATTCAAATACACGTGAATGCCTTATATCGATTATCTTTTTTACCGCGTGCATGAATGAAAATTACCCCTCTCATAAATAAAAATAACGTCACATTACACGCAGAGCCTTCTCCTTATCGCGCACGATTTTATTAATTTATGCACCGTAGAAGTTGACTTATTACTAAAAGTCTGTCTCTCTCTCTCACCTATACTCATAATATTTATGACCCCTCGAGGCTTTAACTCTTGAAAATCGCGTTACAAAACCGGCCTCATTAATCATTCTTATAATAATACCAATGTTATATATATATACACCCTTTAAAGTTTTACGCGCAACCACGCCGACAAAGACCTATCAATCATGATCATACCTACCACTTGACCACAAGTGAAAATATAATAACGTTACCGTCCATTGGCATACTTTATATATAGAAGCGATAGATTCGTGAGACCGGAAAAAGAAATTCAATTCAATCGGAATTCAATTCAAACGCCCACGCAACGCGGGGTCAAACAGCACGAGTATATAAACGTCCGTCTCACGCCTGCGTATATACTATATATACACACGCGTGAATGGACCCAAGAGAGGGAGAGAGAGAGTGAGAGGAGATAGAACGACACTAATTGGATGTACGATTGTGAAATCCCTCAGATACCGACAATCAGCGCGTCATCATTAACATAAAGGACGTTAACGACGAGCCGCCGTACTTCATCAACAGGCCACTGCCCATGCAAGCAGTCGTCCAGCTCAACGCCCCGCCCAACACGCACGTCTTCACGTTGCAGGCGCGGGACCCCGACACCGACAGCAACATTCACTACTTCATCGTACGCGATCGAAGTATGTGTGATTCAGCGTGATTCTCTATTATTATACCTATATATACACGGCGCCATCGGTGCCGCTTCTTTCATTCTTTTTTTTTTTTAGAATTAATGACGCCGCCTCGGTTTGCATCAGCAACGCCGGCTTTGATGCTCACGAGACGGCGTCTCGGCTTGCTTAAAGATGGATGTATTTTTGGCTTTTATTCGCTCTTACATATATTGGATATGGCTAATTTGAAAATAAATTGAGATGTAGCCTCGTCATCGGGGGCGTGTTAAGTATATCCATCTTTACGCGAAGAGATCGGTTAACAAACTCGATTATACAGCTCGCTCTTAACGAGATAAAATTAGAATCCTCTTTCCAATTTCAACGTCGCCGCGAGTTTGACGGAGAAAATCCAGAGAACAAGTATCGATATTATAATAGTCGAGTGCCCCAGCAGCGTGGCCTCGATCTTTCAGACAAAACGCGAAAATTCAATTTATCTCGAGCTCGAACGAGCTAAAAAAAAAGAAAGAAAAAGAAGGAGGCGGTACTGGAAAGAGAAGAGCAAAAATAGTAAGCATCCGATAAATTGCAGCTGGTGGCAGATTCGAGGTCGACGAACGCTCGGGGGTCGTGCGAACTCGCGGCTCGGATCCTTTCCAGCTCGACATGGAGTACGTTCTCTACGTCAAGGCGGAGGACCAGAACGGCCGTATAGACGACAGGCGATATCAGTCTACTCCCGAGGAAAGGCTATCGATTGTCGGTGGCAAGAGAGCTCCACAATTCTATCTGGCTTCCTACGAGGCTGAGATACCGGAAAACAAGAAAAAGGATTCAGAGTGAGTCTTTACGCTTATAGTCTATCACTACGCGGACGATAAACTGCTGCAGCTTTATGGGCTGTGTATACTGCACTGAATGTTCTAACACGCCATCGTTGCTTGCTTTCAGTCGATTGTTGCGACTTTTTCTTTTTGATACTAATTCGACGTTTGTTTTCAGCATTATATCTGTAAAGGCAAAGTCATTCGCCGATCGAGAAATACGCTACACACTGAAAGCTCAGGGTCAAGGAGCTGCAGGAACATTCAACATTGGACCGTCATCTGGAATAGTCAAGCTAGCCAAGGAGTTGGATTTTGAGGATCTTCGACAGCCACATATTTACCAACTGATAGTCACTGCTACCGAAGATTCCGGAGGTTTTTCGACGTCCGTTGAGGTGAATATATACATATATTAGCAATTTTGTTCGATCAAATCTCATTTCTCACACTGTATCAAACGAACGATGGCTAATCTTGTTCTATCTTGTGTAGCTGACGATACGAGTATCAGATGTGAATGACAACGCTCCCAAGTTCGAATTACCAGATTATCAGGCTCACAACGTTGACGAGGACATTCCATTAGGCACTAGTATTATTAAGGTCAAAGCCACGGATGCGGATTCTGGAGCAAACGCTGAAATTGAATATCTAGTGTCGGATGATCATTTTAGCGTTGACGCTGGTGGCGTCATAGTAAACAACAAGCAACTGGACGCCGATAATAATAATTCCTATTATGAGTTTACTGTCACTGCTAAAGATAAAGGTACGATCAGCTCGGTCAGCTCGAGAAAATTCTAGATTATTCTAGGATTTTACAAAAGTTATATAGGAGTTGAATTCTGTAATGAAATTAAATCACAAACAGCCTTTTATACAGTTTAAAAACCTTTTTTGTATGATGAGATTTATATGGACAGCAGGATAGATTGTATAGAGGGTGGAACTCGTTATTTATGTATATCCGAATTACCTGCACCTCGTTGCTTATTCTATGTGCATTATTATTGAGAATTTCATATCAGACTCCAACTGACACTGACACTTGACGAGTTGGTGGTTTTAGTTGAATTATTTCGCGGTCAGCTCTTGAACAGATAACCGCTATGGGGTCGATTAGCCGTAAGTTTAAACTGACTTATATCTCTGCGGGAGACATGCACGAGAATACCGCACATCAATTCAAACGTGACACATTTACATTTATTCTGCCAAGCAATATATTGTTATAATAACTGATTTAAAATGAATTTTCGAAAAAGGGTTCTTGATTTTACTTACTATTACCAGTTTGAATGAATCAATGCGCGAAATTTTAACCTATCAGATATTATAATGCAATTTCAATAAAACGTAAAGCAAATAATTTAGTTATTTGATTCAAATAGTGTTAATAAGATAGTGTCCTTTTGCGTAAATAATCCTGCAGTTAAATGACTATAACTGTGTTTTAATCTGAGTAAAAAAATGTGAACGATTGAAAAATACGTGCTACGAAACACGAAAATTGATGAATTTTCTATGCATAGTCTCTGTTTATTTGCGTGAGATGTATTACAATGAACCAAAATAATTTGAACTGATAGATTGCTTTCTTGTAATTTGCCATTAAAATTATTATAAACGTAATAAATAATAGAATTTAACGTGTGTTAATACAATGATAGTTTTCTTCATGTACTTATGCTTTATAATAATATTAGCGTAAATCTTTGGATATGTAAACAAGCTACTTAACCTATTACAGATGATGAAATAAATACTCACAAAAGTCTTGAAATTACAGGCGAACCATCGAAAAGCGGTACGGCGACAGTGCGTATCTACACGAAGAACAAGAACGACGAGGAGCCCAAGTTCTCGCAGCAGGTGTACACACCAAATGTAGATGAAAACGCCGGACCGAACACTCTGGTCACGACAGTCGTCGCCTCAGACAAGGACGGCGATAACGTGCGCTTCGGCTTCGTGGGCGGTACCACTTCATCAGGCCAATTCGTCATCGAGGAGATCACCGGTGTCATCCGTCTACACAACAGCAAGATCTCCCTCGACAGGGACAAGTATGAGCTCAACGTCACCGCTAAGGATGACGGCGCCTGCTGCCCCAACGGCGAGAAAAACATCCACACCAGCACTGCCGTCGTCGTTGTCTTCATCACCGACGTCAACGACAACAAGCCCGTTTTCAAGGACTGCGGTACTTACTATCCCAAGGTAGAGGAGGGTGCCACCAATGGAAGTCCTGTCATCAAGGTGCAGGCTACTGACGAGGACAAGGGTGTTAATGGACAGGTCAAGTACTCGATTGTACAGCAACCCAATCAGAAGGGTACCAAGTTTACGGTTGATGAGGAGACTGGTCAAGTCAGCACAAATAAGGTTAGTATAGACATACGTGGTAATGAAATTAATAGGGTTACGTTTGACGAGAAGAAAATGCCAAAAAATTATGAGTAGAAAATACCAAGTATAGTAAGACACGGTTATTTGTAGGTTATACATTTATACAATTGAACATCTGTACCGTTTTGTATCTGTTTATTTGTTTACGTTCTTTTGAGATATAAATCTACAAAAAGGCACGTAAACAAGTAAGTAAGTAAATAAATATAATGCTATGTTTATTATAGAAAATAGTTGTCAACCTTTCGAGTGTCTTGCATACTTTTATGATACCTCTTTTATATTCATTTTTATTTTATTATAATTACTGTAGTGATATTGAAACTAATAGGCGCGTTAAAAATAATTACTATTACTTGGTACAATGGCTTCCTTTGTGACAGTACGTCCAAATGATCGTCGGGTACAGTTTGATCATTATGTTTCATACACAGAATTGAGAGAACGTTCAAATTCTCCTGAAAGTTTCTACAAAATAATCTGGCTGTCTCAATTATAAAAGTACGCATGAATTAACGTCACAAAATGAAATTCTTAACACTGGCTTACTTGAACTACTGGAGTACAGTTAGAAACATGTGAAAATAAAGAATTATATTTAATTATACAACAATAAAAATTCACTGAGTTTTATACTTTATTGATATAAACAACAAATCTAGAAAGAACGCATTTTCAAGCTGCTGTATTCTTCTTCAAAAAGCTAATCGTAAAGTCAATTCCAGACGAATAATGCAATGCCATTTCACAGGTATTCGATCGTGAAGGCGACGACGGCAAGTTCGTGTCGGTGACGGTGAAGGCTACCGATCAGGGCGAGCCCTCGTTAGAAGGCGTTTGTTCGTTCACAGTCGAAATCACGGACGTCAACGACAACCCGCCTCTTTTCGATCGTCAAGTGAGTATTATATATAACTGAGCTCGCACAATGGAGCTTGGATGATTTTCTATATTTCACACTACTACTGCTTCGCAGAAATACGTGGAGAACGTGAAGCAGGACGCGAGCATCGGCACGAACATTCTGCGAGTCTCGGCATCTGACGAGGACGCTGATAACAATGGGGCGATTGTATACTCGCTGAGCGCGCCCAACGACGAAAAGGGCTTGGAGTACTTTGAGATCCAGCCGGAGTCTGGCTGGATCGTGCTGAAGAAGCCGCTTGACGTAAGTATCTCTGATTGACGGCGCTTATCGACAAAAAACCTCTTGGAACAAATTGCATATATCGTGCAAAAGTCTCTGAAAGACGAACGATCGAGGATTTTTTAGGTCTATATGAATTTCTTCATTTGATTATAGCTAGAGTTCAACAGCTTTCATTGAATAATATTTTACATTGATTGTATTTTTTATTTCAACTGGTTATCAATATGAATTTCCAATAGTCATTTGTATTTTTGCGATTTCGTTAGTCTTGAATTTGATTTTTTGGCTCATCACGAGATTACTTTGCAGTCGATATACGAATTGATATTTTTGTCATACATATCTTTTGAGTAATGCATCGTTACACAAATTTTATACATTTTTTACATTTTTTGCGAAACTTTTTCAATTTTTAAGAAAAATTAAGTTTGATCGACAAACTACTCTAAGCTATATATGAATCAAAACTTTGAAGTGTTATGAAACGCCACTTTTTTTTAATCTGCACATTCGCGATGAAGAGTTATTGGCTTGATTTAAAAAGAAAATAGTAATTATGCGTTCTACAAAGTTGTATTGGAGGAATAGGCGTTTCGTTGTTTTTCAAAGCTTTGGTTCCCATTCATAATCTATCTTTTCTTAACTTAAGCTTAATTTTTGCTAAAAATTGAAGGAGGCTTGAGGATAAAGAAATTTTGAAATCCAAAAATATGAGATGCCGCGTTTTTAAAAATTTTCGTAATATTTTTACAGTTTATATCACAGCTGCTAGAAGCTTTATTTCTAAGTATTGCTCGGCTCCATAGATCAATAGTATATACATATTTTTAATCATGAATCTATGATGCGCACTTTTTTCGCTGGTAGTTTTTGATCATGTAATTTATATGTATCACCATGTAATTTTGTTGAAATATCGTTTGGCTCTGCTGATAACGCATTGGCATATCCTTATACTTTGTATACCGCATTGATGACCAGTAAACGTTCAGTCATTGTAAATACGATCGTTTCCGAGTAAGTACTTGACGTTCCTCTTTCAAGATCGAACCACTAAAAAATTTGGGTGTCACATTTTGCCGTTAACATTCTCTACATAATATCTGCATAGACTTACGTTTATATATAAGACAAATTGAATTTGTTGCCTATATAATCGAAAGGCTTGCATATACTAATATGTCTTATATACCGATAACTAATTATTTCCTTATATCACTAATATGCAACGAGAATAAGTTTCTTTTTTACGGCACTTGTATAGAATTTTATTCCCATTGACATGCACAATGTGTTCACTATGGTAAATACTTATTAGCTATGCCTGATTTCCTCAAATGCTTCACGTACCTGAATCGACCGACCATTCGGGCCATTTTGGCGCAGCGGATCTGTCTGTCTCTCTTTTTCTCTCTCTCGAGTAAAGACCTACGCACGCTGCCAGTCGACTTTTAACGTCCTTAACGATTTTTCAAAAAATGAAATACTAACAGTGATGCACAGACAGCAAAAACGGAAGAAAGAACTTTGCAAAACCACGGTCTCGAGTCATTTCAGGAGAAAAAGATAATTGGGCTTTGCAGATATTTTTTTGATGCATAACGCACGGAGAGCTTTGCAAACGATTTCTGATTTTTTTGTGCAAAATAAAAGAAAAAAAAAGTTCAGTCGGCCGGGACGGAAAGACGGTTGATTGAGGAGGAAGAAGACGTTTTAACATGCTACAATTTACTAACATGTTTAAGCAATTTTTATAACCATGCTACAAATTTTTTTGCGCACTCGCCCTTTTTTGCGCTAAAGGGCCGAGGAGCTTTCGAAACAGTGTGCCTTTGAACTTTAATGTTTTCTCTCGTAAGCAAAACTAATGTGATTGTTTTTCAAAAGGGAAGTGATGTTTTTTGAACTTCCAGGAGCAGGTGGGAACGACATTTTTTGAGCCCCACGTACGGTGTACACCAACCTCTACGCATTTTGTGGTGCATCAGACATAAACAATTTTTGAACATGCTTGCATATTTTATATGAATGTGTTTTTTGAATACTTTACAGGAACGGATCTCGCTCTCTCTCTCTCGCTCCCACTCTAACCTTACTTACTTACTTATACTTACTTATCTCTTTCTCTGTCTCCATTCTATTTTTCTCTTTTCTCATTCTCTACTCATTTCCATTATACACCCTCCAACTCCGACGACGTCCTTAATCCTGCCTTAAGTGCCTTCTAATAACTGTTTTTCTCATTCCAATTTCCTTCCGCCTTACAGCTACTTACTTACACTCACACACTATCTCGTTCCCTCTTCTCTCACTCTTTCTCTCTCATCTCTCTCCCTCTCTTTCTTCGTTCTGTCTGTTTGGTTTTTTCTTTTTGTTTTATACTGTCTCCGACTCTTTGTCTCTTTTAATTACTCTCCCTCTGGCTCTCTTCATTTTTACCCTCACTTTGTTCTCTCTTTTCTTATCCATCTATTTTTCTCATTTTTCCGAATCATCACGACTGACAGATAAGAATTTTTTTGAAGAGAGCGTTCTCGCCGTGTATAAAATAGACCGTAAGCGAAAAAAAAGAACTTGTCCGTGGTGTGACATTTTTTCTTCTGTGATTGGGGCAGCATACGACTGTCGAGACCAAGTAACAGACAAAAATACATAAAACAAAAAAAAAAGAGAAAAACGTAACGTCCATCGGTTTTTGAGTGTCGTTAACGAAGGAAAGCAAAGTGAAAAATTAACGAACCGGATGAGGGGTCGTCACTTTTTTTACTGTATCCCAACTAACCGAATCCCCGTGTCCTTCTTGAAAGCAACGTTCCTTTTTCGGTGCCCGGAAACCTCGCCTCCTTCTCCACTGCCTCTTTTGACGCATATCTTGCTTGCATGGTCAAAATGCCTGCCAATTTTTTATTTTCGTAATGACGACTAATTTCGATCTTTTTTATTGTTTATGTTTGTGTTTATTGCACCATTTTCTTTCTTCGGATTTGATTATGATGATGATATTGATGATGATGGTGATGACGATGAAAAAAAAGGGCTGTTTTCCAGTAAGTAGGAGAAATCCTTTGTGTTGACAATTTGCTCGAGGAAATAACAAAATTAACCAACGCAGTAACATATATTGGCTATAACATCTTTATTATTAGCTATACTATTAGTACTTCTCTTTCTGTCCTCTGTACATTTATTTCACTTATTTTTCTACTAATATTGGTTTTTATTTACAGCTTTTATCATATACTTACATAGTCTTATAATTTTATATTTTCACCTTATAGTTTTAATTTTCTAATTACATATTATTTTATCAACAGCAATATTTTATTTTTATTTGTATGATAAACGTCAGTTGGTATTTGTTCACGTAATAATAAATGCGTCACATATGTTGAAATTCATTCGCTTGAGTGTTCCAGAATCAATGACATCTGGACTAAAACAGGGGCAAGTAGTCGTAGCGTTTTGTCATTTTTTTTTCATTTTGCAGGTGATGGTTCAATACTCTTTTATGCATATACGTATACTAATACACATTAATCTTATTAATCTTGTTCGGACAATTTAATCACTGGTTTCCAACGGCTTTGTTTTACTTTGTTTAAAAAAAAGTCAGACACATACGTTCACGATGTATCTCAGCTGCGACTATTTATATCCCTTGTTATGTGTACACGATATACCAGCAGACGTTTTTATCATCTTCACGTTACTTAGCGTGCATTCTTTCTTTTTGGTTTTAGTTTCTCTTTGTGTTTTTGTATACTTCCAAAGAATACCGGAGAAGCGTTTCAAAGTTGATCCTTAGCCAAATTGTAAGATGAATTCCAGAAAGTCCGCACTGTTTAAACAATGAACTGTAAATAAACGCGTTGCTAGAAGCTTTTTCTTGAAAATTGATCGTTTCTCCATGTTCGAATTGATTTACAAATTGCGTTAACTCTGTTTCTGTCTCTGTGTATATTTATTTTCAATTTTTGTCAACATTGCAGTATCAAATCAAAAGAAAGTATTATTATAGATTCGAAGCAAATTTCAAAATACAAGAGACGAGATAGAAAGGGTATAGAGCCAATCAGAGAACAATAAAAACAGAAAGAGCAAAAAGCAAAGAAAGAAATAAAATGTAAAAAATTAATTTCTAATTTGATTCGATAACAAAAAAAAAAAACATTGTACAGTGTGTTATTATCCGAGAATGTTCTGAGTAACTTGACGGCCCGTATATTTTGCCAATAGCGAGAAAAGTATCAGCTGAGAGTAAGCGCCTCCGACAGAGGGTCACCGCCCTCGTGTGCCGAAGTGGACGTTGAGTTAGACGTCGTAGACAGAAACAATAAACCTCCTGTGTGGGATAAGAGTGTATACGGCCCCATTCACATCAAAGAAAATGTCACAGTGGGTACTGTAGTGACGTCGGTGAAAGCCAGGTTTGTATGTCTCGATGAACCAAAAAAAAAAAAAAAAATCGCCTAACCAGAGAGAGAACCAAGACACGCCGCGCCGAGCCATGCGATGATGTGCTGACGCCTCCTCTCTTTCATCTCTCTTCTCTCTTCCATCTATCTATCTCTACCTCTGTTTCTCTCCGATGCAGTATAAACTGATCCTCCAAGAGAACTTGGCACACACTCCTATACATATATCCTTCGCGCTGATGAGACACGGCCTTACCGGCGTTCTTTTTACGGCTGCGGATCTCTTCTTTTACGCCTTATCTTTCCTTTTGCGCGAACGCGTGTACACACACGTATATATAAACGTAAACGCGCGGCCTCCATTACCTCTCTTTCACTCTCTCTCTCTCCCTCTTTCGTGTGCAATTTTCAGTTTTACGCCCGTTTTTACGCGGCTCTCTCCTCCTTTTTTTCCTCGTCAGAGGCTTTTTGCGCGCTCGAGCGCAGTAGGTGTACACTCGAAATCGCGCTTGGATTGACTTGATTTCGTGCGGGCTTTGTCATTTGGCAAAAACAAAGGCTGCGATTTAAAAACATATAACGACGACCAAGACTCATACGCATGGTTAAGCGCGGCGTGTATACGCGCCGGTAGATCGCTCAGCATTATTATATTATATGATCCTTTAATATCGATCCTTGTTATATAACGCATAAGTTGTGTCATCATTTATTATTATACTTTTTCGTTTGTTTTCTTGTTACCATTATTGATTATTATTATTATTATTATTATTACTATATTACATATCATACTCATATTGTAAAGTTACAACACCTTATGTGCGTATATCTCTCTCTCATTTGTCTATATTATCTACTACCTCTCTATTATCTGTCTGTCTATCTATCTATCTATCTATCTTTATACATACACATTTAACGCTATATAAATCATCATATTCATCACGTGCCAAACAGAGAAAAGAGTATATACAGCGCAGCGTTCGTACGCCGCGTATTGCGAGCGCTATTAGCGAAAACCAAATGAAAGGAACATAATAGGATATAATAAGCATTATTTCATCTAGATGTAAGGAAAATGTAGGTCAATTTTTTACATGCTGCGGATCACTCGAGACAATATATGCAGGCTTGTCTCATTGTTTCATGTATACTTAGTACTTAAGAATTGTTAGATCTCTGTGTGTATGTGTGTACAAGGTGTAAATGCAAGTGAGCAATACAATATAGGTATTCTATGGGACAGCGGTAATCGACGATCAGGGCCTCGTCACCTCCAGCCTCTTTCAGCGCAGCTACGTCGCCGACGATGCGGCTCACACGATGATTTTTTCCATATTTTTATATCAAGCATTTTTTATTCTCTGAGTTTTTCATCTCTCTTTTGATTTTTTTTTTTTTTTTTTGAACCACGACTTACGAGAAAAAACGTTTTTATATATACTAGTATAAAAGAGAAAGCATTTTTTGAACAAAGCTTACGAGACGAAAAGAGAATATTTTTACAAGCCCGCAGCACAGTTTTGAAAGTACCATAATGTACGAAATTTTTCTCTTTTTAATTTTTAAAGAGTATACACAGGGCTTCGAAAGAAAGTGCCTCACTAACTCTGGCTATTTTTTCTTTTTCTTTTCCATTTGTCTTGTGACGATATCTCTCACTCTCTCTCGCTTCACACTTTGCTGTGTGGGTGATGATGATGATGATGGGGGTATAGCGCGAGACTTACAAGCTGGAGGCGATGGCCCAAGACAAGGGCTTCCCGCCCTTGTCGAGAACGGTGGAGGTACAGATTGACGTTGTGGACCGTGCTAATAATCCGCCCGTATGGGACCAAATTGTATACGGCCCGATCTTCTGTAAAGAAAATATGGCCGTCGGGGCCAAAGTCGTGTCTATTAAAGCCAGGTCTGTCACACTGTTAATGCCTACGTGCTGCTGCACGATTAATATAATAATAATAATCTTTTTTTTTGTTTTATTTTTTTTCGAACAAAAATATTATATAAACTGATATAAGATATATATAATATTATATATAAGAGTACCCGCCCTGCACGCAAAAACTCGTGGCAGTATATTGTTCTTGTGCACGTTAATTGATATTGTGTACGATGCCAATAATTATGTACGTGTAGGGGAGACTGGTCTATCTGTCACAGTACTTTGCTTTTTGGACAGCGCGCGTTTTCGTTCCCTGTTATAATTTTTTTTCATCCTCTTTTTGGCTGTTGCATTAGAGTTGCAGACGCATAATTTTGAACCCTCGTTATATTACATAATTGTTACATGTTTTACTTTTTCTTTTTCATCGACGATTCGACGTTTTCTTTTTTGCTGCTGCATATTATATACTCATGCTCCCTTCTTTTGTTTTATCATGGATTTAAAACTGTTGTTTTATTTTTTTCGAAATATTGTCATGGCAGTATAGTAGTGTTTTTTAATCATTGAAGAATGACTCTGGTAGAGCCGCAGTAGTATATTCTTTATTGTAGCTTAACTTTTTTCTATATGACATATATGTAGGACATCTCTCTGTTAAAGTATTTACATATATACGACGAGCGTCATCGTTTTATTTGTGTTATATTCTTGGTAGTACTTTTTTATACTGACAATATTTTTCATATTTTTAAAAGGACTTTTTGTCAATAACAATGTCTTTTCGTTCGTTTTGCGCCGTTTTCCTTTTTAATGGGTACACGACGACGTTGCCGAGAGCCGCTATAAACCGACAACACTAGAAAAGTTTTTTTCCCCGAGAAATTTTTGACATTTGAATTTTGCGTGACATTTTGCCCCAGTCTCCTCTATATGGCCGATCTCTCGTTCTCACACACACACACACACACTCATACACATATGTACACACACGTATATATATATAACGACAATCTGAAGCACACTATATACACCCTTCGTACAGCGACACGCATATTTCATATACGCGGTTTCCACACTCACCAGAAGTTGAGGTAAATCTCTAATTCACAAGCGGATTTGTGTCTCCTGATATATAACATACCTTGTACCAAGCTGACCTCACTGAATAATAAAGTCTCTCTATCTTTTACGTAGAAAGTACGACGTACCTTTTGCCAGGCTGCACATGTCCACTTTCAATTCCTGGAAAATAATAAGATGAAATATTCATATTTGGTTTCGGAGAAATAGAGAATTTTTTGATTCTTCACTCGTATGTACGTAAAAATGCGATATCTGACAATGCCAGCAGCTTTGCACAGGGAACACGGACTTTTTGAAATTTTCACATGTACGGCGAGCGCTTCGGAGGCGCGCGAATTTTTCTATATTGAATTCACGCGTTCTTTTATTTTAAAGAAGCCAATACACTGTTTCCGGAAACATGCACACCATTTTTTACTGATAACACACGTTTTTTTCTTTCTTTTTTGATCGTCGGCACACGCACTGCTTTTTCTTTTGGTCGACGAGTTGGTGATTTTTGATATTTTTTACCGCCAACTCGATCGCACTCGCGAGAGTATACCTGTATATGCATATATATACATAATAAAACGAGGAGACGTATATACATGATTGTGCCGTAAAGATATTTTTGGGCATGCTTCGAATTATACTTAGATGGCTTTTTTGAGATCGCCGTTATTTTTTGCGATGGATTTTTTGATATATATATTTATATACCCTGTTTCTTTTTTGTTGTTGCTGTTGTACGACCGATTGGCATTTTTCAAAATTTTTCACCTATATTTTATAGTATACCTCGGAGATCCACTTTTTTTCATGTAGTTTTTCATTTTTGTTTTTGTTTTTCATTACACATAATATAGTATATATTATGACTATAGTATACACGTATAGTATACCGCGCCACTAGGTTGGAAGAGTTTTTGATTTTTCGAACGAAGCCACAACATATAATTAAACAAAAAGAAAAAAGTTTCGAAAGCTCTTATCATCATATAACACACTCGACACGGAATAGATAAGTAGGTCGACTCGAATGCCACATCAATTTTTGGGCATATATATGTATGCGGCGTCGCATATATATATACTACATAAAAATTCCGTATTCAGCGAAACTTTGCTACGTGACAAATTGATAAACGGTAGTACATGTGTCTAGGGGAAGGGAAAAAGAGTCGAATAACAAGAGAAGAAAGTATAGCGTATGCATATAGAAGTCATGTAGATTTCACGATATACATAAGGAGTCGCCAACACGGTGTCGGCGACACGATGAATGTCAAAACAGAATTTAAAAGGAAAACAAGGGAAGGAAATTTTGCCAGCTGCTGCGACAAGCGTATACATTTACGGGACATGCAGACAGGCAGTCGGCACTCTATATATACCTATATGTAATAATGCAAAAGTCGTGTAAAACTTCGAAGGGGGGCCGGTGCAGTATATACACTTGCGCGTGCAGTTCTCTCTCTCTCTCTCTCTACTAGAGGATGCAAATATACTCTTACACATACACATTTGTCTATAGTACTATAGCATAGCGCCTCGAACACAAAGAGTCGTACATTTTTGGCACGTCTTGACGCGGCAGGCAGTATATATATAGTATATATAACACCTCTCAGCGCATAGTAAAAAGGCGAGAGCTGCAGACTTCGGTGTATCGTAGCAGCAGCAGCAGCTTCCGTAATTTTCTCCTCGCCCGGACTTTGGCTTTTTCTCGGGTGTATATATATACATAAGCGCGAAAACGTGGCGCGCGGTGAAAGTTTCTTGGGCAATTTCCTCGCCTATGTACATAAGCCGTCGAGAATCGCGAGGGATGTAAAGCAGCAGCAGCAGCAGCAGCAGTAGCGCGCTTCGGTCCTTGTTAATGATTAATAGGGAAACTTGGATTCTTCTCGGGACGAGAGGGGCTAACTTCTGAAATTGAGAAATCGTCATTTGCCGACAATACTGCCGTATACCGTACAGTATGCGCACTTTACCCCACGGTCGTATAGAGCTCTCGTTCGCCTTAATAAAACGCGGAAGCGTATATATATATATATATACTTCCAAATGCAATTTTCCTCCCCAAGCCCGTTTACGTATCTGCGCTCGAGCTTTTTCCGCCGCGACGTTGTGTCGTGTCCTTTTTTTTCTTTTTGTCAGCAGTGCTGGAATAAGAGACTTGGTAATTCCGCTTGGCGTGCTCGTCTGAAAAGTGTCTTTCAGCTCTCGCTCCAATTTTTCGCGCGCTTTATGCAGACTCGCGACGACGAGGACGAAAAAGACAAGTGCCGATGTGTATAGAGTCGTCGAGGGAGTAGTCGAGCTTTTTTCTTTTTTCCCTCGCATTCGACGAGCTTTCTGCTGCAGCAGTTTTTATCGCGGTAATAAGTTTAATTGACGACGATTATTATTCGCGGTTTATTAAACGAACGCGATTATACTTGTGCCATATTGTAGTCGTATATACGGCTGATTAATGAGGGAAATGTGCGCGCGTGATTGTTATCCGTTTCCGAGCTTTTTGCCCTATATATGAGCTACTTTTATACTTTTCATCGTGATTTTCTGCTACTGCGCGCTGCGTTTTCGAGTTAATTATGACAATTCACGCGGCGGTGCGTTTGTTGTAATCACATTGTCTAAACTAATTGATACATAACAATAATGCTCGTCGTTTTAATTAGGATTGTGTTATAAGCTCTGACGCATTTCTGGGTCATCACGGTTTACATCCGCTGGAAGCATAGCTTTCGGTTGTATTCGCGTGCGAGGATATTTTGATTTCGACATTCGGGTTACTCTCGATTACACTGCTGTACAGGACGAAATGCACAGCTATGGTTGAATATCGCCGTTGAAGCACTCGATTTCCATTTGAAACGCGCGCGCTTTAACTTACTCCTTTTAACCGCATTCAAAATACGATATAAAGCACGACGGTTTTGGCAAAGAGAGCTTAAATCTTACACTCCGTGTGCAGCTCGAAAGCGTGTTCCATTATCTAAAGTGTTTTTCCCGCGCTTATTTTCGGAAAAATATAAAAGTCAAAAGCGCACGAAATACCGTTCCGAATTCGCGATTATAGCAATGTACATATCAGACAAACAATATTAATCAGAGCAGTTTCTCGAAACGAAGTTAAATTCTGTCCGTCCCGCGCACGCCGGACATAAAACAGAGCGTCGAGAGAAGTTGAAATTTCTGAAGTAAACCGTATAGCCGACGCATTAAAACTTGGAAACTTTAATGCTGTCTCCCTTTAAGCTACTTTAAACTGGAACACGAACGTAAGTAATTTATAAAGCCAATTAGGGACCCTCAAGAAAGTCGTGCTGCGCTTAAGAAAAAAAAAAAAAGAGAAAAAGCGAAACACTAAAAGGAACATTGTGAAGTAATTAAAACGGAGTTCGGACAACTTTCGACGCGCTGCGGTATAATAATAAACGCAGAGGCCGCGAGGAAAGAAGAAGGAAAAAAGAATAAGAAACGATCTTACGTCGTCGAATCGTCGGGGCCTGTTTAACAAGCCGCGTGCGGCAAATATAGCTAAAAGCATCAGCGAAAATTGTGCGGTCTCGAAATCCCGGGCGCACAGGATAATCTCGCGAGTAGTTTCGTGTAATACATAGCCAGAGACGCGCGTGATTCTTGCCGTTATAGGACGCGCGCGTATATATATATATATACATGTTATACAGAGGGACGGATATATACGCGGCGCACGCGCGCATAAAGGGATATAGTACACGTAATGTCTGAATATGCACGCTCGTCAAACAAGACGCGCGCGGGCGCCCGTGGATTCTGTGTAAGCAGTTAGTAGCAGTGGCAACGACGGCTCGTCTAAATAATTTGCGTATCGCTACCTAATGCTCCTCTGCGAGCGGACCTTTCCCAATTAAGCACGCACTTTGCTTCCGCGCAATACACGCGTACACGGCCTCAGATTTCAGCGCAAGACAACCTCGCCTGTGTATGTATGTATACATACACGAGATCATATACACGCGTGATGGTATATAAGCGGCAAAGGCCAACGAGAGACGACGAAAGCTCTTGCTACGAGAAGCTGGTATATAAGGGAGTCGCTCGAGGGATCAAAGCTTGTGTATGTGTATTATATAGGCATGTGTATATACCGCGCGGAGTATATATATATATAGATGGGATTAAGGATGAAAGAAAAATATCGCGCGTTCTATCTTGCCGGGGTATCACGTGCTGTACTTCTGCTGCTGCTGCTACTGTATATATAGAGGTACATCTACTGTGAGTTGATATACGATACGTGTATACGTATATACACATATTGTGTGTAGTTTCTGAAACGGAAAGAAACGAGCCGAAGTATATGCGGGGAAAGAGTAGCGTAGTTCGTTTTATGTATAGGTATACATGTATATAGACGTCGATCTCTGTGCTGCTGCTGCTGCAGCATTATAAAAGTCGGGGCGAGAAGGTTACTGTTGTTGTGGTTCTATAATAACGAACGTTGTGTGCTATAGTTAGTCGATGAATTTATATATACTGTAATAACGGTTCACACGTTGTGGCGCGTTAGGTAAATTTATCCATAATAATAAATATTGTGTTTTGCTAATATATACTTAGATATGTCTATTATTATATACCGTAAACTACATCTATAGATTACTAATTTTTTAGTTTCCATCATATATTATTATATACATTGTTCGAGGATTATATATATACGATGTATCATTTTTACCTCCTTTTAGTTTCATCTTTTTTGTTATTATATATCAAGTAAATCGCATGCGACTAATATATAATACCTTTCGTTCAGAGTCGTTATTATTACTCAATATACTCTGCGCACGGCGATCTTTGCCTCGGCTTCTGTTGCGACACGCGGATTATTACGGTCCGGCTAAACCGAGCTCGTACTACTTGGCTAAACCTATATATATGTTCATATGTGCTCATTTGGAGCGAAAATTATCGATCGACAGAGATGTTTTCTGTGTTTTTATTCGTAAGCTAAAACTGCCTCGTGTATATATGCACAAATAATCAGCTATGATTGGCGAAAGAGAAAACAATTTTTTTTTATTCCCGTCTTTGTGCGAATCTCGCGCGGAAAATAGTAGACGACGGCGACGCATATACCGTGATCGAGTGCTGCGTGCTTAATTGGCGTGTCGCGGCAAAATATAACGACGCATCGATCTGCCGTTCGCGCGATAGAACAACGAGCCTATTATGGTATATATACATATACTTTTAGGTAAAAAATATCACAAAGTATTTTCCGTTTCTTGTAAAAAAAAGAAATAACTGTTATTTTTTCTGTTTCCGTTTTTCTCGTAATATTATATTACTACAAACTATATAATTGTGTGAATTTTTCGCTTGCACGCCGCGAAAGTCCGGCAGGGCAGCACACGCACCACTTGACCTAAAACTTCTTCTCCGTGTGTCGACAGCTCTGGCATCGAAAATAATCCGGTCGTGTTTTACCACTTAATGCCCGGTTCGACGGCCCAAACCAACAAGTTGCACACGTTTTACCTGCAACAGAGGCCCGAGAATTCCGTCACTTGGGCGGACATAAAGGTGAACCATCCCTTAGACTTTGAGAGCATAAAGGAGTACAATCTCACTGTGAGAGTTGAGGTATGTGTACATCATATTATTATGGCTCGTACATCGGGCTCTCGGCTGCAGTTTTACAAATATACAATTTCATCGTGACTTCGTTACTTAATTCAACAATAATAATGAATAGGGAATTCCGCTCTCGAACTTAATTAATACGCGCCGACTGAAAATCCAAAGCTATAATGAATAAATTAACAAAGAGGTATACATTCCGATGAGCGGCTGCTGATGATATGCAGCGATTGGATTTTCAAACTTGCGCGGATCACATATACGCGAACGAATTATTTAATTAGCCTTGCCTGATTAACTTTGAGCTATAAATTCGAAACGAAAAACCCGCTGTCACTCGTAGCCCGCATAATACGTCAGAGAGATTAATCAAGAATCTCTTTGCTCGTGAGATATTTTCCGGCGATTAAAGCTCGCAGTAATATATTCATGCCGTGCGATGTATATATCCGAAAAATAGTAATCTATATACGAGCTCTTCACGTACTAAATATATAGCTACTATCGAACAATTACCGAAAAATCCCTTTAATTGAAAGCACGAAGAGGCCATTGACCTAGTTCGCCGTAGCAATACGTTAAAAGCTCGCTATTTCGATATATATATATTTTACGCGCTCAGCATTAAGCAATCGGGATATTGGTCTCACGAGGAAAAATTATTACACTGCAGTCGAGACGCGATAAGAGTGTAAAGTATATATCGGAGCACTTATAACGCGTTTCTTGCCGATACACAGAACAACGGGGCACAGCAGCTCGCCTCGGAGACGACGGTCTTCATCATGCTGGAGGACGTGAACGACGAGATTCCGCTGTTCACCGAACGAGAGCAGGAAACTGTTCTCGAGGGTGAGCCCATCGGCACCAAAGTCACGCAGGTCAACGCCATCGACAAGGACGGCACGTTTCCCAATAATCAGGTCAGTGAACTTGCGATATCGAATTCGTAATATAAACCCGCGTGCTATGCTAGGCTAATTTCAAGCCGAGCTTGCGGATATTTTTCCGACACACCGCGAGAGTTCGCGTGTGTTTGTTGGCTCCACAAGAGTTTGCTAATTTAATATCTAGTTGAAACTTAACTTTGGCTTCGCCAATTAAGGTAGATTTGTACGGCGGAGTTTGTATTTTGAAAAAAAAGAACGGGAATTCGAGCTTGATGAAAGTTAATATAATGGGCGTTTATATTGGCTGCAAGCTTCCGAACTCGTGCGAATTTCAATTTTGCAAAAATTCAGGTTATTTTTTTTGGTCCTGCTGGATTCCCCTTATAACAATTATTGCGTGTCGGAACAGTGAATTCAAGCTCTCGGGTGAAAATTAATTTAGTTAGAAGTTATACGTTCCTTATACAATTTTCCGGGAAATTCCGAACGTTTTTATAAAGGCCGAATCGCCTCTTGCTATTATTATATCGCGAGCCACATTTTTTTTGGAATGTTTTATCGTTATTATTATTGTATTTCTGCCGGTAATACACGATTCGAACGTAATACTTTGAGCAATTAATTAACCGAAAAATTAAGAGATTATTATTATTCCGCGCGGAAGCCGCCGAGTTTCAGAATGAAGCGCCGAATCGAGTCAGGGAAAAACTTTCCAGTTGGCCGGATAATTTTGACAGCTCGACGACGGATTGTGGATATATACGAATTAAATTTTCCCGGGGGTATATACCAGCCGCTGTTTATAATTTCCGCGAGGAGTTGCGCAAACTCTTATTAAATCACAGTTAAACTTCGCTCCGCCCAGATTAAACTAATTCAGCCGGACTGCGAAGACTGTGACATTTTGCGAGAGACAATTAAAAGTAATACGAGTAAATATGAGCTGAAGCCAGGCTTGGGTAAACGTAATAACGCGTAATATGTACTTATATATATGCAAGCTCTCTGCACTTGGAAAGACGACGACGACGACGGTGCGGACGCAAAATAAACGAATGTCCGAGGGAAAATAAACAAAAGCTTTGTTTACCTGACGACGAGCTGCGAGAGTTATATAGATATATAGTTGCGTTTCGTTTTGCTTGTGCAGGTCACGTACTACGTGGTGAATAGCACGAGGAACGAGGGAAAAGATTACTTCGAAATCAATAGAGAGACCGGCGACATCTCGACAAAGGTCATCTTCGATCGTGAGAAACAAGGAGCTTACGCCTTGGAAGTCGAAGCGAGGGACGGCGCACCGTCCGCACGACCAAACGGCAACGGCCAACCCAATTCCGGTATGTATCGATGCATTTCTCTCTATCTCTTTTTCTTGTCTTATAATACTCCGTATCGAAAGCAGCTTTACTCATTTTTATCGATATCCTCAATTTTTATCCCAGAAGGTAAGTATTGTCTTTATACCGCCGATTACGCTGCGAGGAAAAATATAAAGCCGCTGCGCGATGATAGAGCGGCTAAATAAAAGATGCGGTAGATTCGTATTATATATAGCTTCCCGGCAACGTGTACTTTTCTCAATTACACGTCGGTTTCTAAGGCTTTCTTATTTCGCGAGCGTCTATTGTTGCTTACGAGTTGGAACAACATCCTGTCTTGACAGCGAATTCTATACGGCTCGTTAGTAGCATCAATTAACGACAGCTATTATATACGGCGTACTATATCTAATCAAAAATTAAAACTCTTGTGCCGTAGACATCTCCCTGGGATTTCCGATCGAAGTGGAGTTCCGAACTTTATAAAATATGATCGACGCGGCGCCTACTAATAAAGAAGTTTTAATTAATCTCTATACTATAACTAGTCCTTTGATAATTTGCATATCTCCCCGAGAGTCGCTATTTATTAACAAATTCTTGCTTGTAGTCTGCGCGCATTGTTGTATACATCACACAGGCTTGAGCAACTTTGTTTGAAATTACTTTCTGCCCACATCAGTGGCGTGTTGCGAGGAAAGTCACTCGATTATTCGTTGAATTATTGTTGAGTATTTCTCCCTTTGATAAAAAAAAAAAAAAAATAACTCGATATTGAAATTCTCGATTGATTTCGCGGCTTTGAAATGCACACAACAACGCAACGCTGCACATGCAAAAATAATAAATAATTTGCAGCCGACGAATTAATCCCCTCTGAAATAACGATTCTTCCTCACAGTCTGACCCACATCCCGATCAGCACTTGAAAACGAATACTCATTCTCTCTTCATAATAAAGCACACAATATGCGTTACACAGTTTAAAATGCAGAAATAAGAGGCTTAGCCGATCGAGTTCGATAAATCTGCGATGGCGAATCATAAAATCGCATTTCCCGGAGACTATATATTTATATCCATATAGCTTAGTATATAAGCATCAATACACACACCCGCCTCCCAAACAAAAGAATAAACTCGTGGATTAAAATCGACGTTTAATTCACAGCAGCGCTCGACGATATCGACGAAATAACAGTTGAACAAGAGAAAAAAAAGAGAAGCAGATGATGAGTATTCCGCGAATTACATCGCAGGCCCTTTACCACGTTCGCTGCAGGCGCGCGCGCGCGAGCAATTGTTCGGAATAATTTTCTGGGAATTCCGCGGGAGATAATCTCGTTGCGGCAACTTTCCTCAATTTATCGCGAGTCCGGTCAGCTTAAAGCGAGCGCAGCCGTGTATACATCTCTCGGCGGTCTGCAAAGCCTCTCATTATAATGCACGGCAGTAGTAGGAGGCGGAGTAACAAAGCGCGCAGCTGTAGCAGGAGCTTTCGAAGCGAAAACAAATGCTGCGCTACGCGAGTCAGCGAAATAAACACACCGCAGATAGCAAGTGAGAGAGAGAGAGAGAAAGAGATGCCTTCTGGCAACGGATCGTATAGTATATAGACGAAACTTTGCCCCGAGACGTCTCGAAAAAAGAAACGCCGGAGGCTGCTAGTGAGTAACAAGTGGAAGCAAAGTTTCAGCTCTCTCTCTCTGGTTTAATAGCATTCGAAGCATTGTAAACGAGTATGGCCCTTTGAAGGGGGCAAAAACTAAACTCGATCGGCGTTGCTCTCCTTTTTCGCGAGATAAAGAGAGCAGAAAAGAGCTTCTCTCTCTCCCTCTGCCTCTACACTAAGGAGCTTTGGGAATAATGAGCGCGATTCTTTCGCGGTGTTTACCGGACCATTTCTCCCGACTGCAGCAGTCTCCTGCTATATATATACACACAGAGAGCTTTGCAGCGCGCCATCTCGCTTTTTACGTCCCCCACCTCTTGGTTCGGCTTGATTTCTCTTCGCGCACACTGGTCGGTTGGTCTCCGCCAAGAGAGAGAGAGAGAGCTTGCGGCCCGACCACAGCAGCAGCTGTACCACTGCGACAGGCTCTATCTGTCCTTGCGCCGATGCGACAGACCGAGACCCGCCAGCAGCGCCAGATAAGGCAGAAATTATAAATCGTCCTGAGAGAGAGAGGACCAAGAAGAAGAAGAAGAAGTAAGACGAAGAGAGAGAGGAGATTCTCTCCGGGGGCGGCACGTTATGGCACGTACTTTGCGCTCGTATTTCCACTCTCTCTCTCTCTCTTTCGCTCCATCTTTTCCCGTCATTTTTGCCTCGTCGTATAGCGAGCGAGCGAGTTGAAATACTTGCCCGGAATATATACCTCCACGAGATCGATATTTTAGCGTGCATCGTCTGCGGCATTTGCTTTTATTCGAGACCGAGATATGGATATCGTCGCGCGCAAAGAGACGCGAATATGCAAATATCGCGCCATTGCAGCAGCAGCAGCAGCAGCAACGTGTATTATTATACACCAGTCGCGCGGCTATACGTGAGCTGGGCTATAAGGATGAACGCGTGGACCGTCGGAATAGTGAAATAATTGTTTGGAGGTGGAAAGAGAGGGCACAAATAGTTCGGAGATAGCTGAATTCCCCGTGATAATACAAAGGAGCAAACGCCAGGCGAGATCGTTACTTTGGATTGTTTCGCTCTCTCTCGATGCGTGCAAAGTGTATATACTGTGTATATACAGGTGAAAAGTTTCCTTCGAATTCCACGAGTTTTCGCGCTTTGTCAATTATGGAGTTGTACGGTTTTTGAATGTTTGAAAATATTCGAAAAGCTCGCCGTCCGGAATATAGCCGAGAACTAGAGCTTGCAGTTTTGTAAAATTGAGAAATGCGTTTTCTCGCTTCCACTTCGCTCTATACAACGAGCTTATTGTAAATAAAAAATTCTTGAAATAAAAGCCGCTTCGACGGCTTGGCTCAGAGTGCTACGGGTATTCACTATAGATTTTTTTCTTTTCCGCAATAAAACAACGAAACTTTTCGAGAAATAACAGAAACGTTGTTGTTATTATTATATAAACTTTAGTAGAACACCGTATACCCACTCGGACAGCTTTAGCTTTAAACGCAATTCCAAATCTCTCTCTCTATTTTGCGAGAATCTACACTGATTTAACATGTCAACATTTAGTTCTGTAAATCTCTCTCAGCGCTGCAGCTGCAGTCAAATGATGTTTCCATCCTCTTACAACAGACATCCTCTCCACAGACCGTCAGAAGCCAAACATGCAACGCACGTTTTACAGCACTAGCTATATAATACGTCCGCGGCTGCAGTTTGTATAATGAAGTCCGAGATGAGGAATGGCTTAGCATCATATATAAACACACATATATACGTTTCGAGCTACTTCTACAAAGTATACCGTCAGCCGCAGGAACGTAAACACACTCGGCGTCAACTACTGATTCTCTACCGGTGCGAATTTCCTGAACGAAATCGGACGGAAGGATATTAAGGGGGTATAGGTATACGTGTCACGTGTGCGCGCAGTATTCCCGCGAGTACTTCTAATCAAGTCTGCTCTGCGCTCTATTGCGCGCGCAGCAATCTCGTAAAGAAGGGCTTGTGTACTTCGGGGAATGAGCGGAATAAAGGGCGCGATATATATAAATTTGGAGTGCGAGGATGTGTGTGTATATATATATATATAGGGGCCGCGGGATTAGCCGCGAGTTTTTGTGAGCTGCACTGTATATACGATATATAAGTATACAATACTGGAAGAGGTGGATTAATGTTTTACGGAGTCTATTTGGTGTGTGTATCTGTGTACGCGAGAGATATAAACATTGAGAGAGAGAAAAACGAGGAGGTATAAATGAAGATAGATCTTAACGTGGAAAAAGATCCTTGCGCGCGGCTTGTATGCAAATTAGGCGCGCTAAGCATATGAAATGCGAGGCCGAGGAAATTTATATCAGCCGCTATATATAGTTTCTCGGGATATGATATTTGGAGATTTCGAGAGATAAAAGTATATAGCAGCAGCGGCAAGATTTGAAATTATGCTGATGGAATTTCGGAGAATTATTTATTACTTTATTTGCTTTTGAAGAAGCTTTCTGTGAATCAAGCTTTGACCAAACAATTTTATTTTTCATCCGCAAAGTGGACTTTTTCAGAATAGCACACGACTTTGTATTAATCCTTAGTACTAGAGTATATTCAAATAAAACCGCTCTGCGGATTTCGCATTTTTTTCCACACGAGAGATCTTATACAGAAAATCACAAACAGCTTGGGCAACCGACCGAAAAAAAGTCGACACACTATAGCCCGAGTGACCTACTAACAACTTTGTTCTAGTTTCTCGTCAAAAAAACTCGACGAGTTTCTCGGCATTCCTTACAATAAATTTTAACAAAACACACCGTTAACGAGCTTGCATCATCAGTTATAAACAACAAAAAAGCTCGATCGGTTAGCTTATACGAGTCAACAAACGTGCAGTAGTCTCGAGCGGAATAATACCCTCTCTCCCCATCAAAATGCAGCGATAAACAAGATTAAAACTGGCGCGGTGATAAAACTGTCCAGCGCAGCGCGTTCCAACCGACTGGATCCGCGAGTGCATGCCAAAACTACACCTCGGCGCGTCCGAGTCACGAAAATAATAAAGCACGAAGAAAGAAGAAGCCGAGAAAAACAGCGTCATCTCGCGTTAGAGCGACAATGCGTTGGGAACTGATCTACTTCTCTCTCTCTCTCTCTCTCTCAATGCGTCGTCCCCAAGGATGAGATTTCGGCGCGAACGTGACGAGACTATCGAGGTCGATGCTAACGTGATATATATACCGTCTCTGGTACACACGGGACTGACTGACTGAGAGAGAGGAACGCCCTTTTCCTATTCTCCGTTCTGTCCGTCCGTCTGCGTCTCCGTTCTCTCTATACGGATGGAATAGTTCGCAAATGACGGGGATATAATAGATCGCGGGAATGGAGAATGAGCAGAGGAGACGGTCTTTTCATCTCTCGGAGGTGGAAACTATAATGCGATTTTACTTTCATTTGGAGAAAGAGAGAGAGAGACTGGGAAATTCGCACGCGAGTCGCGAGCTTAACTTTTAATAAGAATTTTTTATGATTCAACCTGGTTTTTTTAGATGACGTTTTTCAGGACACCCTATGTATATATATATACCTCGTGAAATCGGTCAGTGTGCTTGGGGTTTTGTGGTGAGAAAGTTCGTGGCTACACGGTTTGCACTTCAAGCTAATCAATCTAGCTGAGAGACTCGGGGAAAAATCTGCAGAAGCGTATAAAGTTCGGGTTAAAAATTGATAACGCTGTAGCATCAATCAAATTCCAGAGAGCAGGTGTTGCGATGTATCACGTGTGCGGAGAGCTCGAGTTCTGCGAATAAAGATGGTGCTACGGCTGTCTATTTATTTTTATGCGCAAATACTTGTTTTGTTCAGCTGGACCAATGGTATGATTAAATTCTTAAGTAATTCCAAGAGTCTCGACCCTCCTATACTGCTGGTATTGTCTTCCAAGAATAGAATATTATAAAATTGTCCTATTCGCGGGATTAGTAGATTATATTAAAAGAATCGTATTAAAAATTCAATAGCACTGTCCAACTTTGAAAAAAATTCCTTCCGAAGTATCATTAAAGTAGATCTCGCGAGGACGCATGATTGATGTACTCTTGACTTTCTGCGTTTACCTCATAAAATAATTTTCCCATTTATTTTCCTGCCTTCGAACCGCATTACATCGCTGACGTGCAACTCATCTCGAAATAATTCCTGTATCTTTGTTTACGCTTCCGTGATAACACGAGATATACAGGTATAAATATAAAACACTTTTTCAATATCGAGAAAATACTCTCGAGTGCTCATCGACGCGTTGAAATTCGCACAGAGAGCGGAAGAAATTAAGTTTTTCCCGGTATCTTTACAAATTGCACTGCTATACATCTCTCTCTCTCAGAAAAAGAAAATAACCAGCGGTTCACGGTTATATTAAATTTTCTTTGTCCCCCGGGGGTAAGAGGTTAAAAGAGACGACGTCCGGGGTATATATATCTATCTCGGCGAACTCGTTCACAGCAGCAGCAGCCCCTTATCAATTTCTCCTTCATATGAGATTTTACAAGAGCATAAAAAGAAGTGCAAGTGCTCAATACTTCCGGAGCACGGAATTACGCTATCTGTGAATTACCCAGGCGCGGTCTTTGTCCGATGAAATATCGGAAAGCCATAAAGCCAGGAAACATAAAATTACTCTTGACTCGCTCGGGTTAACTATCGAGCGCCTGCTGTTGCCCCCACAGGACTTGAAACATCCTCGTGAATTGAAACTTGCGCGCATAATCCTTAACTCTCGCGGTCGATTTACATCGAAATGAAAGCGTTATCGGAAATGAATCTAGCGGATTAATCAACCGGATTCTGACTCCACAGGTGAATAAGGTAATATATATGTATAATACGTGTATATAGCCGTATATATGGCGTCCGCATGAACGATTCCAATATTCATTTTAGAATATTTCGATAAATTTAGCGATCGATGCGACGTCACACGCCGCTTTAAGGTCGTTCTCGGGAGAGCTATACCTATCGAATTATAAATAAAATATGATTTATATATAAGGCATAGTGGAAAATTCAATATCCGGTATACGTCGGCTGTACAAGAAATTCCACGACGACGAAATATACATCTTATCATATTTCTTCAGCTGTTGGATGTTGTGCTTACTTAAAGTTATGCTCGTGTATTATATCACGAGTCCTGAAAGTTAAGCATAAATATGCTCCAGCGCTTCGTGTGACAACACCCAAGTGAATATCTGAGAAACTTAAAGCACGCGCTTAGTAGTATTTTGTGTATGTAGTTTGTGCATCGGCTGTGCAGACTAGCGTATATAATATGAGGAATTAATTATTTTCACCTGAAAATTATAATTCATCTTAAAAATTAACTCGCGAAATATTCAAAATAACAACATGTAATCATTGAATTATGACAATCATTCGTAACGTATTTGAACATAGTATATATATCGCGGATATTAATCACGGTACCGATGAGCAATAATATATTCAAACTGGTTCCACATGTTATTAAACACACAGTATTAATCATGGCATCATGATGCAACAAAGATCAAACAAGTTCCGTATATATATATATATAATATTAAGGGAATATTAATATGCGGAGTATATTAATTAAATGCGCGTATTTGAAGTGCAAACATCCAGTGGAGAATTTAATATTATAAAAGTTTATTCATTAGTATATGACGGAACAGCTGGATCCGTCAAACTACATTAAATTCAAGTTTAGCCGGCGCATATTTCGCGTAAAACGAGTGCGAGCACCGCTATAACCGCGTCAAGCTGGCTCAGCGAAAATAGCCAGGTTAACTACAATCGAACAGGGCTCACCGACGTAAAAAAAATCGAGCCCATCATTTTGCAGTTAACACAGTTCCGCGACTTGGCTGCGCGAATTTTAAGAGAGAAAAATTCGTGTATTCGCCGTCGGTAAGTCTCGGTGCGCGAAAGATATTTCATCTCTCTCTCTACAGTGCGACATTAAAAAGCGCGGAGTAATAAATGCAGAGGGAGAGAGAGAAGTGCGAGAGCAATGAAAAAGGAGCGAGACTGAGGGAGAGAGGAAGAATTTTCTTCCTTCCGCCGCGAACTATTACCGATAAATTGGAAATAACGGTATAGATTTGTTCCGGTCGATATGCCGCGGAAGTAAGAGAGGGAGAGCGATGTCATATCTAGATGGGCTGCTCCTCGTCTCGCGAAAACGAGAATTAACTCGGCCATCGAGCGCCTGGTGTTGAACGACCATCGAGATGACACTTAACCCCCTCGACCCCTCTCTCTCTCTCTCTCTCTCTTTCTCTATACTAGTTCCTCTGCAGAAATCGGTTCGGCGCATGCGCTACACTCGTTGTCTCTCCTTAAGCACGAGATGCCCAGGTCGCTACTGCAGTGCAATTCCCTTGTCTCGTACACACACTTCCGGTACGATCCACTTACGTAAGTGGTCGTCGAGCAGGGCTACTGCTGCTGCTGCTGCTGCTGCTATGGCCTCATCGATACTCCTCGTACATGCGGACACTCGGCCGCTATCTATATAGACGGTGTATACACGTCGTCCTCTGGTATATATATGCTGTATATAGCCAAGAGAGAGAGAAGCCATAAATTCGCTCTCCCGGCAGACGTCGCTCTTTCTCTTCGGTTCCTCTTTTTCGACTCTTTGCGCGAACGCGTCCTTGATCTTTTCTCGAGGAACATGATGCCAGACAGCGATATTTCACGGATGGAAAGGAGAAGCAGGCAATACGCCACCAGCGAAAACAATTTCTTTTTATTTCGAGGGAGAGAGAGAGAGCGAGCCAGTGATAAGAGGACGGAAATTAAAGTTTCGCTCGGTCCTTTTTCTATATAAAGACGCGCGCTTTTTCCGGCTGAAATCAGAATGAAATCCGTGGAGAGGCAGCAGCTGCCGCGTCTGCTTTTATTTTTTGGCCTGAAAAGGACGTTCGCTCGCGACCAAGCTGATTCCGAATACTGTCTTTTGAATACGTGAATGCGCAGGATGAAGAGCTCTCTCTCTCTCTCTCTCTCTCTCCCTCCCCCGTGGCTTTCCTCGGAAATAACAAAATGCTACAGCATCAGTCGATAGCAGGAAGCGAATTTTCATTTTTATTCTTCGCGAAATACACTTTCTTATCGCGGCGATCATTCAATTTTTATTTCTCGCCGCACACAATGGACTGATTCCGACAGAGGCTTGTGTTGCGCATACGTGCACCTGATTATTTATACAGCGTTTGAGTAATCGCTTTGACCTACATTATCCCGGAGAGAGATGCAATTTTGAGCGCAAGCCATCAAAGGTGCCGTTATATCCCTGGTTTAATATATTTATTTATTGTAAGTAACGTGACGAATATTAAATTCAATCTTCCATCCCCGTGAAAATTATAGTTAAGCGGCTTTTAGTTATATTCCTTCGACGTAGTCTTTCCCTGGGCAACTATCTCGAATATTCTTAATTTAAGCCCTGCTGATGAGTATAGCCGAGATGTGGAAATTACCTTCCGACCTTAAACGGAAGCAATCTGGCCGTGGTATCGCAGAATGCCACCAGTTATAGAGATGGCGAGTAACAGGGGTCGCGCCGTTATATAAACTCCATGTTGCCTCTTAACGTATACACGTGTATATTATATACAGCGTCCTAGTAACGTAATACAGTTAAGTTTGTCGGTCAATGTTTTCGAAAAAATTATACTAGAAATATTATAACAGTGCGATATTTAGATAAAAGCTATCTCGAGCATCAGTGAAATATTCACTTTGAAATAGCGACTTGCAAGTATATATAAAAGCCAATTTCTCTTCAATGACGTTTTAAGTAGCTACTCTTGTTCAAGAACATACATGCACTCGGTCGCTCAGATTAAAATCAAGCTCTAAAACATCCGGAACAATGCTGGCACGTTTCGCCGTATATATAGACAATAGCATTGTTGTAGATGGAGTATATGCGTAGGTGAACGCAGACCTAACGATATTTCCTTCTTTAAATTCTCGGCAGCACTTTGTGCAGAGTGCTTTGAAGTGATGTCTCAAAAGTTTCTGCCTTATACTCGTTAAATATGATACACAAGTTTAAGTATGCTTTGACAAGGGTATGATATTTTCATTGTAAGAAGAAATGTTCGAGTAAGTGTTGGAACCTGATGTACGAGGCGTCGTATATATATTTCATTTTACCTTTGATTTCAATTAATTAAGAAAATTATTATTATCATCGCCAAAGAAGCTCTTTAACTTGATTTAAAGTACCTGTGTGAGTCAGGAGTGATCGTTGAGACTGAAGTGCGCTTCAATTTTGTTCAATGTTTTAAATTTAAATCATTTTCTTCGCAATATATTTGAATAAAGCCGAATTCGCTAACAACATTTCAATTTCATCATCCTTTCATCAACACAAATACGCAATAATAATACATCAACTAATATTGTTCGGCCATAAATCATGCGCATTTCTCAATTAAAATTTGATCAATTTTCACGGAAATTACCAACCGAATATTATTTTGCTGTAATATAACGCATTAACCATTGCAATTCATCCATCTCTCAAATATACGCTAGAAAATTCGAGCTCATCCCGGCTGATTTACAGACACGCAGTGGCCGCACGAACTTGCAGGAAATAAATACAGAGTGCGCGAGACATTACCGAGTCATTTCTTAAACATGAAATTCGCACGCGTTAGAAGCAACTTAGTCCTCTTTACGAGCTCTCGGGGCAATAGCCGTAAAGCGAAAGCTGCAGCAGCGCGGAACATTTTGACGACACGCGTATAAAAGGACAATTATGCTAATCGTCGCTCGTATAAATATACAAATATACACAGCCATAACATGTCGAGTAAATTCAAGTCGTTGGCTGTGAGCTTCAGTCTCACAGACACACACAATCGAGAAGTGACTGCTGCAGGTGGTTTGTCCGGGACGACGACGTTTATCTAGACGGGACAACAGGAGGACGTTTTCTGTGTATATACATACGTTATACAGCAATTTTCGTTGGGGACGACGTCTACGGACTGGCAATGCCGTATATACTCGGCTGAAAACTTATATCAATACGCGTACCCGCGTTCGCTCCAACTCGCAAATGGAATAATTCAATCGATGGCTTCGAGAGGCAACTTGGCCCAAGACGCTCCTATACCCAGCTACACTTCGACAACCCCTATATACGCCGCTGCTGCTGCTGCTGCTGGGAGAACTAGCAAAGTCGAATGTCAAGCGAGTTTCAAAATGAGTTATATACTTCGGCCTGTTAGCGCCCGAGCGGAGCTTGCAACTTTTTGACTTTATTTATGGGAGCATTTTAATCAAGGAATGCCTTGTAAAAATCCTAGCTAGCACTCGACGCAAGCTCAGAATATGCGACAAAATAACGTCAAACATTTTTAGTATTCGAGCTTGATATTTTTTTTTTTTTTTGTCAGAGATGCCGCGCTTGAGCAATGAGAGATATTTCCGGGACATCGACGTTCTTCGAGTGTTTTCCAAGACGCTTAACTTGGAATTTACTTGATAATTATCGGTAATTACGGAGAATCCATTCACGTTCCTCGTGTATATACTATTTCGAAGAGCGTCTAAACTCGGTCGTCTAAAATAGACTTGGGTACATCACTTAATGAACGTAAACACACAAACCCTGACAATGATTATTCGTCATTCAGTAAAGTGCAGTAATAAGTATAACCAGTGGCTTCTTCACATAACGTGTACGAGTAGGTATTATAGTGCTTGGTTGTATAGCTTTTCCGTCGATCCGTAGACTTACTCAATGTTTTGTTGAAAAGTTGCTATATTTCCTGCTGCGCGAAACTCGACGAGCTTCTCAGGCTCTCGTGTTTTACTCGTTGTGTACGATAAGACAGGTATTATGTGCAAACTTCAAATTCTGTTAAAGAATCTATAAATAAAACTTTCCGACGCGCGCGGCAGGTAACTTTGCACCGTGTTTTATATACAGGGTTTAAGAAATAAAATTTACTCCCGCCTCTGACACAGTTTTGAGTGAATATATTTCTTTTGAATTTCAAACTTGGCGTATATAAAACGACAGTTTCCAATAAGAAAGTACTGCTTTTGCACTGAGTTTCATTACTTTGAGCTCTATTAGAAATATCAGTGGATTGCTTCGGATTATGTTTATTAAGAAACGTAAGTTAATGTACGCTGAATAAATCAAAGTCCTACTTTTAATTAGAATAATCAGGAAAAAGCATGATTTTAAAGGAAATCTCTTATCTTGAATTTTACCTCCGCAATACGAAAAAAAAGAACTGTAAGCGCAGCTAGCCATAAAATAATGATTTCCATAAAACCGTGTTCCTTAAAACTTTCGTAAAATATAAAAATAATTCTACAATTTAAATTCATGTCTATATAGATAAAGCTTACTGCGTACACGGGGAATAAAAATGCATGGGATCTATGTGTATTATTTTACTAAACATCATCATTCGCTTTTTTAAACAGAATAGGAGAATTGATAACAATATCCGGGCTGCTGTGGAATTTTTTTTATATACTGCAGAACAAAGGTATTCTTTGGAAGAAAAACAACATTTTATTCGTCGATCTCGTTTCTCACCTATTCCATCCCATATTTGTTCATCTGTGATTCATGAAAAAACACTCTGCCAACTGGATGTATAGAATTCTTGGAAGTTTGGTACGCTTTATTGGATAGTTTACAGAATAAAACAAATACCGCGTATACTCTCGTCATCGTTTCCATGTATACATGCCGTAAAAACAAGTCAAAAAACTTCCGCGTATACACGCTTTCGCAATTCACACGCGAGAAAGAAAAAAATCCCCATAAATATCGTCAATCGCATAAATTCAAAACAACAAAAACAGCCGTCAAAGTAGACTAAGGCTACAGTACGTCGTATATATAGACTAACAGCCAGTCTTGCCTTTTTTCTCATCGCGCAATGCCTGAAAAAGACACAACGTCGCGCCGTGCGCGTAAAGTTCGAAGTCTCTGGCAGTGTATATAGCTGCGCGAGTATACTATATATAGGGTCGTAGTAGTATACAGCAATCCACATTCCATTTAATCAACCGGCGGCCCGCTGGCATAACTCTCACTGCTAAAGATTAATCTCCCTTCTGCTCCTCTTTATCTGCCTGTCGCTCTATTACTCTTCAGCTTGGAATTACATTTACAGCAGGCCGAAAACACGTATAACTATAGGCGACACCACCGCCGTCTGATTTATGCTGCGCATATACATAAACACGCCAGCTACATCCATGTATATATATATATATATAGCTAGGAGAATTCGCGTCCGGAAGACGGATGTCGCATGAAAAATTGCTCTGATAAGAAACGTAAGCAAAAGAGAGCTCGTCGTTGCCGTTATAATAATACACAGCGCGAGAAATGACGGGAGATTAAAATGATGCAGCGCGACGAGACGGAGATTAAAAATAAAAGGCCGTCGCGACAAAAACTTCAAAGGAGCAACGGTATAGCGCGAGGGTGTACAAGAGTCGTTTCTGAAAGAATTACGAAAATTACTGAGGTAAAATCTGCCGTGACTGCGTGTACAGTGTAATGTACACACACACACACACACACACATCTCCGTCAACTCGAGCCGCACGAAAGCTCGACTTGCGGATAAAAAGCAAGCTGCTGCTGCTGCATCACGGCAATATAAGCGCGTGCGTATACTTGCACGGAAATGCCCGGGTGTATGTATATACTCGCATGGAAGAAAGACAGCGTGAGATTGAGAGCAGCGAGGGTGGTGGAAAATGAAATAAAAGAGAGAGAGAGAGAGGAGAGGGAAACGCGATGAAAATACGCGCTGCACCGGCATGATATAGCGAGAGGAGAAGTGGGAGGAAAGTATCAACCTCGATTTTGCAGCAGCGTATATACTTATATACCGCTACACATTCTGTATATATCGACTGAACGCTGCTGCAGCAGGAAGGATTATGCATCCGTCTCTCCTACTTGCAGTTCAGTCTGCCATCGACATCAACTATATGATTCGGCGAAAGTTCGAGCTTATATTGTCCGGATTTTTCTTCTCTCGGACCCTCGTCATCTCCAGCTGTGTCATGAGCGAGCTATACATTATTGCGTCTCTCTCTCTCTCTCTCTCTCTCTCTCTTCTCGCGATATCCGGCTTCGTTAAACTTTGAACTTTCCCATTAGACTGTCGTCTAATCTTTGAGGCGACGTTATACGTATATATACTCTGAGGCGAAGAATCAAAGAGAGGCTCTGCTGGTCTACTTTTCCGAGAGCATCTCCATAATAATCATGCCGTCAAAGACTTTGACAGGCTTTTCTGATGTAAACTATATATAGTATAGTATACCGACTGTTGCGCTTTTTACGCTAATCGAGTTCTAGAGGGTGAGACCAGCGAATCTAATGAATGAAGAGCCGCGTTCGTGTGAAATACGAGATTATATGGTTAGCGCGAGAGCTGCACTATAGCGAATGAATTACCAAGCGACTCGTCGCGGATTGAATGCGGGAAACGCCCGATATCGCGCATTATATTTATATCTGGAATATTTTTGTTTCGTTATTATTTTTCTCCGAGAAAATGCGTTCGACGTTTTTATTAAATTCATATTTCACGTGTATAGGTATACCTATATACGTGTATATGTGCGCAGCTTCAAGAGCTATGGCTTTTCGTATTATGTATGAGGTTTCTATACATATATATATACACGCATCCCTGCGGTGGAGATTCTTGCCGCGGAAAAATCATTTCTCCAGACAATCGTTCCCCGACAATATCTGCCTGGATAATCCGATAACTGCGAAGGATCAGCTCGAATCGTAAAGTATCAAAACGTTTTCCGTATATATACATGTATATGTATGCTATATAATAACTCTCGTATCTAGATATTCCCTGCGAGAGAATTCAAATTTTTTTCGAAAGCTCTCGGCGCGCGCGCTATGTGATTCCCCTAAAATATACGCTTTCAGAAAAACGGACCCAGTTATTTGTGCATCTCTCTCTCGTACAATTCGCACACACACACACACACGCACACTTATATAGCTCTCGCGCGAAAGCAAAAAACGAGGCGCAATCTATACTTTCCGGCAAGGTTTGCGGTAGAAAAAACGTGCCGATGACAGCTGAATCGCCGGGGCATACAACGGCCTGCCGTCGGCAGATCTCCCCTCTGTATACACACACACATTCACGTTTCTCACTACCGCATGTATATATATGTCCAGTACGTTTCGCGAGGCCAACTTTAATCCGCGTCCAACAATAACAACAACGCACGTATGGAAAGATAGAGCAAAAAAATTCTTTTTTCCCTCTAGAGTATTAGTGCTTTTAATTTCCTTTCTCTCTATACGCTATACTCTGCTTTTCTCTCGTGTTATAATACTGCATATTCCAGGTAGAAAGGTTTTTCAGTTCTCCTAACGATCAGAAATTCTGGAAAACAAGAAAAGTCGTCGTTTCTAACGCAGCACACTCGGCGCAAGACACACTGCGCACGCGATATTACAATGTTCCCGCGTTAGCTGCTGCTGCGCGGGGAGTCGAAAGCTCTCCGGGGAGTATAGAGAGAGAGAGAGTTGCGCGCGCCGCCGCAGCTTCTCACTCGGAGTTGTAGCTCACAGCATCAGTCGTCGCGTTATATCCGTGCGCGTCGTCCTCCGCATAACTCGCTGCAGACCGAGAGAGCTGCGGAAACATCATATACAGCGCCGGTTGAAGCCGGGGGGCAAATAGAGACGCAAATTAGATAAGGCCGCTGGCCAATATCTCGGCTCGTCGGATCCAGTTGCCTGTCATCGTGTTTCTCTCTCTCTCTCTCTATCTGTGTCTGTGTATGTGTGCTGTAGATACACACAGTGCGTGTGCAGTGCTACTACTGCTGCTGTTGATTGCGAGAGGTGTAGCCTATAGTGCGATATAGATCGTAATTACATAGTGCAGAGTGCGATATATTTACAAGATGTGAAAGTTCGAAAGGGGATTAAAAGAAAAACAAATTTATATTAGTGCGCGTGCTTTAATGATCGATCCGCTCAAACTGTTTTGGGTGATAACCAACAGCACTTACCTCGGTATGTTTCACGTGCCTCATAATCGCTGTTTTCTTTCCTCACGTGTTGTGTCTGCCGTTTGCTCTCGAAACTCTTTGGAATGGAGCGCTCTTTGCTTCGTGCGCACTTTTTGCTCCACTTAAGTGAGTCAACTATACTCTCTTCTCTCTCTTCTCTCTTGTTCTATATACCCTACTGTCACTCACTATCACAATCTTTCTTTTATCATAAAAAATATAGAGAGTCCGCGCACGGCTATGTATGTGTATTATATACATTATTTCTCACTTGCGTGGGCGGCATCCCATCAGCGTGCGAGCCTCGTAAAAAGCCGCTGCTTTTTCGACGCTACATGCATCACACGCGCTTTATATGCACACACACACACACGGTCAGTAGCTTGTCCCGTAAAACATTAAAAGTTTGAGCAGTATAGTGTAGTGTCGTAGCCACCTGAAACTCCATCCGCTGTGTATACCGGGTCATATCTCCGTTCAGCGCTCATGAATTTTCCTTGTGAACTCGGTCAACGCTGCAGTCCAAACTTCCCTGTTATACAGAGCCGAATTTTCCTCGTATAAAGATACACGGACTACTGGACACAGCGCAGAGTGTGCCTTATACGAACTGGTTCGTCGTTAAATTTGATATTTAACGAATAATTGCGCGAGCTTTTAAATATCGCCGCGTGTATACGGTTGCACTGTCGACGGGTAGAATAATCAGGATATGTGTGCTGCTGCATTAATGAAATTGAAAATTTGTTTGCCGCCGGTAATATCGATATGGCGGATTGTCGGAGAGACGGAAAACGTCCGGAGAGAGATGGAGCAACGTTTTGATGAAAAACGTGTATGTATAGGTATATATACGTGTGTAGTTGGAAAACTTTTTGAAGCGTTAAGCGTTTCGGTGAAACAGTTAAATGGCATCTGTCGATCAACCGCAGTGTCTTTGCAAACTCGATTAAAAGCCTCGGCAACTACCTATAGGTAAGCCGTTACGGTTAATGGTTATACATTATTGGCTCGCGACGCGGCTTTTTTTTTAAATTTACAGGGATTTAACGAAATCGACAGCTGTAATTGATGCATCGATTATAGCGAACAATGATACGTCAATTAAATGCTTCTGCGTTGTAGATCATCGGTCAATTTTCCAAAATTTCCAACCAATTTCGTATGCCGCGATGAGCGCGACTCGATTTATAATCGACGAATCTGATTCGACGGGTAGAATAGGTATCGAATTTATTAATTGTATTTAATGTGCTCCAATTTTATACAAATCGAATGCGAGGTACGTTTATAAGACACTGTTATTGACATTCTTAATTAAATTGACTCTGCGCGAGTGCTTTTAATTAGAGCATAAATTATCTGGGATTATACATAAACAGCGTCACCATGTACACTGCTCGTTCCTTATTATTATTATTATTAACTTGTATATGCGAGATGTGTACGATGAATTACGTTTATGAAATTTTCATCAAAAAGAAGCAGAGAAATTAAGTATAATTACATGAAAATCGAAAATGGCAATTTTCAAAAGCTCGACATCAGGGACGCGTTATATTTATGACATTTTTTGTATAGTAAAAAGCTTCAGACCTGAACCACCTATATTTAATTCATCAATAATAAAAGCCAGCATACTTAAAATTTTAATTACCACGTAGTGCTTTTCATGAAATGCGCTAATGCGTCGCATACCTGCTGGTTATGATGAAAATAAGCTTTGTAGACACCCGGGATCTCGATATTCGATTCAACGAGTCAGAAAAATTGAACCCATTTCAGCATGTAAACTCAAGCCGCGTCGAAGGACCTGGATTAAAACAACACAATAAATTATTCCTACGGCTGTTTGCATAATGGGAGTCTCGCGGGAGATGCATATCGACTGTTAGCAAGTAAAAAGCTTGTTTTTAAATTATGCGAACGCTATAATCGAGAGCTGGAACACTGGCCACTGGCTGTGCTTTATAATTCAAATAGGAAGAAACTTTGTTAACGTGCGATACAGAATGTGAATGTGCACCAATATTATCTTGCTACTTTGCTATGTTTAACCGAAACAATATGCACGCAGCAGTTTGACTATATTTGCAGCCGCCGACTGACTTTTAGCAAACAAAGTTTAATATTGTGTATAATAAATGTAGAATTCACTGCTATCCAGTTATTTTCGAGTTTTATTCTGCTCCAAAGTGCGTAGTTGCATTGTTGTATACTAATAAGCAACGATAAATTTACAGTGAAATATTACATCGGATTCGGAGTAACTCGACTGAATTTAGTTTATGTGAAATGCTTCAATTAATTCGAGTCCGTCATTACATTATGTTATATCAACATGTATTAATATTTCATCAAGTGTCATGAGCAATAAATTAATACCAAATGCCGTGTAAAACCAGTAAAATCCGCTATACGTGTAACAACGAAAACAATGCTTCTACTGATGAATTCTGAGGGAAAATTTTTTCAAAGATCGTCAAAACATATTTCAGGACAAAAACAAAACTAAGCCAGTCAAAGAGAGGCTTGTATATATTGTTTATACAGAGGACGAAATGACAAAGGCCAATATTTGTCGGGCTAAATTCAACTCAATTAAGGTTTATTCAAAGATTTGCCGAGAGACTTTAATTAAACACTCTGTTTGTCGTGTCAAAACCATCCAATTATGCCGCTAGAAAAAATCCTCATTATCGCTCTCGACGCAACGCGACAATGACAGATCAAGCTATATATATATATATCGATCCGCAATAACACAACGCAACCAGTGTGACGGAACAATACCGATAAATAAAAGCTATTATCAATTGATCGAATTAATTTCTCATAATTAGTCATCGCACATCTCGGAGTTTAATTACGGTCACGCACACTTTTCTCCAGCACAGCTAGAGAGCGCGAGCGCGCGGAAATTGAATCGAAGCTTTCCGTGAGCCGAGCTTTAATTACATTTCCCTTGGCGGCACGTGCAAAAGGCTCTAGCATATATTCTACTGCATATATCCACACGTACATGTACACATGTGCAGTGCGCAGCGATATCAGCCATGTGGATGAAAATAGAAAAGAGCCTAATGATTGTCCAGTGGCCCGGTCGTTATACAGTTTCCCATATGTATATATGCAGCTGTGTAGCAGAGTGGATCCCTTTTTTCGCGCCAGCACTCACTTAGCTTCATCGGCCGCCATGAATTTCCACTGGCCAATAAACGTCAAAAGCCGTGCGCTCGCGATCGACCTGTTCGTCAAGCGTGTATGCGTACTATCGCGCGTTATACACCGTAAAATTTCATTATCCTCGCAGATTTTTGAATTTTTTTTTCTCTGCGCTCGGCTTTGCTTTTTTTTCATCGCTATACGCACTTTTATCTATCCTGCGCCATCGGCGTTATTCTGTTAAAAAAAAAGCTGAGCCTGTGATTTTACGCGTCTGATGGTCTAATGGATTAGTGCTATATCGTATCGATATCCTGGCGAATCGCGGTGTAGAACTCATAGTTTGGGCTTTTATATTATTTATAATCGGCGCTTTGGTTTTATATTTACACTTTCTCAATTCAATCGAATATTTATTGCTACGTTTCTTATGTCATTTACATATTTGTCGATGTGTGGGTTAATATTAAAACGAGTTAGTTATTTCCTGTTCATTCGTTTGTGAGAAATAAATTGGTTCGTTCGTTATTATAACAGTAACAAAAAATGAAGCGAAATTACGGATCCATGCTTCATATTTGCACTTGGTGCGCAATACAATTCCAGTTATTAGCAATATCCTAATGGACTGATTTCTTGATTATACAGCTCGCGGGTATATACATTTGCGCATCGCTTTTCCAAGTAAACGTGTTATATAAAACTAGCAACGAAGCGTTAAAACTTTTTAATTTTACAAAACCTACCTGTATGCACTCAGAAACGTATAATTGAAACTTGGATATACGGCGAGGAAGCTTTATGCGATTGCAGTATAAGAAAAGAAGTATATATATCTGAAAGACTGTCGATTGAAAGGGGATTATGTAAGAAGCAATTAAAGCTTTGCATAACTTGTTAAATCCAACAGTTCTTTTAGGGAGAGTACTCAAGCCGGTAAGACGTTCCTGTATATTCATACTTTTCTTTCTTCGCGAGAACGTATAGCGCAGTAAAGCGTCCAAAAAGTATATATGCATTTTCCAAAACGTCGGTGTGCGTACAATAAAAATACCGTAAAGAGCGATACCTATACACACAAAGTATACCTATATATAAGAGAGAGCGTAAAACAAGTTCAGCCATTCTTAAACGTCGAAACTGTAATGTTTTTCGCGGACTCGCGTCATTTCCCGGCGGCGCAGTGAAAATTTAAAATTGATCCATAGAAAAGTTCTAAAAGCTTCGGGAATGAAATTTTCATCGGAGTAACTTGGTATATAGTCGCTTTCTCTCCAGTGTACAGTCCGCATCAGGCTTCCGAGTAGGATTCGAGCTATACGCCCGCGCGCTCGACCTAAAAAGCCTTTAATGCGCAGGCCTTAAATTGTTCCATAATGAAGCATTCTTTTTTTTCTCTCTCTCTCTCTGAGCGCGTTTATTCATTTTGCAGAGTTGCGCGCGCGCGCGACTACTGTTAAATGCATTTTGCGGCTTTTAAACGAACGCGTATAATCAAATAACGCAGTTGTGTTATTCACAATTCAGAGTTAAGAGTGTAAGAGACAGATATATATCTCGATATTTTGTGTATATGCTCGCGAGTATTAACAGCTCAGGCATTGACCGGCATCTCTCTCTCTCTCTCTTTGGCTGCAGTCCAGGCATATTCTCTATCTCTCTCTGTCTGTCTTTGAGCAAAGCTCGAGCTGCTGTGCAATAAAGCCGCATCAGAGCTGCAGCGTATTGTCTTGTTCTACCGCTGCCGATTCTCCTTCTCTCACAGAGAGAGGATCCTTAATCTGCCAAAAACACGGCGATGCTCTCTCCCAGTCTTATTACGGCTTCGTAATTAGAGGGAAAATGTTTTGTGCGCTCGCCGCAGGTTCGTTAATTCGTTTCGAATTTATAATCCGCTCCCCGCGCGCGTGTGAATACGTGATATATTTTTTTTTTTCGTTCTCGCGGCAAATTTCGTAATTAATGCGTGAGCGTTCGAAATATATACCGCTTGTTGAAAGTATAAAATTTATAAAGGCCGGTTGTTTGCCGAACGCGGGTTCTCATAACACAGGGGAGATATATGAAACAAGCCCGGATATATTTTTCGAGTACGAGAATAAATAAACAAGAAAATATTTACCCGATCGTTTACGCATCATGTGTATATATATCTGAATTTTGATACAACATTCTCTTTGACGATAATATAACCGAACACTTATATAAATACAGCCTAATAATATCGATTCGACGGGCATTAACGAAGTATAGCGGGTAAAATTAATTTGGCTTTGCAATTAACAGCGAAATATATAGAGCCCTGGTATTAGCGAACATACACGAATACACTACTACACGAAAGATGCATTGCAGGCTATTCGAATCGCGGGGGCATAATACCGATGGGTATATAGGTGTAATAGTGGTAGTACTAGCACCGGCCAAGTTTATATATCGAATCGCTTGGCAGTCCAGTCCATTAGGGGGCAATGCTGACGGGTATTGCGTTTTGTTTGTGCGAGATGCAGGCCGATGCTCATCCGCGCGCGATTGTAGGTTTCGATTTCGGCTGTTTCGTCGTGTCGGGATTTGCGGGGGGCTCTCGCACGCCGAGTTTCTTGCGTTGATCGAACTTGCTGAATTCGAGGATTTTTGGATTTGCTTTGGTTCGTTCAGATCCGATTGTGATGGTGTACACGATGACATTGGAGTTCAAAAGTTTAATCTTGTTTGGATTATCTATGCTGTGTATATATACTCTTTTCAGATAGATTTTAGAGAATACTTTTGGAAGAGAGAGAGGGAGCTTTGAGAGGCATTATCCGCTTTTCTGTTTGTTCGTAATGTAAACGACGGATATCGTCCGGTATATTGTAAGATCGATGTTGGAAGGGTATATATGGTCGGAGAGCTTGTGTTGGACTTGTTTGGTTTATTTTATTCGAATAAATCTTTTTTTATTATTTTCGAATATTAACCTTTTCTCCTCTCCGATGGTTACGTGTTCTCGCATTCGAATATTCAATTTATTAACCAGATTTCTCTCGGTATATTTATTTTGAGCAAACAGCAGTAAAACGAAAGCTACAAATAAAATTTGCAAAATTCATTTATACGCATTATCAAAAGAGGATTTTTATTACTCTTTGAATACGCAGAATATGCATGATGTTCTCGTAATTTTTTAATTCGTTTATAACGAGTTGCTTGAAAATACGTTTAATAAATCATGCTTTATATATTAAAAAGTAAAAAGCTCGTCGTTAAAAAATTAAAGCGAAACATTGTACAGGATATAAATATACGAATATATGCTGGTTATTTTCAGAAATCATATTCACGCTTTTGCTTGTTTCGAATAAAATCGTAAAATGAATAACGCGTTCCGCTATAGAATCAACAATATACTGTCGTTGACTGCAGTCCGGAAATGTAAATCAAATACTAAACGATGTGCATTAGCAAACGTGTTATATGCATAATAGTCGAATTTCTCCGAATACTTCTCACGATCAATAGTTTCAATGTTTCATTCAAAATTGTAGATATGCTTAATGCGTAATTTCGTCATATGGCAGGATTTTATACGCAGTAATATTTCTAGATGAAATTAGGTATCGAGCTCTGACAACATCGCTAATTTGATTTAAACTCATCCAAATCCTTTCGATCATTCGGAGATTAGAGCACTTAACGTAGTTGCATGGGCTTAAGCACGAACGTTCTATATATAGCCACACTAATTAGCGCTTGCAAATACGTCACTGTGTTTTCCTCTATACTCTGTGTTTTGCACGTATTTTCAAACAAGTTTTTTCCTACAAAGTTTTGAAAATAAAATTCTATTTATTTTTCTCACAAGCTTTCTAGTTTCAATAGCTAATAACATTGGTGTAAAACAAACGAAAAAGTCGCAGTATTATTACTTTTTTGTTTACAAATATACTATATATTTCAATATATTTTAGGTCTATTCCACGCATACACCAAGTCATATATGCAAGTTCTCTATAAGCACATAGTTTGTGTTTAAGTTGAAAACTGCGGAAATTAGCAGCTGTTTGTTCTCTGAATTTCGCATGATTAGGTAGAAACCAAAACCAAACGTGTATAGGCACTCAAACACTGACCCGAATTGAGAGCTCATTCTAGTTGCATTCAACGATAGATGCGCAGTATGTATGTTGTAGGATACTGCGGCTATATCGGAATGATATTTTTAATGTTTATTTTGTAAACGTTAAAAAAAGCTTTTTTTTTAATTTTCTTTCTTTACGATTTTTCTTAATTACATACTGGCTAAAGGTAGTCTTGATTTCAGCTGGCGTTAGCGCACAATTAAGATTATTTAAATTTATTCAGTTTAATTTAGTGGTACGATATTATAAATGATATTTTCGTACCGACGACCTGCGTGAAGCAATGAAACCCGTATTAAATCAAATTTGATTAATTTACGTATGGATTGGCGCATTTCATACGAAGAACAAAGGATCTTTCAACCGCGATATGTTGAAATAACGAATTATGTAACATGAATACAATACGTGACATATACAATAACCGAATTAGCAGTATATATGTAAATTAATCAGTAATAAAATAAAGTTAATTTTCGACTGGATTACCGAAAAGCAAATAATGTACAGAAAATAAAATACACGCTCCTATCCTCAGTCGTTAATTTAGCAAAAGCACATATATACCGAACTTTTGACGGTGCAGCGAAAAGTCAAGCTAGAACACGGCTTTCAATTCGATTTTCGCAAGAGAGACAGCAGCTCTCGCTTTGTTTTGGACAATCGAGCAGACAGATGTATATATGTATATATATATATATAAGCAGCTGCAGAGAGGCGTGTTGGAATTGTGTGAAAATGTCGCCCGACGACACATTCGTTTCAATTTCGCGCAAGCCAAACGGAAGAGCGGTTTCGCGTATGCATGTGACACATAAAACTGCTATGTTTTATCATGTTTTTCACGTCCACCTTTTCACTCGGCGGCTGCTTTACATACAGCCTCTCCTTCCTTCCTTCCTCCGTGTTCTTTCAGCTGCTGCTTCTTCTTCTTCTCTTTTACCTCGGGTCCTCTCGGCGAAATTTCAAGTTGACCCCCGCGATAAAGAATTATGGAATTTCCGCGCAAGCTGCGACACTTATTTCCTTCGCGCGCTCCTGCGGCGGCGGCGCTGGTGCTGTATATATACGCAAAAAGACCACGCGATGCGCTACTTCCGGCGATTAAAAGATATTTATCACCCCTGTCGTATAGATAGAGTAAAACTTTGGTATATACGGGGAACTGCAATCTTTCCGCGTAACCCCACCCTTCTTATTTTTATTGTCCTTCCTGCTTTCTTTCATATACCTTCTCGATATATGTATATATGCGACGCGTGTTTTATCGGTCGTTTATGCACTGGAAAACGGGTAATATATAGGTGTAGTATACTAAGCAACGTCGAAGTTTCGAGATCTCGGCGAGAGAGACACTTTTTATCTCGGGGGATGATGTATTAGCTGTATATAGGTATATGGGGCCGTTTATTCGTCAATGTTGTTGTTTAGTGTCGCTCCACGAGTCGTAAAGTGAGGCTGACATTATATCATAACCTACTTACTTTTGCGCGAAAGTGTAATTACATTTTATTTTGAAATGCAGGAATCGTGTTTCGCGATGGATGTTCATTAAATATAGCGAATGAAATGAAAGCCGAAGAGCGATACTCTATGTAGATATCTGATAGAAATTTTTATTAGCAATGAAAGCATGATATCAGATTTCGAGCGAAAATGAACGATATTTTCTATACATTGTATCTTTTTGCCCGTTCAGTACATATTTTCCAAATATAATACATACGACATCATTTCAGAATACAAATACGCAGATTAAAATATAGGTATTAATATCAAGCAAAAGAAAACGGCCATTAAACCAAGCGGCGCAATAATAACTCGATTTTTTATTCAATTTAACTCGAAAAAATTTCGCGCTCTCTTAACGGTCAAAGTCAAAAAGTGGGAAAGGAAAGCGCGGGCAGAAAGGAAAAAATTCAAGCAACAGCACTCGACATTTAAGCGAGAGCTAGCGGGGAAACAAAAAAGTCTCGCGTATTATAGCCCACAGGGTCGAAAAGACCTCTGGGAAATTCATTGATGCCGAGGTCTGCAAAATTTTCACCTCTGCAGGAGAAAAGAAAAAAGAAACAAGCCAGGCAGTACTAGGTTATACTCGCAAATGTAGCGACGAGCTGTTCAGCGACAAATCCCGTGTCGTCGTCGCGAGATTCAGACTTCGTGTCTTTGCCGCGTTAATTCTCTCTCCAGGGTGTGATGCTACGCTGACGCGGTAATGAAATTGTTGCAGACGTTCTCTCTTTGTGCGAAGCTCGTGGTAACAGCAATTGCGTTTACCGAATAGAGTCTCGCATTCAAACTCGCCAAGTTTTTACGCTATCCGACGACTTACACGCCAAGGTTTTGTCCGCTGTCGCAGCGAATTTCTTGGGAAGAACTTGCGCTCGCTTCCTCGGAGTATGGAACTCTCGTCCCTTCGCGGGAAATAGATTTGGGGTCTGTAAATAGCTCGGACTTTAAAAACTTTTCCAAGCGAGCAATGCTTTTTTGCCTTTTTGTTTAATACACTTGCTCTGCGCGACGGGGAAAAAGTATTCGATTGAACAAAAGCCATTGTTTTTATTATTGTTGTTGTTGGCTTTTCTTTTTTGAGGCCGTAATATTGTTTGCTTCGTTGCGGTTTGTGTTAGTTATAGAAATATGTGGAATACTATATTGGGATGGACTGGTTTAGTTCGGCTGCGGATTCGATAATCACATGCTAAATTACACTTTGTGATACATACCTCTCGGTGCATGTGTTTTTGTTTGGCGTTATTATAAGAGAACATTGCTGATGTATCAACTATAGCGTCCTATACTGTATTTAGCGGGTCGGGTATTTGAAGAATTTCAATCACTCTTTGTATTGGCATCCGTAAATGGTATTTTACAATGTTGTTTTTTGAGTGAATTGTTTGAATATTTTCTCGTATACGTTTCCACCGAATATTTCTGCCTTTCCATTCAATTATACTGCGTCTTTTATTTGTTCTTTAAAATTTTTAAATAATCATTATAAATAATTAATATATGGTTCTGCCTTGATAAGAAAGTATTGACGTGAATACTGCATCAGCTATTTTTTATCGCAATCTAATTAAAAATCTTTTAGTGGCATCTAAAGCAGTTTTCACTCGAGTTCATAGTACTTATGCTACAGTTTTTAGTCATTCTATGTGTACGCGTTATATTAATTATATAAAAGAGGATCCTCTGTTCCACGTATTTAGCTCAAAGCTCCTTGAGCAGCAAATGTGGCATCAAAGAAAATTTCTCTTAAAATGGCGATGTAAAAAAGATACTAGACGCACTGCGTGCACTTAACGTAAGATTTATAATCATTGCAGACTTATACTTATCAATAATAAGATCTTGAATTAAATTTTAGAATGTTATTTGAAGCATAATAACCGACAAAATGTAAGCAAACTTCGTAGTTCTTTATAGCTTTTTTAACAACGCAATGTAGCTGAGAAGAACATTTTTAAAGAAATGGGTGGGAGTGCATAATGCAGAAAACCGTGTGGCTTAATTAAATTCGCGTACGTGACTTATCTAAAGTACGCCGTAGTTATAAAGTTTTTTCGAGCGATAATATTTTATTCCTTTTTAAGAATAAAGCGCTCATAGTTTGTAATTTCTAGAATATCCGAATTCATTGCTGCGGCACACCTGCAATTCACTGCGACTTTTTGCGGTTTGAAAGCCGTACGCTCCGGTTAACTGTCTCTGAATTTAAAACATAAATCACTTTTCGCTTAACGTTAAAAGTAACCAAAGCTTCCATTAATATTTCGAGCTCGTTGCGCCAAAATTTTTATTCGAAACTGTAGCAAAAATTTAAAAATTCACAATAGTTACATGCAATATCGTTTCGTTGCATAAAATATAAATTCTGTAAAAAGTATCTCACGGCATTGATCCAGCATAGACGAGAATATGTAAAATAGTATGGAAAAGTTAATTTCGCGCACACTCGACAAAGCGTATAAATTAAAGCGAAGCCTTACCTGATAGCCATTCGCCTAATAAAGCTCGTAATATATTTCAAAGCACTAACGCTATACAGAAAAGTCTCGGACAGTCTTCAAAAGTACGATCATCCTTTTCGTTCCAGGAAAAATCATATTTATACGCGCAACAACGAGCTGCAACCCGAGCAAAACTAGTTTATTGAAAATTACGATCGAACTTCATGGCGAGAGCTGTTACGAGGAAAAGCTCCTTGTACCTCCCTCATATAGATAGACACACACACACACACACAAACAATATATAGCTTGTATATACACAAACGTGTACGAGGAGTCGATGCGCAGTTCAGCGCGCGTATAATGGCGTTACACCGTTAGATCTAATGGTTCTTGCGCGCAGCCGGCATTGTATTATATACATATATACCCCAGACTCCTTCGCCGAGGCTAACCCGCCATTGCCGCAAATCACTTTTATCATCCGAGCGTCAAATATTCGATTATCCTCTCGGTCTTTCATAATAACTGCAGTAGAACTTACTTCTAAGATTCTTCGAAGTTATACTATCCGTCGGGATCCGAGTCCAAGTCGTTATCTCTTTCTCTTCGACGTGAGCTTTCCTCCTGCGCGACTTCGCAGATTAAGTCACTGCAGAACCAGGAGCAGCGTATTTTCCTCGACTTCCGTTCGCTGCAACAGGTAAATAAATTGCAGGGATCAAAGGCAATTTGTCTTTTATTAAAACTTCTGACGCGCTTCCTTCCCCTTCCCCCCCCCTCTCTCTAACGAACTGGATGAAATATCTTATCCGGACTTAAAAACTCCCCGAGAGAGGCGTCGACGTTGTGATGAAGTTTTATGAAATCTATTTGTGTTACTCTGCAGCGCGTTCCCCGACAGATGCGCTGCCGTACAACAAATTCGCTTTCACATACAAATTGAAAAGCAGAGACAGTTTATTTAAACTTTCAAAAATGGGTAGCGGTAAAAAAACGCAGAACTTTGTTTGCTGTACAAGATAACACGAGCGCGTTTTTCCGAGAATCCTAATTTTTTTCCCTCGTTTATTCACATACACACACACACATGTGCTGCATCGAGCTAAACTCTGTAGCATTTTCTGCAAACCGAGCTTTCAATTCACTTTGCGCGAATATCCTTTTTTTTTACCGCTGCCGGTAAAAAGAAAAAAATTTCGACGGTGCAAAAAGGTTCATCTTTTGCAGCTGAATTTTATCAAACCGTATACGAGCTCACACGCAATAATACGTATCTATACAAGAATCGAAGAAACAAGAAGAGGGCACTGAACAAAACGTCGAAAAAAGGAAAGCGTGTGTGAGAGAGACATATATAGAGCGTGCTCGCAAAAAGCTTGAAAGAGAGAGGATAAAGCTTTTTTCGCAACCAATTCACGAGACTTTTAATCTCGTTCATCTTTTCTGCTCTCGTATCTTGCGCTTCATATATGCGCGCATTCAGGGCAATACTTTAAAGAGGATAATAATGCGCGCGGCCGGCTTCACCATCAACAATCCCGCAGTGCGCCGACAGAATTGTTCTCCGCATTTTCCCGCCTTTCCGCGTTCGCCTTGTCTCGCATTCAAACGGCCACCGACTCGGCACCGCCTACTCCTCAACTGCATTCGCGATTCTTCTCCCATTAGAGCTTGCTGCTGCTCTCGTTGTCCCCTCTCTCGCTCGTTCTGGACCTACTGCGCGGCCAGCTCTTTTTTTCCCCCTCGTCTTGCTTTTTTTTTTCGCAATCCCTTTCAGTAGCGCGCGCGCGCTTTTCGCCCTTATTTTTTTCGTGACCGCTTTCGACTTGCGGTACATTCCTTTGTCGTTCGCCGGCGAGACTTAAGCACGCCGGCTGTCCGCGGCGATGAAAACTAAATTACGATAACAAACCGAGTGCTGCGACGAAATAATTGCGTTAGAGCTTTGCGCGCATTTTTCTTCTTTCTCTCTCTCTCCCTCTCTTTTCTCGGGCTTCGCCTCTCATTTTCGCTCGCGCTAACAATGGCTCGCCTAACTTTTAATATTCGGGAATATTTCTTTCCCTCTAGCTCTCTTAATCATTTTTTTTTATATCTGCTTATTAGAAATTTTTCGCTAGACAATGAACGCTATATACTGCGCGTTTTTTTTTTTAATAACGGCACGATGCTTCGGATCTATATGCCATTTTCAGAGGGAAGATGTACTTTTTATCGCAGCTGTTGGAATATCCAGGCTTTAACAATATCGTTTAATAAACCGGAATGATTTTTCATCTGTAAAAGAACTTTTGTACCGAGATATCATTTATTCTTTTCAGCTATATTAAAAATATTCAATTTTACCGTGTATAATGTAATAATAAAATAGCTTATACTATTGAGAAATATTCTTGTCGCAGATCACCTGAATAAAAGGATCAGATTATTATTAACATGAAATTTTTCTTCGTGTAATTGTGATAAAAATATACATGTTATAGCTGTTATAAGACTATGTGAAATATCGAACGTATCTGGAACAAGCATATTGACAGCTGTCTGTCGACTGTTTTTACAGTAAATAGCATCTTTATTCAATGACAGTACAAATAAAAATAGAAAGTTTACGTATAGTTCGTTGCTAATTTTAAAAATAAATTGTAAATGTAATATCAATTCAAAATAACCTTTTACTAACTTCAATAGACATTATTTTTCTTTGTGTTCTCTGTAAAATGAAGTTTGAGAAACTTGAGATTTTTTTTAAACACATTTTGCGGAAATAGAAGTGGAGGAACAAGTCACTTCAATGAGTATTACGTTTCTGGTTTCAGACGTAACTGTGCCAGTATTTTCATTAAAGAAATAACAATTAAATCTGAGACAATAGTTGCGCGCAGCTGTTGCAGTATGTAATATCTGAGAACATTTTAAACAATTTTCCGAAAAACTTTTCAACACGCATGTTTTCTGAAAAAGATAGTGTATATAATTATTTAATTATAAATATATGCGTGTTCGCAACAGCTTAACGCATTTTTGAATTTTCATACTGCATCAGTGATTTTAAAATTATATTAGCAGGATTTCAAAGAAATTTTGTCGGTGAAATTTAATTTCATATAAATTAAGTGTGTTCGTGTTCACACTCATTTCATTTGTTTTCATTTAAAAGGCCGTAAAACTTTTTTGATTTGAAATTCCCAGGTACACTGATAATGATGATGCACAAAATTCTGATTCGCGAAAAAAAAAATCTCACGAAAAACGTTTTCGCCGCTACACGTTCCGGCGAAGGCTTTAATAATAATTAATGAGTCTTTTTACTGCGAAAGTTCGACACTAATTTAGCAGCGTAATGCTGGGGCACTTAAATTCAGGAAGAAATGGAATACAGAAACTTTTTCAGCCACTATTCATTTGCATATATCGACCGAGGCAGTTTCCATTTGAGCATTAGCGTTGATTTCGTGAAATATGTTACTTAAATTAAATCACAAAGTTCAAACGAGTTTGGCCGGGTCAACGTCGAAGAAAAAAAAAATAAAACAAAACTCTCGCTCGTTCAGAGGGAGAAAAAGACTATCAAAGAAAACCGCGAATTAAAACTTCTTTAACGGCAGTCTTCATTACTAAATCGCGTTATACTCCTGTTCGGCAAAGGCTCCTCTGCACCTACTCTCCCGCGGACTCGAGTCGGCAAGCTTTAATTTTCCAGCCAAGTGGAAGCAGCCGCAAAAAAGAGCCAGCAGTAGCTTTGGTTAATTTGAAAAAATTTAAAGGCTTCCTCGCCAGCGGATTTGCAAGCGAATAAGACAGCCAGAAGAGAGAAAGGTCCGAATGCAAAACGATAGAAAGTCCATGCATATACGGACTCTAAGGCCAATCTCGTGCTCTATAAAGAGTTCCCGATTGCTCGGGAAGAGAGGCAGAACTAGAAAATAAGGATTATCCTTGTCGTAGAGCGAGAGAGAAAAAGTCTCATCTACAATCGACCCAGAAACCAGAAGGAGACTCGACGAAAAAAAGGAGGGAAAAAAATCACGGCCGAAGAAAAGACGGTCTATACTTTGCGAGGCCCGAATGGCCTATACTGTACCAATAGGATGTGCCGGAGGGGCTGCGGCTAAGAACCGAATTCTCGTTTCTTGTCGATGTCGTCATTGTCGCGGTCTCCCACTCCTCCCCCTGCAGGCGCGAACTTTGAGAGCTGTTACAATGATTCGCTTGGAAGTGGAGAATCTGCGATCCGGGAATAGATTGGAGTAGCGAGGCGAAAACTAGGTGCCAGTCGAATACATCTATATATAAAGTCATCTCGAAGTTAAAGCTATACAATACAGTACAACTTTGCCGAGAGGACCGAGAGACTGAGTAGAATATGTGTTGACGAGAAAAGAAAAAAAAGCGAGCGTATATAGGAAAAATGACGTTGAGTGAGATGTGTATTACGAGAACAAAAAAAGCCGAAACGAGCTGCAGTATTAGGAAGAGGGGAAAATATTTTGACTGAAGCGGACAACAGATTTGTTTCATAACAAGAAGAAAAACTCACGCACGGGTGAATGGACTTTTCGCCAAACATGCTGTCGACTGCTGGGTTTAATTAACAGAATTTTAAAATTCATAAAATTCTACGCGTCGACGTGCGCGTGTACTAACGGTAATATTTACATAAAATAATTCTCGGTCATGCTTCAATTAATATTGTATTTTCATTTGTGCACGAAAATATATTACGCGCACGGATTGTTACGCTCCACACACGCCAAGCAATTTTGTAATTAAAACATTTTCGATATCGCACAATATCGAGATCAAAAGTTAAGCGTTGAATGCGAAACATAAATACAAGGACGGGATTTTTTTTTTTTTTTTTTTCAAAGAGTAACATGAATTTTCAAGCTGCAGACTAACAAGCATTCAATCAAATAAAATGTTTGAGATTTGAAAGGGCTGTGTCAGTTGAAAGTTTTTTATTTTCTCTCGAAAAGTTTTAGTATGGAAAATCCGCCAAGCGCACATATATAGTATGACGTGGAATATTGTTGTATAGAAAGTCCTTGCGCAACGATTGCTTGACAGCAAAGTGCACACGTGCCAATTCAGTTTTATTTCATTTCAATCGAGTCAACTTTCCAATAGGACGAGTACTCCGTGTATATATTTCTGTCTTCTTTTCAATAATGTGTATTTGATCGCTAAAAAAACGCTACAAAATATATATGAAATTTTCCGTAAAACATATCGCCTATCACTTCCAGCGCATTTTCCAAGAAATATGCCTTCATATTTCATAGATTGGAAAACATTTGCTTGCACAAAGAAATGTAATATAGTGTGTGTTGCGAGTATAAAGAAAATCAGACCGTATACAAAACGAATAGAAAGTGAGAACAGGTGCTACTGATGAGGGTATAATATAGTGATGGAATGAACTACAGAGAGAACACGGGAGACGGAAACTCGTTGAGCATCAGCGATTAGAGTAGGAGGAGGAAAGCTTCATCGATTTCTTATTCGGTATCCCCCATTATAATGTGCGCGCGCGTTCCATTAGTGGCCTGACACAGAGCGGAGGTGGTGGCAATGAAACCGCGCTATATACACGTCGACCGATAGGGTTTTGCCGTTTATTTCATGATCCTTAACCCCACGGTGTGTTTCTTCCTTTTTGCCTCTATCCTATACTTCAATCCTACGATTCCTGATGCCGTCACTTTTATAAATGTATCGCAGAGTCGTCGCTTACACCCACGCAGCCAGACAGCAGGGACAATACTAGCTTTATCGCTTCCAATGTGTCACGGGCTGACGCGACGCTTGTCTCGGCGACATTTTCATTCGGCGAACTTCTCGAATTCCCATTGACTGCGAAACGGATGGCCATTGATATTGGAAAGGAGAAATAGTTAGGCATTGTTGCTTGGATTCTTAGAACTTGCCATTTTATGTAGGACTTCGCGTTTCTCTTTCTATTTTTCCGACTCTGCAAATAAATTGCATGTGCGAATAATTGAAATGTATAAGTTTAAAAAACTTTTTATTTTATGTTTTCAAATGAAATTGTTTTCGAATATTTTGCTCAAGGTATACAACGTAAAATTAATTATAACTTTCGAACTACCTGGTGAATCTGTTAAAATTTCTACGAATAATTCCTATATTGTGAAGCTTTAATAATGCATTTTGTTTAACCTACGTAGAATTGAGTATTCACAAATTAAAATTTTACAAAGCCGGAATTTTCGAGCGAAGCGACTTTTCGGAAAATAAATTTCATAAAGTTTTTTAGCTTATTTTTATTTTACAGATACACCTCGGTATAATAAAACTACGAGCTTTAGTTTCGAAAAAGTTTAAATTGAATTTGGAAATCCTACGCCAGCTTAACTCTAGCAATTTGATTTCCTCTCGTACAGCGAACAAACCTCAGCTTATTCTCCCCTTGATTTATAAGAGCATGGAAATAACGAGTCGACATCTTTTTTTTGTTACAGTTACAAAATTTATTCGTATTGGAATAGCCGACAAAAACGACAACCCACCATATTTCGATAAGGGCCTTTACGAGGCCGAGGTAGATGAAAATGAAGACATACAACACACCGTCCTTACTGTCACCGCCAAAGATCACGATGAGTGTAAGTAGCAAAATTTTCGATAGTCCAATGTTATTTAATTTTAACGCAAGAATGGCCTGTATTACGTTCAGCGTTAAAAATGTCGATATCATTTGTGGAATTTTCAAACTTTGGAATTTTAGCAATATCATTTTTGGAATACCAGTACACGATATAGTTTTAGCTTTATATTGAAAGATATTAACATATTTCCGTAACTTTACGTCACGTGCAATCTGCGTAGCTTATAAATATTTTTAACTCCCGGAATTTTACGAAAACGTTTTTACAGCCTCGCGTATTCGATACGAGATCACGAGCGGTAACATAGGCGGCGCTTTTGCCGTAAAAAATATGACAGGAGCCATTTACGTTGCTGGGGCGTTGGATTATGAGACGAGAAAAAGGGTAAGTTATTGGATGATGTTTTTTATTGAGCGTGCTAAATTTGCGAATATTCATATAATAAAATACATTTCCTCCGCTCCGTAAACATGTTTAATGTCGTTGGGTCGATCGATAAATTCCAATATTTTTCATATAAGCAAGAAGTATTTTAAAATTCTGCGAATATAGTTTACGCCACGATCGACTGCAACTACTTCAACGTATAACTTGATTAACAAATGTGAACGAGCGTGTGCTCGAGTCAGTAATCAGCACTGCCAATGACACTGAATTCAATTTGTAGTACGAACTGAAGCTGACTGCGTCGGACAACTTGAAGGAAAACTACACGATCGTAGTAATTCACGTGAAGGATGTTAACGACAACCCGCCGGTCTTTGAACGTCCTACATACAGGACACAGATCACGGAAGAGGACGACAGAAATCTGCCGAAGCGCGTTCTGCAGGTAAGTTATTGGCCAGAGGTTTGGTCTATCGAACGCATCCTGGTCATTTAGTACCTCGAAAGCAAACACATCGGAAGTTTGCCTAACAGCGCATCACATCAGTATTTGCCTCTGCTCATGTCTCGGATGTATTCCAGGTCACTGCGAGCGACGGAGATCAGGACAGACCTCAAAGCATCGTTTACTTTTTGACTGGACAAGGTATCGATCCGGACAACCCGGCGAATAGCAAGTTTGATATTAATAGGACTTCTGGAGAAATCTATGTACTCAAGGTAATGTTCATCCATTGATTTTCAGAACTTTCACGTGAAAGATTATTACTGAAAAGGCTAAACTTTGAAATCAATAAGATGCTCTGCACAATGTGGATAAAGATAACGTCATATCTGTATGTTGCAGCCGCTGGACAGGGACCAGCCTAACGGTCGGCCACAGTGGAGATTCACGGTATTTGCACAAGACGAGGGCGGAGAAGGTCTGGTTGGTTACGCGGACGTACAAGTCAATCTGAAGGACATCAATGACAATGCACCGTCGTTCCCTCAGGGAGTTTACTTCGGCAATGTTACTGAGAATGGCACAGCGGGTATGTATTGATTGCATATCTTTGACTGCAGATGTCATTTTAGAGGATCACTAGATTTCCAATTGCTTGCTTGAATCGCTCTGATGAATTAATTTGTTAATAATTTCAAATTGTTCTATGCAGGAATGGTTGTAATGACGATGACAGCAGTCGATTACGATGATCCTCATGAAGGCACAAATGCCAAACTCGTTTATTCCATTGAGAAGAATGTAATTGAAGAGGAAACTGGATCGCCAATTTTCGAAATTGAATCCGAAACAGGTGTAATCAAAACGGCTGTCTGTTGTCTGGATCGGGAACGCACACCGGATTATTCGATACAAGTCGTTGCGATGGATGGAGGGGGGTTAAAAGGTAAAACTTGTTCAAACGATATGAAGTAAATTAAATTATCGATTTCAGAGTTATGTAATTGAAATGATTTTTTTTTCATCTCTCCAGGGACGGGGACGGCATCGATACGAGTGAAAGATATAAACGATATGCCGCCCCAGTTCACGAAAGAAGAGTGGCTAACTGAGGTCGATGAGACTGATGGTCCAGATCTTCCAGACGTGCCTATTCTCACAGTCACTGTTCACGATGAGGATGAAACTAATAAATTCCAATATAAGGTAGGCTGGAATAATGAGAATCGGACTCTTGGGAATTATTTGAAAAATTTTAAGGTATCCTTGGTTCACGATTCATGTATAAATTATTCTAGGTAATTGAAAATAGCGGCTACGGTGCTGATAAATTCACGATGGTGCGAAACAGTGACGGAACGGGTTCGCTCAAAATAGTTCAACAATTAGATTACGAGGACCAATTGCAGAGTAATGGCTTTAGGTTTAGAATTCAAGTAAACGATAAGGTAAATACAACGCAACCTATATAACCAATTGATAAATAATGTAATTGTGCGGTTTTCTATATTGAATATTGAAATTCTCGCAGGGTGAAGACAACGACAATGACAAATACCACGTCGCGTATTCGTGGGTGGTTGTCAAATTACGAGATATTAACGACAACAAGCCCCAGTTCGAAAAAGCCAATATTGAAACGTCAGTGCCGGAAAATGCTCTTGTTGGAACGACTTTAGAAACATTCAAGGCGACAGATCCTGATCAGAGCGGTAAGAGCAAAGTGTCATACTCGATCGATAGAAGCTCGGATAGGAAGCGTCAGTTCTACATCTTCGAGAATGGAACAGTATCTATCCAAAGAAGTCTAGATCGCGAGGAAACACCCAGACATCAAGTGAGTATAGTTATACGTTTAAAAAATGATCCTCGAATTACGAAATTACTCAAATTACTTAATCGAAAATTTCTTTTGTAGGTCAAAATTTTAGCTATTGACGATGGCATTCCTCCCAAAACGGCAACAGCTACCTTAACTGTGATTGTACAAGATATCAACGATAATCCTCCAACATTCTTGAAAGACTACAGACCAGTATTATCTGAATTCTTACCGGCGAGAAAAGTTGTCGAGATATTAGCAACTGACGATGACGATCGCTCTAAAAGTAATGGACCTCCATTCGTATTTAGAATGGATCCCAAAGCTGATGATGTGATTCGAGCGAGTTTCAAAGTTGAAAGTGATAACAGTAAGTGAAGGCTGCTCTTTTATTGAAAAATTTTATTTCAATTTAGGTACTAATAAAACAATTGGTGATTTGCAGAGGGTGCAAATGGAGATGGTATGGCGATCGTTTCCTCGCTCCGAGCGTTTGATAGAGAACAGCAGAAGGAATATCTTATTCCTATTGTCATCAGGGACGCCGGTAGCCCATTTATGTCTGGTACGAGCACTTTAACAGTTATTATTGGAGATGCGAATGACAATAAAATGCAACCCGGGTCAAAGGATATATTTGTGTACAATTATGCGGTAAGAAATAATTATAATATTTTTAACAAGTTTTAATTCTAATCTTCTTTCAACTCATAATGTTATTTTTCGCATCATCAGGGTCAATCTCCAGAAACCGAAATAGGAAGAGTGTATGTGTACGACTTGGACGATTGGGATTTACCCGATAAAAAGTTCTATTGGGATGGTTTAGAACACGATCAATTTAAACTAAATGAAGATACGGGCATGATATCTATGAAACCTGGAACACACGATGGCAAATATCATCTACGATTTAAAGTTTATGATAGGACTCACACTCAGACAGATGTGCCAGCGAATGTTACAGTGACCGTCAAAAGTATTCCTCATGAAGCAGTTCTAAACTCGGGTTCTGTTCGTATATCAGGAATAACTGATGAAGACTTTATCCGAGTATGGAATTACAAAGTAAGCTATAATAATTTGAATTGGTTCGTCTTTACAGCGTATGCTGACATTTAAGCTTTAATTCGCAATCTTTTTTCAGACTCAAAGCCTATCCAGAAGCAAGGCAGACTTGTTCAGAGAGAAACTGGCGGTACTTCTTAGCATCGAACGCGAAAACGTGGATGTATTTAGTGTGCAACTGCGAAGAAAACATCCCCCTCTAACCGATGTTAGGTTTGCAGCTCATGGATCACCGTACTACAAGCCTGTTCGGTTAAATGGAATAGTTTTAATGCACCGAGAGGAGGTATGAATCAACGATTTTTTAACGCGATTTTTAGTAAGTAGCCCGAAAGAAAACAAAAGTTAAACTATTTCGCGTAATTGCAGATTGAACGAGATGTCGGTATAAACATCACTATGGTTGGAATTGACGAATGTTTCTACGAAAATGAAGTTTGCGAAGGTAGTTGTACGAATACTCTGGATATCAATAGCATACCTTACATGGTGAACGCAAATAAAACTGCTCTCGTTGGAGTACGAGTTGATATAATCGCTGAATGTACATGTGGAGCAAGAAACTTCAGTAAAAGCGAATCTTGCAGAAATAATCCATGTCACAACGGTGGCCGTTGCGTAGAAGGACGATTCGGTTTAACGTAAGTATTTCGATAGTCTATTTAATTTTGATCGATTCCAATGTTACACATAAACTTTACGAGACGATTTCTATCTATAGATGCCAGTGTCCTGCTGGATACAATGGACCTAGATGTCAGCAAACTGCAAGAAGTTTCAGAGGCAATGGATGGGCATGGTATCCAGCTCTCGAAATGTGCGATAACAGTCACTTGAGTTTCGAGTTCATAACAAGAAAATCTGATGGCTTACTTCTCTACAACGGACCTATTGTACCTCCGGAATCTGACGAAATTATGGTTTCTGGTAAGTAGTTTCAACAATATTTCTTTTATTATTTTCCTTATGCAATATATTTATTCATCATTGATGATATTGCACATAGATTTCATCTCGGTTGAACTCGAACGAGGAATTCCAAGACTTCTCATAGATTTTGGCTCTGGTACACTGGAACTCAAAGTAAAAACAAAGAGAACTCTCGACGATGGAGAGTGGCACAGGCTAGATATATTCTGGAACACTGAGGTAAATAATTCTTTTCATATATTCTTTGCTATTTGCATTTTGATTCGAGAACTAAAAATAAAGATATACAACTCCTTTTCAGACGGTTAAGCTCATTGTAGATTTCTGCAAATCCGCTGCAATCTCGGAAGCAGACGATGGATCCTTACCACAGTTCAACGACACCAGCTGTCAAGCGCAAGGCACCATTCCACCATTCAACGAGTACCTGAACGTCAATGCTCCATTGCAAATTGGAGGCCTGTATGTGGAGCAGTTCGAGCCGGATCAATACAAATGGAAGTATATGCCAGTTGGCAAAGGTTTCGATGGTTGCATCAAGAATCTCTTCCACAATAGCAAACTTTACGATCTGGCACATCCAGGCTTATCGAGAAATAGCGTAGCGGGATGTCCTCAGACCGAAGAAATTTGCAACAATCAGGAATCTACGATGCGTTGTTGGGAACACGGCACCTGCGTCGGTAGTTTCTCCGAAGCAAGATGCCAGTGTAATCCTGGATGGACTGGGCCAGGCTGCATGACTCCAACGATACCTACAACCTTCAAACCCCAGAGTTACGTCAAATATGCTCTCTCATTCGAACCAGACAAGTATTCGACTCAAATCCAATTGCGGTTCCGTACCAGGGAAGTTCACGGCGAACTTTTCCGTGTGAGCGACCAGCATAACCGAGAGTACGCTATTCTCGAGATCAAGGATAGCCGACTTCGATTCAGATATAATCTTAATAACATGAGAACTGAAGAGCGTGATATCTGGTTGACCGCGATAGCCGTGGACGACGGACAATGGCACACAGTCAGAGTGTCCAGATACGGTTCAGCGGCAACGCTAGAACTTGACGGTGGTGAGGGTAGAAGATTCAATGAAACGTTCTCCTTTGAGGGACATCAATGGCTGTTGGTTGATAAACAAGAAGGCGTTTACGCTGGTGGCAAAGCCGAATATACTGGCGTTCGGAGTTTCGAAGTCTACTCGGACTACCAGAAGGGTAATTTCAATAGCTTTGTTTTAATTATTATAAATAGCCTCATCGTCTAATTTCATTTTATTTTACAATTAGGTTGTCTGGATGATATTCGACTTGAGGGCAAGCATTTACCATTGCCACCAGCCATGAATGGAACGCAATGGGGGCAAGCAACAATGGCTAGAAATCTGGAAAGAAACTGTCCCTCCAATAAACCTTGCGCTAATATTATTTGTCCCGATCCATTCGAATGCATCGACCTTTGGAATGAATACGTTTGCACGTAAGTATCGATCTCATGATTTTGCGACATGGTAAAGTTTTAAGGGTGTATCGATTGAGACCATCTATCAATTCTTACAGATGTGGAGAGGGAAGAGTGCCCTCGCCTGACAACAAAGGATGCATGGATAAGAACGAATGTATAGACTACCCTTGTCTTAACGGAGGACGTTGCATCAATCAAGATCCACGCTTCCGTTACCGATGTATTTGCCCCGATGGATTTTGGGGCGAAAACTGCGAACTCGTCCAAGAAGGACAAACCCTAAAACTCAGCATGGGTGCTCTTGCTGCTATTTTAGTCTGTCTTCTCGTTATTCTTGGTAAATTATGTTACTTCGTTTTTTCTTGCTTACTTGTTATTTTTACAGGATGCCAAATAAACTTAATGGTCTTTATAATTCGTTTGCAGTTCTCGTATTAGTATTTGTAGTGTATAATAGAAGACGGGAATCGCATATTAAGTATCCAGGACCCGATGACGATGTTAGAGAAAATATTATTAATTACGACGACGAAGGCGGCGGTGAGGACGATATGACCGCCTTTGACATAACTCCGCTGCAAATTCCTATTGGTGGACCGATTCCTGAAATGGGTGGAAAATTACCTCCGTGCAAAGTGGCCTGTAAGTTTTGAATACACATATAGCCTCTCCAAGTATTTTTACGTAACACATTATTACTATTTTTGTTTTGTATTTATTCAGACCCCATTGGACCAGAACCAAACGTAGGAATTTTCATCGAGGATCACAAGAAGAGAGCTGATAGTGATCCAAATGCACCTCCTTTCGATGATCTAAGAAATTATGCATACGAAGGTGGTGGAAGTACCGCTGGCTCGTTATCATCTCTAGCCTCTGGTATGTTAATAGGAATTAATTACACTCTAGTTATAGCTTATTCATGAATCTGAATATACACGAGAATATTTGCAAGTCAATGCACGATTCCTGAAATGATCACATTATCCTGACTATTGTAATATCGATTTTGCAATAGTTACTTAATTCGTCATTATACTGATAACTTTGACGTGATTTTTAGGCACTGACGACGAGCAACACGAGTACGAGTATCTAGGAGACTGGGGTCCGAGATTCGACAAGCTGGCCAACATGTACGGTCCTGCCGAGCACGAGAGTGAAGAAGAGGAATAAATGAGTCAATCCTAGCACAAGAACAATTGCCAGTAGTGTGATCGTGCGCGATCATCGGTCCATGTTCGTGCAGTGATGATTTAGCGAACGCGACGCTTTGTCCTATCTCACCCAAGAGAAAGATAAATATAGAGCGCCAGTAAAAGACTAATCGGAACAGAGCTGCCGGTCTAACGCGAAACTTCGACAGGAGGAATAACTCGCACGAGAAAAAGGGAGTAGAGCCGATGCTTTCTCTCTCTCAATCCTTCCGCTAAATAAAGCATAAACGAACGAACTTTATAGATCTAAAAAAAAAAGAAAACGATAAATCCGCAGACGCGGCACACGCACGGTCGGCGTCATTGCCAGGCGAAAGTAACTAAGCCTAGAGGCGTCGTGTAATACGCACTCACGAGCGCTTGCGCTGCGCCTCGAGCTCACCTCGAATCGTTAACGAGCGTAAGGTCGCGCGTAATGAATTTTGCAATAACTTTAAAGAAACGAAACGAACGTATAAACGCTCTCTATCTCTACTGAGAGCGAAGGAGGATTTAAGCAGGAGAAGTAAAAAAATAACAAAAAAAATAATAATAAAATAAAACAACTTATTATCTACAATTACTCTAAAGCATTAAGGAAGGATACTACAACTATTTGTATTATAGATGCGTTGCGCGTATACGTAGTCGTCCCTCGCATGCGTACGTAACGTGGAATTTTTCTATGGATTCGTTTATATATGAATTATCATTATCAATTCGACCGGAAGCGGTTACCTTCGTTACCGATAGTATACGTACATATAAATATATATACACATTGACATTACTAAAGTAAGATCGTTTATCCATTCGTCATTATATTGTCATTATATTATTATGGATTATCGATTAGTCGACTCCGTCGTGAAGATCAGGAGCAACCGGGTAAAGTTAGCAACAGCAATCCATCTTTCACGAAAGAATTACCTCAGACACAAATCCACATACACACAGCATACACACCAAAAAGAAGAACATGACACGTACTCAAGTTGAAATGTTTACCCAGTCGTAATTAATAAAAAAATAAATAAATAAAAGTTTGACAAGGACTGCAGGAGAAGTTCGAGAAAAGCCAGAGAGTGTCATGACCGACAGACGAGCGTGTCACGCAAAAGCACGAAGGTCCTGTTGAACAAGATATTATTATCACTGTTAAACGTCTCGTTGTAGCTCTATAAGAGAACGATCATCCTCAAAGTCAGGTCAGAAGTCGCGATGCGCTTTACTTTTGTCGAGAGAAAGAGAGAAAAAAGAGAGATGGTAGGATGTAGAAGAAACGTCGCGTTTTCGACCGCTCAACTATATTATATATTCCATTTGGTTGATAAGCGTAGTGAAGGAAAAAGCTTAAATTTAAAGTCATCGTTGCATAGGTAGAATTATTATTATTCGGATTCTATAATAGCGTCGCGCCAGCGTTATTAGCTCTCCTTGCGTCGTGCCCATACGCCCACGCACGACCTGACGAGAGGCAAACTCTTGTCCTGTTATAAATGTATTGCGTTGCACCTTGCGCATCTCCTCCAGCCCGTACACACCACAAAACACATACACACGTATAAAAAAATCCTTGCGTTTTCGTTTCGCACGGCTTTATATTATATACCTTCGTCCACCGCCGCCACTAACGAAAATAGCGTTCCTGCCACGAGAGGCTGAGGTCTCTTTTAATTTTTCATCTAGATTGCGACTTTCTTTCGGGGGAGGGGCCACAGCCAGTCTATATATATGTTTTTTTGGGGAAGAAAACGTGTACGAAGACGTTGATAATCTAGGCGAGAAATTAAAGAGTATAAATAATCGCTATTCTCGCGGTAAGAAAGTATTTTTGTGAGTGCGTTCGCCGCGACACTCGTGTGTATAATTATTATCGAGCCATATACTGGCGCACAGCCGGCGAACGCGCAAACTATATATGCCAGAGCAGAACGTCTTGCAGCAGCAGCAGCAGCTGCTGCGGAGAGGACGTGTCACACTTACATATTATAGACGATAGCGAGAGATGCACTGCGTGATGCGGTCGTCGGCTGTGCGCCAGAGCTGCAGCCGAATCACGTGTACCTTACTAATAGCCCGATTGCGTCGCTGGTGCGTGTGAACTACATTTTTCCACTTGAATCGACTGATGATTTGTAAAATTCTCAACGGGAATATTAAAATAGTCAATTTACCTGTTAGGTGTCCGCGCGACGGTTTATCCTTATGGGAAAAACAGAATAACTTATAAATATAAATATATAAATATATAAATATAATTAATGTACGAGATAACAAAAAAAAGGATGAAAAAGGAAAATATGTAATTAAACGTATGAGGATGAAGGACAGGGGGGACACACGGGTCTCACACGTATATACACACCGATTATACCAAGAGAAAGAGAGAGAGAGAGATAGATAGAAAGAGAGGAGTCATTGCGCTCAACGGCGTCGCAGACTTTGCACGATGACGCATATTATGTAATTGTATAATTGTCCTACCGATTTTCGTACTATCGTATCGTTTCTTGCGATTTGTGATATTAATTTTTCGAGGGATATACATATGCGTAATTTTAGTTACACTACCACTATATATCCGCGATCTATATAACTGACCTAGTCTTACGTTTTAAGCGATAAGTCGGACTTTGAGAAAGAGACTTTATATTATACTTTATATATTATTATTATTATTATTATTATTACTCTTAAGTTTATATTGTATTTATCAGTGACTCTATACGAACTTGTATACTTTGATATTATTATATTGATTTTTTTAAATAATATTTATTACTGCGTTTCTTTTTTTATTTTATTTATCGTGTAATTTTTAACGTCCGTCCCCTTGATGAAACTTGTGTCAACTTTTTCATTTCTATGTACATGGGCATTTTTCATTTTTCACCATCGACTTTCTCGCGTAAGAAAAATTTCGATTCTCGCGTCTTTCTCCCCCTACACAGAAAGTAGAAATTAAGAAGCAGCGACAGTATTCCACAGACTGGCATTAGGGAAATGAGAGTTTATCGTTAAAACTGGATTGCGTCGTGCGTGTGTGCAGTGGCATGAGAGAAATATTCTAGTTAAGGCTCACCGTTGTGTATGTAAATTAACGAATCATTAACACGTCACATCCTTTCCATTATATATACCGCCTTCGGCCCTCGGCATTCCGAGTTGTATTAAATTCCACTTTCAATCAATGAAATAAAAAACAAAGAGAGATATAAAACCGTACAAACAAACGAATTAACGAAAACATAAGACTTTTATCGATATTTAAGATTCTCAATAGGTTATATTGTCGGTGTTTTTTTAAAGATCGCGATGGATCAGCAAAAGTGAAAGTCTTGAAAAAAAAGAAGAAGTAAAACGAAGCGTTAGTGTACGTAATTTTTTTACCATAAAAGATTTCACTTATTGTGTACCGATGCTTAAACATTTCCCCTGGGAATTCTAAAGTTCGAAATGATCTCACTAAAGAGTCCTGGACTCGTTTGAACAAAAGATAAAGACAAACAAAAAAAAAACGGTAAAATTTTTTATTATTGTGTATACTCTGAAGTGTACTTATACGTTGTATAATGTAATATTTCCTATATACAGGATGGACAAATATAAAGGGACTGCTAATAGTGTTTAGTGATTATTTCGAGATGAATAACTTATGCTCAAAACACATATCTGAAAACTACTTTTCTATGCTGTCAACTATTGCACACTGCCCGGAATAAGTACGAAAACTATATAGCTCACTTAACAAAGAGAAAAAAAAGAGAAGTCAAGTTAAAATAGAAATGCAAATATAATATGAATGATAGAAAAAGATAATTATATACGCGGGATGCCCAGTGCCGATCGCGATATCACCGCGTAGTTGGTAGGTCGTACGACCCAATGTTTTATCGTAGCCGTCGTTACACGGATGCTGTAATATACAGATACATAGATGAGAAATATAAATTATATATATAAATACATATGTATATGTGCGCTGCCACTGAACACATCTCGTTAGTACAATTACCGTATAATAATCTATACGTACAGTATAATCGATACACGTATTATTAATTAATTAATATTATTAACGATTGATTACGATACATGATTATCACTATATATTATCAATACCATTTGTACTTTATCATTTTCAGTTCCAAACGAAATAAAAATGCCTTCTTTTTAATATAAAAAGTGTGTAAAATATTACTTGTAGAGTTGTTACTTTTATTCTCCTTTTCCTCCTACACACTTGAACAAATTCATCTTAATTTATAGACACTTAGAATTCGACGTCTTTCGACTTCGCTTTCGACCACGCGAACTTCTACGAGTCCTGTGCTCATCGGACTGTACTTCTTCCAACTTTGGTAATTCACTGGCAATCTTTTTTACCATCGTACTCTTCAGGTGATCAGCAAAGAAACGCGGTCCAAAGTCACTAAAATATTATTTTTTTATCATCCTTTCCTATATTTACAAACTTGCTTAAAAATTGCTTACGAATATATTGTAAAGTCCACCGATCTTGTGACGTGCAGTGTGGTAAGGAAAAATCCAATAGCTGTAATGCAGCATAATATTGCCATAGGAGACTTGTTGTGCAGCAACCATGTTGCCGCGTCACTGAATCCAAAACTAATGAAAACCTGACGCGATGGTAAAATTCTCAGTTATAAAAGATTTGTCATTTTACGTTTAGTCGAAAGTTGCCGATATTTTTTAAATTACCTTACACAATGCTCTGGTAAACGTCGTGTAAATATGGACGTCGATAGGAGTCCAGATGCAGGCGACAGAAAAATCTAAAAGAAAAGCTGTCACGAGAAACTGAAATCGATAATGACATGATATAAATAAATTGTTGTAGGTACACAATGTGATTAGTTGTATCGCTTACTTCATAAAGACCCATCAATGGAGCGATTGGCTTTCGAAAAGATGCAGGATAAAAGTTCAGGTTGGACGTTATTGTGTACACTCCAAGGGCAAAAATTATAGAGGTTATAGGAGGTCCAGAGAGAAGGTAATCTCCGTAATCATCTTCCATTGCGTCAGAGAAACATGTTTTGAAAACCGAAATTCCCATACAATTCAATATGAGAGCCCATATTGTGTAAACTAACTTCGTCATTCTGTATTTCAGTAGACACTTCTTCGACGAAAATTTAAGTAAGTCATCTTGCTATTAATCAAACATGTATATATATACGACTGATCATCCTGTATTCAATGAAGTTTACCGTATTCAAAACTTTATCCAAATAATAATAAAGGTCGTGAACGTTTGGAAATTATTTTTATTCTGAATAAAGATAAAATAAGAACATATGTAAATTGAAAATTGTTTATTTTCATTTCGCTTATTATTACAGGTATCGTTGAATGATTGCAAAAATCGTTTTATTGTAACTGTTAAATAAATGCGAATTTATGACACTGTCAGAAAAATTTTACCAAATAAAAGTACTACAAAACGTTTTTATAATTTATAAATACAAATACAAGTGATGACGGACACACAATTTACATTACTCAGCAGACAAACAATATTAAAAACGGCACTGATCACAATTTCATCTGGCTTTTGATAAACTGTAGACAAACCTATCGGTAATTTCAGGATTCCTAAACGTGATTCTTCGACTTTTGTTCACATATATCCAGTATTCTACGTCTTGCGTGTAAAATAACACATACATATTAGAAAAAAAATTGCTAGGTGATTGAGAAGCACCGGCGCTCATTGATTTTTACTTAATACTTGGCCCAGAGATCAATCAAGAGCGAATCAAGCGTCTCTGTCGCGTCGAGCATCCAGAGGAAAGCAAGTACGGATATACAGAAGGCCGTGTGTGTCGCTGCCATCTCAGTGCTCATGTAGGAGGCCGCCTCTGTGACTGGCGAATATTTTCCAAGTTCCATTTGTGAATTGAGCCACGTCAACTGAAGGTATAAAAAAAATTTTGTTCAGTTTCAGTTTTAATATTTTCCTGTTAATGTAAATCCTCAACAAAAGTATATAATAAAAAAAAATGTATGTATCTACTTCTATAATAAAAGAATTTAAGAGTGAAAATGTTACCGCTTTACTGGACTCTTGCGTTAGACACCACGTGATGTGCATCAGAGGTATCCAAATAATGCGCGTGGCTAAATCCGTTATCAGAGCCGATACCAGCATCTGTAAAAATGAAATACAAGCTTAAAATCTTAAAGAGCAAACTGTAATACAAATAAATAACGTATTACTCACTTCATAAATGATCATCAGCTGAATTGGTGGCTCTTTCAAGGATCTGGGCCACAGCCTATACTCGGCCAGAAGACAAAGTGTGGAAAACACGAAGATGAGGGAGGCATAGGAAGGATCAAAAGGCGGATCCTTTACTACCTCGAAGCACAAGCCGATTAGACAGACTTCACGGAGATGCATGTACAGCCCGGTGCCGACGATCACGAGCCAGTGATAATTCACGCATTCCATGTAATCCCTCAGCACGTCCATTCTCGATCAGTAGAGACTTTGCGTGCTTTCCTTAATTGTTTATCGAATCCGATTGAACATCATGTGCAAAAATAGTATAAACACAAACCGTCGGAATTTTTTTGTTCCCGCGGATAATGAACCAACCTCAATTTTGACGTCAGAGCTTGCAGGTTATGATAACGTCGCGCATGTTTGTGGTCGAGAGTTTCTTACGGATGGATGAACAAAATTTTTTTAACTTTTATTCGCGACGAGGGCGACGCAATTTTTTTCGCCTCAAATAATTTTGTTGATATATTTTTAGCTGAAAGAAGGAGTGATGAGGGAATTAGCGCGAGCAGTTTGCTTAGAAACCATCCTCCGTTACTGCTGGGTAATCAATTGTTTCTTGTCAAGTCTTAGCAAGGGGTTAATGGATTTTCCTTGCTTCCTTTCTCTATTTTTATTAGCTTACTTATTTTCTGCTTCGTGTCGTAGGAGCTGCTTCGTGCTTTTAATCCAATAATATAAACTTTTTTGAATATTAAAAAACAAAGCGAACGTGTCGGAGACGCAGATAACAATTGATAAAAGTATATCAAATTTTCGTTAATTCGGATAAGATAAGATTCGGAAACATAAAATTCTCATTTATTTCGCTCATCATTACGAAGGGCACAACACCGCATTACAATTAAAAAGATGGACTACGCGTCGTCCTTGACTCCTTCCGAGTGATAATGGAAAAGCAAGTCAAAAAGGCCATCAGGTCCGGTGTTGTTGCGATCGCGTAAAACTCGTGGCCGTAAATCTGGCAGTAGTAGAAAAAGAAGAAGAATAATGACAAGGGAGGGAGTACGAGCGGGCACTCATCCGTTAAGGTGTTACCTACGGACACTGTTACCCTCGTTCGATGTGGGGAGAGCCGAAGCTCGCTATCTTTCTTCTATGCATTATGCATCGCATTTACAGATGGGATCCGGCTCCTTACGTCGGCTGAGAATGATACGTTGAATAATGCACTTGCTCTTTTGTTTTCTTCTTTCTCGCTATTTCTTTGTGTTGCGTGGATTTTTATTCTGCGAAAATTGGTGGACTCGTTATATCTGCTTTTATGTATATCAGTGACGTTTGCCGTGTTTCGTTGTATTTGATGATAAAATAAAACGAAAGAATTCTCTTCGTTTGATGAAACAACGCGATTCTGCATATCGGAATATGTTTTATTATTTTACGAGAGCAATCAGATTAATGAAAAATTAGCTTTTAGGCGAATGAATTCTTTTGTTGCCGCAATTGGCTTTTATCGTTTCTCGTTCAAAGCGAATATATAAACATTATTATTTGGATATATTCGCACAAAAGCACGTTACATATACGATCCCGTACGCAGTGCATCTAATGAAAACTCGTTTCGAATGAATTGCTCATCCCTTTCACATGTCTTCTTAGAATTTAAAAGACAGACCCATTGTCCCCGCACATATACATACTCGGCACATCTTCTTCCCTTACAGCTACCCCCATAGAAATTAACAAGATGATACAGCTTTCGGTCAAGCGTAAATTTTCATAGCATATATCCATACAGCAAGTTGACTGTCTCGTACAAAGAGGTTAGCCAGCCGTGAATTGCGTCAGGAAATTGTCTCAACCCCGTCCTTTCTCACGTCTCCATCTCCGCTTCTCTCTTGTTAATGACAAGCGCATCGTTCTCTCGCGAAAATCAAAGCGCTTAAAGGTCCCTCAGAGACGTGTGTGTAAGTAGGTCAATCTTGCTCCGACCAGACATTGGGCAGCCGGATGAAAAAGAGCAGAGGAGAGGGACTGCAAGGATTGCTCTCCGCGAGAAAGGATGGCAAAGAGAACGTGCCGATTACCTTACTACCTCTCGTAGCCATGGCGACGAGGCTATGAGAGAGAATTAGAAAAAGTGAGAGAGAGTGAGTGCGAAAAAGAAAATACTTACCCGAGAAAGTGCGGAAAAGATTTTCATTCGCTTGGATTCACATTGGTGCAGCGAACGAGACGCGTAAAGGACGAGCAATCGGCTGCAGCGTCGTGAAAAAAGGAGTTTATAAATGTTGTAACCATGAATGTTCAAATAGAAATGAAATGCTTGGAAGATGAAGATGGAAAATCCTATAAAGGAACGAGCGAAATAAGAAAGTATAAAACCGAGAAGTAAATGCACCAGAGGCTTGGAGTCTCTAAACTGAAATGAAAAATCTGCGGGGACCTTCCTCTTCATCCGCCTTAGTAGGAAATGAGGAGCTGCTCCTTCGAGTGGCTTGCTCTTCTTCAAATCGCCTTTCGAACACTTGAATCTAGGCTATAACCGAGCTTATAGATCGAATGACTCTCACATTCAATAATCTCAATCTTCAAGAAATTTATGTCATTTTCATGCCGAGTAACCTTAGACCATTTCATTCGCGAACTCCTATTCCTTCGATTATACTGTGGGTTGCTTTTGGTATAGCTAGTGTAAAAGTTATTTCGTTATCATTTTTTTAAAAAAAGGTCGTGATATATACTTTTTTTTCCTTTGAAGAGTAACGCAATCCATAAAAATGATATTGCAGATATTTCCTCAATGGCATATGTATATTAATTAATCTTAATAATACACCATAAGAATTATTATTGATATACGAAAGTAATTCAGCGACAATTAGTAAAACAACATTTACCAAGCAACTATAATAAACGCAAGGTTCTATTACCTCTCTCCCTCTAATGAATAACACTTTGCAGCAGCTTAACCGCTTCCCCGTGATGATTCGTTTTGCCCCGAGTCGCATTTAACTTCCAACTCTCCGCGTCTCCCGCCGACTGGAAAATGCTCTCTCGTTAACTCGATTAAACGCGAACTGCAGATCCTTCGATGGAGCTACTAATGCGATTTGTCGCGCGCGAGCGCCACGCCCGTGATAATTTACCAGCGAACTTTCGACTGCGCACCCTGTATACCTTCTATACTATGTACACGATATTATAGTAAAAGTGTGCGAGAAAGGATAGTCGTTAAAAATATATCCTTAGTATCGGACAGCACTGACTAAGCCAATGAGCACGTATATATTGCGAGGAGGGTGATGTCGTTATATACCGCCTAGAAAGAATCCTAGTCGATGTCACGTTCGCGCGTTATTTCCTTTTAATTTTCCCGCGCTTCTCTCCTCTTCGATACAGCTGAGCTTACAATAGCTCTTCTCCTATTGAATGGTAACTACAGAACAATTTTTTTTTTTTTTTCGTAAAAATGAAACAGCAATTCTCCTCAACAATATACGGATCTATCTTACAGCAGAGCAGAGCTTGGATCGGCCGTCGCGAGTGGGATTTCATTTGATAGCGCGCAGCGCTCGCGACGACGACGGTAGGCAGGGGTGGGGTGTGCACATAAATCTGCGCCGAGCCGGGGCTAGCGCCACTGACTCGCGGACCTCCATCCACGACGCGACGGTCAGAGACAGTATATAGCGCGCGAAAAGAGTGAGAGGCAAAGCATCAGCCAGAGAAAGAGAGGGCAAGGACCGCTTTTATTTTTTCACCTTCCGACCTTTTCTGCAGCGTGCGCTATTTATTGACTCTGTGCGCGGTGTGCCCAGAAGAGACGGCAGTTTGGCTGAACGTGTGCATTGCTACCGTTTACTGTGATTTTAGTCGACTGGATTTGTTTGGACGACTGCGTGAGTAGAATGAGTTTTATGAAAATATATGATTAGCCATTTCGTAATTCGATTCTGCACCATTTCATTCACAATATATCCGGAGTATATATTACAGCCGCTACGCTTTGATAAACTGTTTTATGTTAATACGTCGCATAATGCATTTGATAAACGCTCCATTAATTAACCTGATTGCTTGACTCAGATTACATTCTAAAACAACAGGTATTCTAAATAGAAAAAATCGTATTCTATATAACCAACATCCGCTATATGAAGTTTCAATGACGATTTCATAGATGATAAAGCTCCTATCAATCCCTTCCCTCTCGTATTGGAGAAGGAAAAACTCCGTTTACTCAATCGCGACTTGTCCACGCGAGAATTGCAAATAATATACAGTACTGTGTCGGCAAAAAAAAGAAACGCGATCTTGAGGTTCGCGTGTGAAAAAAAAGCCATCGCACTCCAGAGAGTTAAGTAAGCGCGCGTGCGGCCTTGATTGATTCGTGCAAGATTCGAGAAAGTAGAGCAAAAAAGGGAAAAGATTTGTCAAGCGATAGCTACTCCCACTTGTGAATTGACGGTTATACTATACGTAGAGATACTAGGCATACATAGTTTGGCATATCTCGAGAAAATTATTTGTTTGAGTCGAGAGTGTGTACGCAAATGGCAACAGATCATAATCAACTTTAATTCAGATTGTCACGCTATATGACGTTGGCTCGAATGATTTTGTGACATTTATGAATTGCTATGTTACGTAGAAACTAGACATACGTATATAGTTTGGCATATCTGGAGGGAATTGTTTGTTTGAGTCGAGAGTGTGTACGTGGTAACAGATCGTAATCATCTTTAATTCAGATTGTCACGCTATATGATCGTCGATCGAATGATTTTATGACATTAGTCGTCGTTGTGCAGCTGCTGCATATATGGTTAATTCGAATCGCTTGGACACTTGATTTTTTAATTCGTGTGTTTGATATCTTCGACACGTGTGTTTTATTGTCGTTTTTCATCGACTCTGGGAAATCAACGTTTCTGGAACTCGTTTTGATATAAAATTTAAATTGAAAACTGGGTACGTAATCATTTTATGATTGTTGCACATTCATGGGATCTAGATTTTTTGTATTAAAAACGATTCGTTTTAACGTAAGTTTTATAGGTCAATTGGTATTTCTAACTACTAGCAGATATCAGGTAATGCATTACGCGTTAAATTCTTTGTAAAGTTCTCAATATAAAGTAAATGAATTAACGGGTCAGTATAAAAGAGGTTAATTAACGGAACCGATATCACTGCAAAAATAAATTCATTAAGAAACTGCTCTTTGTGTAGGTTTATTTTACCGCAACATATACACGAGTGAATGTAAGAAAATTCACGTATAATATTCTACAGATTATTGCGCTGCGAATTGGAAATATTTATTTATTTATTTATTTTTTGTAGTAGATACTTCAAGCATCTTACGCAAATCGTAACTAATATATGTTCTTCGTTACGCTTCGCATGATTGTCTCGGCCTATTTAAAACGGAATGCATTCGTATCCGTGCACTGTCTAATCCTACGTTTAATAATTATTATTACAACTTACTAATGTGAGAAATCCATTCTATCACACCCATTAAAAACAAATTAACGATAAATTTCTTAACGCAAAAAAGAAACTCCCAGCGTATACAAACACACAACTATTTACCGTCGACTGTCCTCGTCAAAAACCTTCACACAACGAATAAGATTCGCAAAAAGTACCTGTAGGTAATGTTCGCGTAACCGAGATCCGGTACCACCTGTAGCGCGCTTGAGACACTGATACTGGTCCACGATAAGGGAACACCTCGTGGGATATTATAAAGAAGAGTTCTGCTGAAATCGGAGCGTGCGTCAATGGACTGCTTCCTCGTGTCCCCAAGAGGGAATCCCTCGATCGTCGTGAACCGGTTTTCATTCAATCAATGGAGAGTACGATCAGCCGCTTAAGCGAAGTCCAGTTAATATTCCATCGGAGTGCGCACGCGGATAACGTTTTTTTTTTCGTTCGCGGAAACGGAGGTGGATTTGCGATCGTTTCCGAAACTTGGGGGATTTCCTGAAAATGCAGCTACGCTGTGGTTTTAAAGACGTCATTTTTGAGAGACTAATGCGAATACTTAGATTTTGAAACAAGCAAACAACACTTCTGAAAAGAGATAGTCATAAGGTCACGAAACGATTTCCAACAGTAGCATAGTTCTAAAAGCGTTTATTGGTAGTATACGCGGAGCGCTGACGTACATGTCAGCAGAGATAATATAATAAACTCGCGCGCGTAATGATCAAAAAGTCCGCTTTCTGAAAAATGAGTCATGGTCACTTGTGGCTGCGGCCAAGAGCCGCTCGAACTCTCGCTTAAGCGCAGAAGGAAATTCCTCACAGGGCTCAATTACGGCCGTTTTTCGTCTTCGCTATTATGCGGTTCATTTTTTCCTCGCTCATCCGTCATTGGATTACTCGCACGTACATCTAAGCCAATGAAAAAAGAATCTGATGCACTTGCTGCGAAAGGATATAGCGTGGATAGACTTTGCTCGAGGCGAAATATATATATGGCCATATATGCGTTTTAATTTAATTGATATTTATTTGCAAGATATAACTGTGTTTATATTCATGTATACGAGGAATATTTAGCATTTTGGAAAATTTGCTTCTATTTATAGTTTCGACTTTCCTCGTGCACAGGCGCAACGTGTTGAAAATGGAAATAAATCAATCTGGCTGTAAATTGAAAAGTTTAAATCGCGAAACTTTTTTATATTTCTTTAGAACTGCTGTTTAAGGCAACGTTTATATACCGTATTCTCAGAATGTTTTGTTTTTCTTGAACATTTAATTTAACAAAATTATTATATATAACTTTGACAATACCTATACACAGCAATTCATGTCGTAAAATATTTACTTAAAATTTACATCTCCGTCTCATTGTAACATAGATCTCAGTAAACAAGTCTGTTGGACAAAGGTGTCCCTGTCGATCGAAAGTGAGATTAAATTTACACCTGCATTATACATTGTAGTAAGGATACCTTGTGATGGAAGTTAATGGTTTATAGTTCTAACGAGCGATTGAAAAAAGGCAACACAATGATGTAATGTTACAAGTAATTTCACGTAGTGTATTAGTCACAATAAAACGTTATTAGCCTTGATTATCTTTCAGTGCTTTATATATAAAGATAGATGACAAGATATAGGTGTACATAAACATTTTAATTGTATGTTAACCTGCAGATTAAAGGATAATTTTTGTTCTTGTGCTGGTGATAAATGGAGAAATTTCCATACGTGGTTTTACATCAAGGGCGTGATCTTTTCTTAAGATAATGCTTGAAAATTTACTTCAATGGAAAAATGTATATGTGAATAAGACGCGTTTTAATAAATTACCTATATCTTTAACTTTTAATTCAAGAGTGATTTTGGATCATGAATTTTGAAGAAGCAAACTTATTAAACCAGTTCTTGAATGCAATGATTAATAATTTGATATTTGCAACCTTGGCTTTATTTACAAAGTTTCTGAATTATCTCCAACATTTATTTAGCATCAGCATATCAAATAGTACACACATTTACAATACACTTCTTATCACTTCCTCCTGTTATATCATTATCATTGTAATGTACTTCAAATAATTACGTAAACTATTTTCTCCGTATCTAATGCCTTGGAAATTCCATCCTATTGATTTATTATTATATTACCAATGTTATGTCACGCTGCATCATGTATCACTTCCGTTCACGAATCAACCTCAAATTGACAATCCATTGACCTCAATGATCTCGCGAAACTTTTACCAATTCGTAATACACAATACGTCACTTCTTTTCTTATTGCAGAGAAACAATGGCCGACCCCAATGCGTTTAAGGACTTTGCCAAAGAGATGACCGATTTCATCGTGAACTATCAGGAGAACATTAGAGAAAGGTAAGCAAAGAGCGGCCTCGCGAGAGAGAGAGATAAGCATATTTACAGCGAGACACTTACGCGCCTTTACGGCACACGAGCATCCGCTAATGAACGTAAGTATTTGGGATCAAGGTTCATGCGTGCAGTCTACGCGTATAGACGTACGTAAGAACGCGCAGGTATACAAGTTACATTGGCTACCGGGTGACAGACAGACTCGCGCAGGTGTAATCGAAGGTGAAACGTTCACGGAGGGAAAGGAAAATCAACCTTGACAATACTCCATATCGTGGATATGCACACGTAATCACCTGCCATAACCAATCAAACAACTTCTAGTTGATTTTGTAGGCTGGATCGAGATTGGAGGGAATAGATCATTATTTTGGCATTATTGTTTCGTAATGGGCTGGAAAACTGAAAGTGATAAATCATTTTTAAAGAGATGAAGGAATGCTCTATAAAGCATCTGCGCTATGCATTCATAGTTTGATTTGATGTGATTTTAGGAGAGTTTTACCCACTGTAGAACCTGGCTACATGAAGCCTCTCTTACCCGAGGAAGCACCGCAGCATCCCGAAGACTGGAGAAGCATTATGAATGATCTGGAGAGAGTTATAATGCCTGGTGTAAGTAATTATATATATAAATTTGAAAAGAAAACGACTCCAAATCGGCTCAATAAGTCAGCAATTATAAGATGAACGCATTATATTTTCTTTCCAGATAACTCACTGGAACAGTCCGAAATTCCACGCATACTTCCCCACCGCTCAGTCTTATCCCGCAATCGTAGCAGACATGCTTTCCGGTGCACTCGCTCAAATTGGATTTACATGGGTAAACGTCTTAAGCTATATTTTATCGTACAATCTTGCAGGAATTATAATCAGCTTCAATGATAACTTTCAGATCGCAAGTCCAGCGTGTACAGAACTGGAGGTAATAATGCTTGATTGGCTAGGAAAAATGCTTGAGTTGCCCAAGGAATTTCTGGCTTGCAGCGGCGGTAAAGGAGGAGGTGTGATTCAGGTAATATTTTTACGCTGAAATTTCAAGCAGTTATATATGTAGTGTAAACGCGTTAAAATTATAAGGGGAAGTAATAAAGTGCCTATGCGCCATCTATCTTCTCTAGCCAGAGACTAGAGAGCTGGAAAGTTGAAGCCTTGGGTGAAGGGCCAGTACAAAACCGATTGATGAATCAGGGTGATGGTGTACCTTTTTCATTTAACGTTTTTTTTATTGCAGGGAACTGCAAGTGAAGCGACTCTGGTAGCTCTCCTAGGAGCAAAGGTGAAAAAAGTTAAACAAATCAAAGAGCAGCACTCAGAATGGACCGATAATGAAATCGTTGGAAAGCTAGTCGCATACGGTTCAGGTGAGCACAAGTAGCAACTTCAAATACATCAAATCCTACAATACACTGATTTCAAATAATCACACTTGGGACAGACAGCCTTAACTTATTCGGCAAGCTCGATAGAGACATAATTGGCGCGATTGTCATTGTAATTTGAAGTTCAACAAGCTCGATTAAGTCAAGCGAATGTAAAAGCTGTTGCCAAGTGGCTTACTCATCTCGAAAACGCCTCGTGCAGGTCTCGCACATCACCGACAATTGTCACGACCCTTCAAATCCAGCCTCTCTCTCTTCAACGAACGCACTAAACTTTTTAAAGCTCGTACGCGCTCGGTGTCATAAAACGTCGTCGGTGTGTGTGTATACATATATACAGGGAACTGCAAAAGTTAGGTGGTCCGCTATATATACTCGGGGAAAGGTAAAGGGAGGATAAAGGCCAGGGGCTGCGGGGGAGGTTCGCGCCGGCGTGACGTTGAAGCACTTCATCAAGCAGCACTTTATCGCCATGGCAACGCGTAATAACCTCTCGAGTTACTCGAGACCCACTGCGCTATAGCAACCCCTGCACCTACCAACACTCTCTCTCTCTCTCGCGCGCACGATGAATCGGAAAAGTTATGCTCCGGGGGGTGTACGTCTGCTGATTTTCAACTCGCTTCGTTTATCCTTCATTTTTCTGATAATGCCTGATGGATGGCAACAGGCTCTCTGCCTTTGTTCTGCACGCTAGCTTTTCCTTTCTTCCTCACTAATACTCCCGCATAATACCGAGGACTCTTGTGGTCTACTCTTAGAGGGCTCTTGAGTTTTTCTTTTGCCTTCGAATCCCTTGGGGACAGCTTGAGGGTTGGGTATAACGGGAAAATTATCGGGATTGATATGTCTTCTTCTAGAACACGATTTAGATGTACTGATATTTTTCTATTACAGCTCAAGCACACAGTTCCGTTGAACGTGCGGGTCTTTTGGGTGGAGTGCATTTTAGACTCCTTGAAACTGACTCTAAGCACCAACTTCGCGGAGAGACACTTGCTGATGCTATTCGCGCAGACAAGGAGAAGGGTCTCATCCCGTTCTATGTAAGAGCTGAACGTTTGCAAACTTAAATAACTATTAATATTTAATATTAATATCTAACGATTGTTACAGGTTGTTGCTACCTTAGGAACCACTTGCTCTTGTACATTTGACCGTCTTGACGAATTGGGACCAATTTGCAATAGTGAAGAAATTTGGCTGCACGTCGATGCTGCCTATGCCGGTCAGTTTAGCAAGCTTTTTTTTTAACATTTGGATAATTGCATTATTCATTGCTGTTTTCAATTGTTTAGGTTCAGCATTTATTTGTCCGGAATTCCGTTACCTCATGAAAGGGGTAGAGCGAGCAGACTCCTTCAACTTCAACCCGCACAAGTGGCTGTTAGTAAATTTCGATTGTTCCCCCTTGTGGCTGAAAGATCCTACCTACGTGATTAACGCTTTCAATGTTGACCCTCTATACCTCAAACACGATATGCAGGGATCTGCTCCAGACTACAGAGTATGTTGTATTATTCAAAAATATTTTATCCCTTTTATGATACATAGCACTCGATATAACATTAGCGTAATTACATTTCCAGCATTGGCAGATTCCTCTGGGTAGAAGGTTCAGGGCACTGAAACTGTGGTTCGTTCTTCGTCTTTATGGAATCGAGAATCTCCAGAAGCACATAAGGAACCACGTGGCTCAAGCCCATGAATTCGAAGCGCTGGTGCTGTCGGACTCCCGGTTCGAAATTGTAGAGGAAGTTGTCCTTGGCCTCGTTTGCTTCAGACTGAAGGTATTAAAAATGAATTTACCACTCGGGCATGTTTCGTTTTTGCATTATTTTTCAAAAGCCTTGACACCGTTATATTTTTAAGAATGTCTTGCATAAATTTCTATTGCACAATAACTAAAACTTTGCTTTCGCGAATTCAAAGGGCGCGAACGATCTGAACGAGCAGTTGCTGAGGCGAATAAACGGTGCGGGCAACATTCACTTGGTGCCGTCCAAGATCCACGACAACTTCTTCCTGCGACTGGCCATCTGCTCGCGCTACAGCGAGAGCAAGGACATCCAGTACTCGTGGCGAGAGATCAAGCTACGTGCCGACGAGCTTCTCGAGGAGCAGTCGCTCTCCAAGTGATGGCGCGCCCGCATAACTCGTAGCTGCAAGGCCCTCACGCCCGTCACCTGCAATCAGTCTTAGGCAATTTTAGCCGTTGCTGCCGCTATGCTGATCTCAAATCCTATATATACTCCGCTGCTTTGTCTCTTGTCTCGATGAAACTGAAATTTCCTTCGCTGACGGCTATTGTAATACCTCCGCAAGAGGCAACGTTATCTTATATTGTACTCGCTTTGCTCCGCGAGCAATCGCGGCGAAAGTGTAGTTTTCCAAGTGTCGTGCTGCTGTTGAATTAAGAAAGTTTTTCGTTGAATTGCATTGGACGCGGTCTGTTGAATCTTTCAAAATATGCTTGTGTAAAAAAAAAAGATGTTGGAAATTCGATAACGAGTTTATACCTGTTTTGACACTCACTGTCTTTATTTGCATAAAATATTCATCTCCGCAGACCTTCCGAAGTGTCTCCAAAAAATGCGCGTTATTTTGAAAGATAGCAACAAAGCACTTGTTAAGCTACACACCAAAAAATTTCGTAGTCGTGTTGTAGATTCTCCTTGTATCATAAATGTGCGTTGAAAGTTAAAACTGTTTTTTGCCGGGTCAGCTGAGAAAACAACTCGCTGAGCCTATATATACTCGTTCCAAGAGTGGAGTCGATAAAACTACGCTGGGATGTTTGTTTTGTAAAAAAAAAGAAGGAAAATAATTATAAAAGAGAAAACAACGGCGTTTGCGTAAAGTATTCGAGTCCCATGCTTATACTGTTGCAGCAACTGCGCCAGTCTCCAGTTGCTTGTTAATCGCTAAACTTCGAAACCGAAAAAGTTTTCCTCTCTAATTAATCCGTACACAGGCATACGAGAAATTGAAAATTCTTAAAGCCTACGAACGTGCTGCAGCTGGGACAATAATAGATTTAGAACTTAGAAATTACTCGCTCCGAAAGTACGTGCTGACTACGCGGGCAGTGTGAAACAATCAAGTATTATTAATGGGACCAACGGGAAAATATACAAAAAAAATGAATATATGCCTGTTGTGATTATTTTTTTTCGTACTTGTATCTTTTTTTAACTTTTCGATTTACTTTTCATATTATTTGTGTATATTTGTTTCTTTGATATTATCACGAGTACTGCACTATATAGATATGCACATTAAATCCAAGTTTCAAGATATCTGGTTGGTTCTTGAAAAAAATCAATGAAAGTATTGTAGCATCCGTAAAAAAAACATATTTTGAGAATGTATTTATGAGATCTAATTTAAGATAGTAAGACAATATATACGTACATTAACGATTGTATAATCGCACGCAAATCATTTACGTAATCCAAACATTTTCGCTTCTTGTCTTTTGTTATAGTATACATATAGGTACAACATTATTTTAATATAAGAAATGACCAATAAAGATATTGATAAGCTCAGTATGCGTATGGATAAAACGAATGTTGTTGATGAAAGTTATTAAGCTGGACTGTAAATCGATGAACTCGATTAATTTTGAAAGCAGCGAAGCAATAACATGTGTATATTATAATAAAGTTGTGAACTAAAATTGCATACGTTAATTAATTATTCAGCTTTGAAACCATGGACGAAGACACTTATGATTTTATTTTCTATTAAATATCTGTACACGTTTCAAGAGATACGCTCAGAACGTGTAATAGTCGTTCGTTCTGAGTTACGACAGAAAATGCAATCATTTTTTCGAACACGGTGGACTAGGCTCTGGAAATTTTTTCGGTGGACCACTAAAGCGTTTCGTCAGCTGAATTATTCGGTCTGCTTCTCGGATTCCGCTCAATCTTGCGCCGTGAACTGTGCTATAATGTCCTGGTATCGTCGCCTCACCGGCAAATAATAAAATTGGCGCGACAGGCTCGCACGAACCTATAAGCAATCAAGAAAGTTGCTGTAACGTTTTTCACTTAGTTTCGGTATGAACCAAGTCAATCAAATTATACCTGGCAGAGGACTAGCCAAATCACACTGATGTCCAACCGTACTGTCCATGGCCATGTAGCTGTAAGAACCAGCAAAGTACTGGTCCATGCACCACTTGCTGCGCAGCAAGTTTGTCGGGTAGGGCAAAGTTGGATCTCCCGTGAACTGTCGTAGAAGTCGGGTCATCGAGTCAACGACTTCCTCGTCCGAGCAGAGCTCCATATCGGCCGCCTCGCGACCGCACACCCAAGCGCAAAGCACATGCTGCGAACCCGCAAGCTCCTCGACCATGGAAATACCTGTCCCCGACGTTTAATGTGATAAGTTTGTCGAAAAGTTTCCGAACGCTTGACGACTTTGAATTCAAAATTGAATGGAAGTCTCCTTTCCGTTAATAAAAATATAAACAGAGAATAACGCAGACCTTTGACCCAATCGCACCGATCAGCCAGTTCATCCGCTGACCAAGCGAACCGTATGCCACCCTCGCTCCAGACCCAGAACGGTCTCTCGTATTCCAAGAAGATTTTGTTAACGCATCCATATCCAAGCCTCGCGATCGCTTCGACCTTTTCCGCTGGAAGAGCTGGACAAAAGAGTTTCTCGTGCTGGTGCTTGAGGACTCCTAGGGGGACAGTGACGATGACGTAGTCGGCGAAGAACTCGTCACCGTCGCAACACTTGACCAGAGCTCGTGGACAAGTCTCGTTGACGGCGCCCCAACGAACGCAGCTCACGGGCTTGCAGTACTTGAGCGAACAGCTCGGTAGATCGCGTAGAAGAGGTGCCAACATGCCTACGTAGCCCAGGGGTACACGTACATTGCCGCCTGGGATCTCGATGTAGCTACCGAACTGGTCAGCTGATACTAGGGACAGGTCATCGCCGCAACGGCAGCGTACGCAGTTGGTCAGGCCGTACATCACCCGAGCGGCGTCGTATCTGTAAGTGCGATGCTTGGATTTCATTTGGAAGAAGAAAAGAGTGATGCTTTTGACTGAAAACAGGTTTTTATGGCATACATTTTTACCGACCTCGCAACGGACGAATATAGTTCTGGAGTGAAAGCGAATAGCAGTAGTGCCGTTTTCACAACTTTGAATATATTGCTTCAGCATTAATTAGGGGATACGTTTAATATACAACTCCTGACTATGTAGAAATTTCATTAAACTCTTTCACGGCGTAAACGAATCGTAGAATAAATATAAAAAAATTATTCCAAAATAACAAATACTACTTTGAAACGTTCCTCTCACCTCTGCTCCTCGGGAAAATTGTGCAGTTCTTGTTGTATCCTGACGCCCATGAAGTTCAGTAAATTTCCATGCGTACGGCCACAGCCGAGGGAGAACAGAGCCGCTGCTTGCTGCTCGATCTGTCTGAAGGTGTGATAGGCAGTGATGCTCACAGGCAAATCGATCGCTCGTCCTTCGCTCGTGCAAAAGAGTCCCTTGCTCGGATCCGGCCTGAATAAAGGCGGTTTGAGCAGCCCTTCCTGAGCTGCCAGTGTGAATACCGGATTAGCCACGCAGCCACCCTCGATCCACGTGGCACCCATTTCAGCGACGACGTCGCCGAGCCAGCAGGAATGAATACGACCTCCTGGCCTGAGAAAATCGGTTAGGGGATTCTCGAATTTGTTTACCAGGTAAATTTAACCTACGAGAAATTTTTACGAATTCTGTTCAGTACTGTTTTGAAATACGAATAAACAAACCTATCAGTGGCTTCGAGTATTGTGAAATTTTTCAGGCCGCATTGTGCAAGTCGATGCGCTGCGGACAGGCCAGCCATTCCAGCTCCGATGATCACAACAGTTGGCTCGGGATTGCATGGATCCAACATACAAGGATCCAATTGGCACGTATCGAATTTCGCAATTTTCGCACACGGTGGTACTTCTTTTCCAGACCCGCTGTCTCCGGGAGTCACTGCCGACGCGAACCATCTGTAGGATAGTAGAGGAGTGAACTGATAAAATCAATATTTACACTTTGAGGGACGGTGTTAGTGTTCGTATGAGGTTATTAATTGGTTCACGTATTTTTACGCGTATAGGCGTCTCTGATTTTTCGCATTTTCATATTTAAATGATTAATTGCATTGAATTATTAAAAAAAACTACGATTACAAGTAAAATAATGAACTTAAATATTTACCTTTTGAGGTTGCATTTGACGGCTCTAATAGAAGATCGAGATCTCGCTAGGAGCATCTCATATGATGGAAATCGTAGGACGAGCTAATTTTTCATGAAGCGGTTGCCTCATCTGTACACGTGTAGAAATTTAAATAATTTATTTATAATCACCGCAGTTTATAAGATCTGTCGTTTCTCGCGAAATTATCATGGCGCTCTAGTAAACGTTATTCTATTGTTGAATTTGAAAAACACAAAATTACGTTCAATACTTGTCAGCGTTTGAATGGTATGAATTTGGCGCCAAGCAAAGCGCCATCTTCAGAGTATTCTAAATAGAGTCTCTGCAGTTGGTAAGACGTTGATTAATCAGTTGATTATAAAAGTTTACCTTTATTTATCTATGTACATATGTAAATGTAATACATGACAAAACAACAATTATGCTTAAGTACGTGCTATGTACGCGACAGCATGGAAAATACCGAATAATTCTTAAATTGCGCATTAGCGACATCTATATTACAAGCATCGAAATAAATATTATCGTAGGTATCTATATTACCAACAGTAAATATTCATCAATCATCATCGTACAGTAGCAAACGCTATTTTCGAAAAAAATTATAAACAATATTTTTTAACAAATAAATAATTTATTTATTGTCAAACACAGTACTAAAAAGTAAAGTTATAAACATTACGTATAAGTATGTACTGTATTACAATTTTTATTTAATTATTCATGTGAAGGGAAATAGTTGGTCAACTAAGTTTATTTGTAATCGCAGGTCAGATGGTACTCATAGATTTAAATACTAAATTTATTTACAGCCAAATTAAATAATTTATAATCATGTTTTTATGCTATGATTATAATTATAATTTAAATTATTTACTTTGTACATCTTGTGGAAGCGTTTCACTAAATACATTATACACATAATAATAAAATTACAATACATAAAATAATAACAATTTTGATTAAAATAACATAAATAAACGTAATAAAATTTTTTCAAAATCGAAGCACACTATTTTATCATAAATGTTGAATTTTGCTTCTTATTTTCCATTTCGAGAACTTTAATTCTTGAAACGATTTCGCTATTTTTCTTTGTCGGTCTTGTTAATATAATCGATTCATTAATAGCAGCAGATTTCGGATTCGCCTGTAAAACTTCAGAAGCTTGTCCAGCTATTTCATTCCAGGCAAAAGCAATATCCTCTTGCATTGTAAAACGACTGCAAACAGCGAACCGAATAACAAACTTATCGCGATATGCTCCTGGAATAACGTAAATTTTTCTACTCGACATAAGCCGATCAAGAAGCTGCATTGTTAGTTTATCTTCACCCTATAAAGATATTGCATTTTAGAGAAAAGAAAAAATTTTAAACATTTTACGACACGAAATTCTGTATTCGTAAATGATAATCACTAACCTTGAGTCTAAAACAGATAAGACCCATTTGCCTTTCTACAGGTATTTCAAATCTATCGTCATTATTTACTAATTCTTCAAATCTTTGCGCCAGTTCTATGGTATGACGTATGTGTTTTTGTAATCCTTCTACACCATACAAACGTAAAACAAACCAAACTTTAAGAGCTCGAAATCTTCGGCCGAGCGGTATTTGCCAATGCTGTAATTAATTAAAATATATTAAATTTAAATATTTGATTGAAATAATAACTATTAATAATAGATAAATTCAAAAATATTTACTCGATAATCATGAGTTGAACCTTCTTTATTGTTTGCCAAGTATATCCGTTCTACATTAAACGATTCTGTAAAATGGCGAGAATCCTTTACCCTAAGAGAAAGAAAAATGTAATGAGTGAACAGGTAATTTTTGTGAACTGACTTTAAAATATAATCAATTAGATATTTTACCAAAGTGCTGAACAATCAAAGTTAACCAAAAGCCACTTGTGAGGATTGAAATTAAAAGAGTCTGCGTATTGTACTCCGGACATTAAGTAGCGGTATTCAGGACAAACAAATGCAGCACCTATTAATGAATAATCAAAAAAAAAAAAAAAATTATCATTAAAATTTATTAAAGAATATTGAAAGACAGCATATCGTAAATAATTATAAATAATATTATTATTTTTTGTTCTTTGTACCTGCATACGCTGCATCTATATGAAGCCAAATATTGTATTTATTGCAGATAGGACCAAGTTCGTTGAGATTATCAAATGCACACGTAGGCGTAGTTCCCAATGTAGCGACAACATAACACGGTATGAGGCCATCTTCTATATCCTTCTTTATAGTGTCCAAAAGGGTAGCGCCTCGTAAGCTACATTTCTCATCAGTTGGCAAAAGTTTCATTGTCATTGCGCCAAGACGACCACTCTTTTCCACGCTAGAGTTTGACTGATCTAGAATTTAAGAGATTTCAATTAGTTACATAATTTTACTTTGTTTAAAAAAAAGATAAAACATACTCATTAACATTATTGACATTTAAATTTTAAGCAGTAGCAATACTCGAAATTCAACATTGTACTACAATATAGCATAGACATTTGCGTTATGCATGAACAGTTGTACGATTTTAAACAATTCATGTATGCAACAATTTTTTTCGTAACCAGAATAATGATGAATATATTCACTAAGTGCAATTACATCGTATACGTTTTTTCATTATCAATTCTGAAATTTACTCAAGATTGTCAATCTCTTGAATAAACAAAAAATATATAAACAAAAACCAACCTGATGTATACGCTATCAATTTTGATCTAATTATTGCTTCGTCCCAATCGGGATGTTCTTTTTTAAGCCGATTGACAGTTGTCTCTCGAGCGGCTAGTAATCCAACAAGTGTCGCTTCGCTTGCAGATCCCTGTTTGATAAAATAAAGCAGTACATTTTACTTCAATAAATTTTGTGTTCATATTTAAAAAAATATACTGTAGTTTTAATAATGAACAACTAGTTATCTACTTCAATCGATCGATGATTAGGCTAATCTTTTTTCTATGTACGAACACGTACTATAAGTGCAAATGAAACTTTGCCTTTGTAAACTTTAACTATAAATTACTGCAGGATAACTCTGCATTGGTCACGCAATCAAATGATTGCGTTTTATAATTACCTTTCCAATACAAAAACTAGCAATGAACAGAAATTACCAGCTAGTACAATTTTCAATTCAAACAAAAGCTCATTTGATCCTTGACATTCATAGCAAATACTATTTAATCAATGTACTTTTTTCTTTGTTTTCAGGCTCAAGTAATATTCTGTAGAAGATTGTCTTAATAAGCATTTCGTACTGTGTAGTTATCAAAAACTATTATATCATATCTAAGCAATAATTCACTTTAACATTAACATTACTTCTTCAGTAGATAAATTGAGTCATAAATTAAAAGTTTATTACAATTGCGAATGTTCCATTAAGTAAAGTCTTTAACGATTACGCTTAAAATCAAAGAAAATGCAAAATAAGAGTCTGACCTGTAATACGCCACCACCTGGTCCAGGGCTTGAATTTAGAAAATGCTCCGGGAGACCCAACAATTTTCCTAACCAGTCCATTGTAATCATTTCTAATTCTGTACAGGCAGGCGATGCTATCCATGAGAAACCAACACAACCAATACCAGCACTTATAATTTCGCCAACAATAGCTGGATACGAGTTAGCGGTAGGATAGTATGCATGAAAGTGCGGTGAATGCCAATGCGTTACCTTTATTAAAAATATTATTTGTTTTATAACTACTAATAACATTGCTGCAGATTTTTCGAGTTTAGAAATAACCGATTTGATATTTAAACTTACCCCAGGCATGATATGTTTTTCTACATCATCCAGGACTTCGCGCCAAGTTTCTGGCTTTTCAGGAGCTTCTTTCGGCAATAGGTCACAGAGATAACCGGGTTTAATACTTGGCAGCACATTACGATCACGTAAATTTTCTTTATAATCAGCTATATAATCTATAGCAGCTTTTCCAAACTCACGAAATTCTTTATCATCCATGATTCTGAGCAAATAGATTATGCGCTAACTTTATTACAAATTTTTATTTTATTATCTTAATGTTCAATGAATGACTAAAGAATCCTACAGTTTTTTTTTTCGTCGCTCGGAGTCCCGCAAAGAACTGACAGTAGGCCTAAGGAACGACGAAACTTTTAAAAGACGTACAGTTAGAGTGAACTTTCTCCTACTTTCTCCATGATTATGTACAAAAAATAATGTCGGTCGCGTGTCAAAGAAGATGCGCACTTGACTGATTCCCGTTTTAAACTTGCTTTGAAAACTTATTTGCTCAAAAACATCACGACTAATATTTTGTCCTCATTACCAACGATTCTAATTTTTAACTTAATAAATAAAATAAAAGTTGGAAAAATTTATTAATATTCTGTCTTTTTTCTACTTAAAGGAAAATTGAACAAGTAAAATGATGATTAATGTAGAAAAGAATTAATGCTTTGAAGTCAACCCAAAAATATCTTTAATTTAAAAATAATGAGAATAGATAAATTTTAATAAAAACCAAACAATAAAACATACTATTTGATGTCACAATACAAGAAGAGGTCTTCCGCGCACAATGGCAATCACTCCACTGGTCTCTGGAGCAGCCAACCCCTTCTCTTTTATACATTCTAGAGAGAAGTAGTGTTATGTATTCGGTCGTTTTTTTGTTCGCCAGTATTCAGAAGTAACAAGGAGAACATTTTTGCATTGTCTAATACTGCTTTACCTGACGCGATCTTGAAAACACTAGAAAAACGTATTTTTACAGGATAAATTAAGAATAATAAATATTTGTTTCCATATTAACCGTACATTTTTAACTCATATTGTTATTACATATTATACATTAACAGTAGTTTTCTTATTTTTTATAATGATTACAATTATAGTATTTAACTTAATTAATTTAATTAAGTAAAATAAATTAATATTGATCAAAGTGCTCGCATTAGAAATTAAAAAGTGGTAACATCTTATTTACTTAAATTATTTTTCGCACATTTTGAAAGTTTTCTAATGCTGAATTTAAAAAACCATTCCGCATTGCTTAATACATTGATGTAAGATATGTACAAAACGTAAAAATCTTTCTTACTTTTAATAAAGGGTAATACACCAGGCAGGATGGTAGGCATTACGTAGCTTTGCAATCGATTAGATAATAGATGTTTGTACAAGAAATCATAAACGATTCTTCCGGGTCAATGCACAGAAGCATTACTAAATGATGATCAAGGACCCTTTTTCAAACGTACAGGTAGACTACTACTACTACTACTACCACATTGTTTTTTTTTTATTCAAGTTCCTCAAAGCATAGCAGTAGAGATCTTAGTAAATCCTGAGATTGCATTTATTATCTCAAGTTTGTATTTTTGCAATCTTTATAACAATTTCACAGGCATTACTCCTTTTGTTCTTCTTTTCCCGCTATACAGCGTAGGTTTTAAACTATAAATCATATATATTTTTATAATTATACCTTGACGAAAGACGTACTAACTGAAAAGTGTTGATCAAAAACTTCCTTCAACGATTATCTAATTCAGCCTGGATTGGTAGAGTCTACGTTTTACAAATAAAATGTTAATTTTCTAAAATAATAGTGTTATTTATGCAGAAAATATAAAATTATTTTCCACTTAAGAAAAGTAAAGCAAAATGTTATGAAAATATAGTTAGAATGCATCTAGAATAAGAACTTTATGCGTTAAAAAACTACAAGTTCTGACAATTTTCATACACTATTACAATTTAGGAAAATCAAAGTATCAAAATAATTTGCTACTGGGCTCGTCCGGGATTTGAACCCGGGACCTCTCGCACCCGAAGCGAGAATCATACCCCTAGACCAACGAGCCGGTTGACCATTTTTTCTTATATGACTTTCACATTCATTCATCCATGAACATGCTAATGTATGAACTGTATACTTAATGATGAGCGTTTTTATATATTGTAATTCAAATCTTTAATTAAAAATTTCATTGAACTAAAGTAAAAATAATTGTAAAACTAGGGTATATTCCACATAAATTTATTATTACAATAAATAAAAACCTTTTATTTATTAATTTATTACAATAAATGATAAAATTCCTAATTTTCTTCGAAACACATTAATATAAATACATAAATAACAACTATAAATGATAAAAGTAAGCTTATATTTTATTTAGATCATGTTTAACGCTTATTCTACAGTTTTAAACATTTGTATGATGTTTGCGTTATTTATTCATAGTTATAAAGAATTTTTTTTTCTGTTAAATGAAATCGATTAATTTATAGCTATGAAATTAATTTATGCGCTCGACCAAATACTTCGATGTGCAAAATAGATGAGATCTTTGACAAGATTAAACATTCTTCCTCTTCCATCCAACAGTCGGTAATATCACTTCATTACTTAAGCTTTGTTCGAGTATGTGGTTCGTTGGTCTAGGGGTATGATTCTCGCTTAGGGTGCGAGAGGTCCCGGGTTCAAATCCCGGACGAACCCGCCATTTTTTTTTTAATTTTTTTTTTATTTGTTTCTAATAAATTAAACAGTCTTTTCAAAGAAAATTTATATAACACATTTATTACTGGAAAGCTAGCTCTTTCTAGGAACTCATGAGATTGATTGACTTGAATCTTCGTTATAACATACATCACTCAATTTTTAAACTAAAAAAATTATGATTAATTTAATAATATTTAAATTAAAATGATAAATGCTCTACGAACGATTATTCAAGTTTATTATGAAAATTTAAATTATGACCGAATGCATCCTACAGGACTCACATAGATATCTCGATTTTATTAAAGTTTTCAGGTATCTATGCTAAACTTGTATATCATAAACACATAAATTTCATAAAAAGAAACATTTTGCATTCTACAAGTGATGATTTGTTGAATAATCTCAATAAATGACAGGTTCAATATATATTAAATCTCTATCTATATTAAGTAACGCTTTAACGCTTGGGTGGGATATCCAGGGGGCGTAGCTCAGATGGTAGAGCGCTCGCTTAGCATGCGAGAGGTACCGGGATCGATACCCGGCGCCTCCAACTTTTTTGTAAATTTTTTTTTTTTTTTGGAAATATCGTCTTTTATGTTAGATATAATTTATGTGTGATTGAAAAATTATAAATGTATGCTCTTTGAGCATATATTATGCATTATATCTTTGCTCTTGCTAAAATTAATGTCTGCTTTTATGTGTACTTTTTAGTTTCACATTGTGCTATTAAATTTTAATATTTTATTGTCTTAGCTTCTCTAAACGCATTATTGATAATTCATTTCTATTCTATTAGCAAGTACTACATTAGCTTGTATGTTAAATCAAGTAGTCAATCGATTTATATTTAGAAATACAGAAATTTAATTTTCTTTTTCCAAAGCAGTTAGTAAAAAGGTTACGATAAGTGCAGACTCAGCAGAAGCATCCTGTAATTCACGACAATGGGACAAGGAATGAGATTCTATCGCAAGAGAAAATTGGAATTGTCTTGATGCTGTGTTACTTTTATTGCTTAGTGAGATTGGACATTTTTAATATATCTTAATTTACTAACTTATTTCATTAGAAAATTATTGTATTCTATAACCGTAGTTTTTTACTACTTTATATATTTTTCAGTATATTAATAAATATCTTAATAAATTTGAATATTAATATCTTATAAAAGAATTATTTGAAATATTATGCAAGATTGATGATTTGCTATTTTCTTTAACAGCCATTTAAACCACTTATTGCTAGACATTTATTTCATCTATTTTTAAATACTATGTCATAAAAATACTTGAAAAACAGTAGTATTATACATATTATCGTGCTTCGTATAATTTATTGCTATCAATATACATTTTTATGTAACCAAAATAAGTACCGGAAACTTCTATGAACATTGTTGCTGATGCGTTGAAATGACACACCTCTCAAGTCCACACCCTCAACGTTCGACGTCACGCTCTAAGCGTTTTTTTTCCTTCACTTTTTTATTCATTTTTAAAGCTACGCGCCGCGTACGTTATTTATGAGTTTTTTCCGCGAAAAGTAAAGCCTCCAGGTTACTGCAGTAGGCTCTGCTACGGTGCATTGTAATTGTCCACTCTTTGACATTATTGCTATTCATTATCTTCCTATGTATCGATGCAAGTTAATCACGTGCACCTCGTAACTGTGAAGTAATTACTGCTTGCTATGCGGTCGTGTCTAATAAAGCATACCTTTTGAAAATTAAAACCTCTATTCTTGAAGACTATTCTGTTAAATACATATAATGCTCAGAAAAAATATTCAAGTACATTTGAAAAAAATTAAGAAAGATTATTATATGTATAATACAGGAAACATAAGAATTACTGCATGATATTATAATTAACGGTATAAGTAAAAGAAATGAAATGAAATTGACATACATCAAGCATCAGTGATAAAATTGTATTGATATAAATATATCAAAAATAAATTTTAAAATAAAAATTCGCTTTTATTAAATTTCTTGTGGTGATGGTTCCGTAACTCTTTATCTTACAATGGTAGAAGATAATATCGTAAATTAATCGACACGCGATCATTGCATACTTTTACTTACATTTAGCGCATTGTTTTCTATTCTAACCAATCTTACATAACGTTGTGCTATAAGAAAACTTAAATTGTTAGATCAACCTTGTGTTTTAAGTTTAAAAAATGATTCAGGTACATATTCTAGATCAATTTATCTTTTATTTGTTTTTATAATTAATAGTTGTTACATTTAACTCTTTTCAATCTTAATCGTATTGATATATACATTTTACAAACCGTATACAAAGCAAGCAAACGCTGAGTTGAGTTAAGCCTTTTGTAATTTAATTATTCGTCCATCATCAATGTTGTAGTTGAATCTCAAGAACTTAGCATACACCGTCTAAGGCTTCCTCTTTACAGCTTGACTCGATATAATGTATTCCCTTTGTGGGCGAGCGACATCAGTATCAAAAATTTATTTCTTGTAATTCACGTTCAGTTGCTGCTAGTGTCAGTGGAATCTTCGAAGGGAATCCTAAATACCGTCAGAATATAAAATGTCCCTTTTGGTACCCTTCTAGCGAATATAAACGAAAAATGTAAAAGAAGTTTCCAAAATAATATTATTAAATATATTTGTGTACTATAGGTTCATATGCAAAACAAAGAAGAAATAAAGTTAGTATAATAAAAATGGTTAAACTAATAAGAAACAAAGACGGAAGATCAAAAAGAAAAAAAATAGTAAAAAAGAGAGCATGGATGGGAGTTATACAACAAGCTAGGTAAAATGGTAAGGATAAAACGGCTGGTGCAAGAACGAAAGTCATATTGCATGGTGGCGAAGCGAGAAAAAGAAAGAAGGGCTGTATGAACGCAAGACAACTAGAGTGAAAGAGAGGAGAGCAGGGCCCATCTTCACCCACATTGATTCTCCCTTTCTATATCCAGCGTTAACTCGTCTCCACCCGCACGTTCTCAACCCTCTTTCCATTCTCTCCTCCCCCACCTCACTGTGAAAGTGAATTTCTTCAAACTGGTGGGAGAAAAAAGGAAGCAACTCGTATCAGGGGAGAAAGAGAGGGATAGAGAAAACAGAAAAGAGCAAAAAAATATACGCAGCCTCGAAAAATCAATGCGCGTTGCCCATTGGAGGGGCGCCCTTGCGAATTCGCGTGCCCATTGGACACGACCGAGCCGAGGGTGTGGCTTAAAGATAAGCTCTCGTTGTGTCATCGCTTATATTGATCACACGCTCGCCAGCTCGAGAGCTAGCGCTACCTGCGTTCACTGCACAGTGATGTAGCTTAAAAAGCTCAAGGCGAACGCACGTCGAGAGAAATGCGCGATGAACATTGATATGAACAATATTATTTTTCCAGAAAAGATAACTTTTCCATTTTTAAAAAGAGACACTCAAGGTTGATTTTGACTGATGTTGATAAGACAAAGTTTAGAGATTATTGCATGAATTTCGGCTTATCTTGATAAGAAAAATTAATATGAGCAGATTCTTATATAGACTTTGCATGTAAATTTTCTTATTTGTACATAATCAATATTAAAGCATTTCAATTTTACAGCCATATGTACAGAGCGTTCTAAATCTGATTAAAGATGACGTTATTTATAAAATCAGAAAAATAAAATTCCCACGGTGAATTTACTAAAATAAAAATTGTAGTGATAGTACCTCTTAAATTTATTTAAAAATCAGTAGATATTTAATGAGTCTAAAAAATTTTTTTAAATATATGAATTTGTTTCGTACTATCGATGCAACATTCTTATTTAATAACATTTTTTATAAGCAAGTAAAATAACAAACATATGTTTACTTCAAACACTGTTTATTTCAAAAACATTCAATTTTTTATTCTACTATACCAGTGCCAAAAAAAAGGCAAATCTATAAGATAGATGGTGGGCAGAAAATCTCACGCCTTCTGTTTGTCATTTTCACAATTTAAATGCTGCGCGCCGCCTACGCGCACTGGCAGCTTTGCTTTATTTGTGCTGTTCCATATTTAGAGGATAGCTCTAGAAAAAGAAGGGTGGCTGTTTTGATGGATTAATTCGCGACCCGACTGGAAAGCTAGGACTGCTCTGGAAACTGCTCGTTTTTCAACTCCCGCAGTTCGTAGTACAAGAAGAAGTAGGGAAAACAGTTGTAATAATAGATTTGCTTTCATAAAACTTATGCGCTATTCTTACAATACGATAAATAAAAGGTTAGTAATTAATAATGGGTTCATATGATCCATACTTCATATTGAATACAATTGAAGAGTACCCATTTAATTAGGTACCAAATCTATTTTAAGCCTTAGTCTATGGATTTTACGTTTTATTTAAAGTATATTTCCAATCCTGAACACATGATTCAAAAATGCGTTTTTTAAGTAAGAACACGAATCTAAATAATTATAGCAGTGCATTATTGCAAATGAACATATTAAATAAAATTCTATAAAATACCTAATAGTTTTAGACATACTTTTATGAGGCCCTTAGCGTAGGCGGCGCAGATTGATTTCGAGCATGTGCGCCTTAGTCACGCTGGCATATGGCAAAGTCATGAAGCCACTAGGTGGTCTACAATATATAACTGTACCTGTCGCCATCTATAGATAGTAGTAGAGGGTCCGTAGAGTATTTTGGATATTTGTATGACAACGGGGGTTGTTCCTACAAACGCTTCTAGAAGGATTAAAGCGATGACCTGCAATTATAAACAGGACATCCCATGAGCATTCTGCTGTACTCTTCTACTGACAAATTGACAACAATTTTTTAGAACGCGTATTACGGCTACCTAAACTTCTAAATTTTAAAATACTTAAAAATTATTATTTCTCATTTTTTAGTGTATCAGAAAAATGTATTCAAATACTAAGCAATCAAGTATTGAAGTTAGAGTTAGATTATAAATTATACATTTCCTTCATACATTATAATACGCATACTGATTACAGCTCGCGGATAGATAATTATTGTAATTGTTATTTTTAACAGCAGAAATAATATGTGCAAATTTAAACAAATGATAATTTTTCTTTCATGAAACAATATGAACAAGAGTAACAAAAGATGGGGATATAGCTCAGTGGTAGAGCATTCGACTGCAGATCGAGAGGTCCCCGGTTCAAACCCGGGTGCCCCCTCTCCCCTTTTTGCCTTCTTTTTTTGAGAATCATGTTAGTTACTACTTCAAATTTATGCTATTGCAATTTTTCTAATTTTAAAATAAATGTCAAAAACACAATTTTTGGAAATTGCTTGTTATTATTGTTTGGAATTTTGTGATAAATCATGAAGATGTAAACAATTATTAAATTAATCTAAACTATACTTTACCCTAAATGATTTAGTAATAAATTAATATCTTACATTTAATCAATAGATTACAGGCATATGAAATCTACGTAAATTTAAGGATACTTATGTAATTTAACATGTTGATTACCATTTTACAAAATCTTACAAAATATATTTGAAACTCTTTTAATTATTAACAAAACGATTGATATATGAGTAACGTTAATTTGATACAACTATTCTGAAATTCGTTTACAGCAAATTTTTTTAATAAAACGTAATAGTAATTAAAATTAGTTTGATTAGGTTATAAAACAAAAGCCAACCTTTCCCAGCAGAAAGCTATAAACCATAAAGGCGTCAAAGATTCGGATAATCCACATATATTTGTGGCGGCCATGTAGGGTGCCAATACTGAACGTTCAAGCCGCAAATGGTCGAAGCTAAATATTCAGTAAATCCGTGAAATACCCGCATTGTCGCTCTTCCACTTGGTTCTGCGATACTTGCGAAGCCGATCGAGCCAATTGGCCGCTAGCCAAATGAAATGTGTACCCGACATTATAAGTCCCTTTATGGTACGCGTGGTAATATTTCCTTTAGTGTTGAAGGCGTACACCTTATAACCTGTAACGAATATTTTATTAGTCCTCTTTTTTGCAAATGAATAAAAGTAAATTTCTTTTCCTTATGCGAAACAGAACCTCATCTGTGTAAACGGAAAAATTATTTTATATAGTATACTTAAATAAACATAAATTTGATCACTATATGGATAGTGGTCAACACATTTATGTCCATATACCACATAATGGAGCCACGATGAAAAATTAACTTTAGAATTCGTAAATTTCGGGAGCTTTTGACTCCTGCACAAGTGTGACAGATTGACAAAAGCGAGTGCAGCGTATATCCTTATACATATAGGTAAATAACGATTGTGAATGAAACTGAGCCATTTAATCGCGCGCGCGACGACAGATGGGCCCCACTGAGCCACCATAATCGTCGGCAATGATCAGGGTAAGGTCCATGGCCGATCATTTCTATTCATGAGTTCAGCCAAGGATCGATGACTGTGGATTCGAAGAGTAAAGTGCGCTTTGTGAGGATTATCAGTCTCACTGTGGCGATTCATTTTTGTAATCCGGCAAAAAGTGATAAATTCGGTCATTGGCCGCAACGTTGAATGTTTGCATACAAGGGGGAATGTCGCATTTTTATACCTAATAGGTGACATCTTTGGTCAGACTGTGGGGTGTTTGAAAATATCATCAATCATAGAAAATCCTTGTTGGAAAAGCCTATTTCTCTTGAAATCGCATAGTAAAATGTTGAAAGATTTATGCAAGTAATGAAACAATGATTCGTTGAACTAAAAAATCATAAAATTGACTAGTTAACAGTGTTATATATTCTTCATGAATAATTCATTTCCGTTTCATTCGATCGTGCAAATTCAGCACGTTTTAAAAACCGATAAAATTTGTATGCAATGATGGATGTTTTAAACGAGCGCACTGAAGATTAAGTATCATTAAAAATGCATATTGATGCTAAACTGAAGTCTTACCGCGCGTATGCGATTGTTAAGAAATTTTCGCTTTTTGTTTCCTATCTGAGAAACCTCTGTGAATTATATAACGAGGTAAGTTGAGCTCCGAACGCTTTGAATACATTACAATAAAAATCGCGCAGACTAATTTCAAAGTCAATTATAATATTTTGCATAAATCTGATAATATCACGAAAAAGTTTTTGAGAAATTAACGTTTCGATAGAGTATATATAAGTGAATATATATATAGCGGTGCGCCGGAAGCCGGCAATACGCAAAATCCAAGCGCAGACTCTAACGAAATCGCGAAAAACAAACAGACGGATAAATTCAGTTGCGATAGGAGGCGCTTTGCCGGAGGGCTTCCATTTAATTTCCCGGCGTTTCCTCTTCTTAAGCGTATAAGCACGAAATCTCAGCCGAACGATTCTGCTGACCGTGGCGAAGTTCGGCCAAACTTGGACTATCTTTCTCTCCTCCGCATCAGCTCCCACACTCGAATTTGTCTTACTCGGATTCTCTCCAAGTAACGACAGAGAATCGAGCGCCGTCGATCCTCCTACACATACGGCCCGCCGGTCCTGGTGTATACATATATAAGCGCCTCATTCGTGGTAATAAAGTCGAGAGGAATTTATTATCCTGCTCGTAAAGATCGCGTTTTTATGTTGTCAGAAACGCTCGACGCGACTCGACTGCCGATGGGTAATTTAATTGACACACTATAGAGAGGATAGCGTATATATATATAACTGCTGAAGGTCGTTACGACTCTGCTCTCGTTCGCTCTTTTGCTTTCCCCCCTTCGTCCCGTTTATATACTATATATACGCGTCGGTCTGACTGTGTGTTTTTCTGACTGCGTATATAGAGCTGGTGCGCGCGAATCGCTTATAGTATAGCTGCAACGTGTGTATGTGCGAGAGGGAGAGAGATGGAGACAATGAAAATATAAGGGCGGTCGAGAACGAGTGAGCCGAGATGCATGGGGTGAAGACAATTGAATTTCATGGAGGTTTGCCCGCTTATCCAGCTAATTGGTTTGTTCATGTCGCTACGAGCATATCCGTTTTCCTTCCTGCTGTGGTCGACTCTGCTGGTGTATAGATGGCTTGCCTTTTCCGCCTTGTTTGTTTCTTATATATATTTACATTCTCGAGAGAGGCTGTCTCCTTGTTATTGATTAGCCTATTGAACTTGTCAGGAGTGTCACGTGTAACAAGTTGACTTTGGCGAAAGAGGTATCATTTTTATAAATTAGTCATTTATTATAACTTATGTCTAAAATAAAATAAGTAATAAGGAAAAATATCAATAAATTATATTCGTTAAAACATGTTTTGTGTATTATGCACGTAACTGCAAAATTTTTTTTATTTATATTAATAATTATTGTTATACCATTGTTTATTAAGAAAATAAATTTTTTGTTGTTAGATGCTTATAGTTTTAATATTTGTAATAATAACTTATTAAAAAAAAGAAAAAATTGTAATTTACAAAATTGTAATTTAACTTAAAATTGTATTTAATTGAAAAAATTGTAATTTAAAATTGTATTTAATTGAAAAAATTGTAATTTAATTAATTGTAATTTAACTTAAAATTGTATTTCTGGTTAAACGATCAATTTCCGTTTCACCAGAAATACAATTTTTAATTGTGATAAACAAAATGAAAATTTTTTTATAAATTATAACAATATCTATTCAAAATAATTAAACATTTTAACGTTAGAAATGGAAAAAAAAGAAAAAAAAATAAATTCACTCATGTACCGTTTGAGTGAATAGGCCCCGGAGGGATTCGAACCCTCGATCTCCTGTTTACTAGACAGGCGCTTTAACCAACTAAGCCACGGCGCCGGTTGACTGCGCCGTCCAATATGACGCATTTCAGAGAGTGTAGACAAAAACTACAGTTTTTCAATAAAAATTTACAAGTTTTATAAATATTTTATCAAAATTGATATTTAAAAGTTATCAAGTAATAGTCATGTTTACAAAATAATCATAATTAATGATGGTTGAAATTATATTGATAAAAACTTGTTAAGATTGGTTTCCACAATTAATCTAGATGAAGGAAAATTAATAGTGGATTACAGTGCATCTAAATTGCAATAATGTTAAGAATTCAAAATACATCCAGGAGATATTTATACTTGTTGAGGTAAAAATGTAAAACAATTGTACAAGACCATTATTGCAAATTATATAATTATTATTATTATTATTATATTCGCATATAATTATTACGGCCATGAAATTAACACTCATCTCAACATATATACATTAGCCACCATTTAAAAATCATCCCACCATAAATGAATAAGACACTCAGACTTAAAGCTTGAAAGAGAAATATCTTTCTTTCAAGAAGAATAAAAACATGTAGTATACGAGCGCAATCGAAATGAAAACACACAGCGCGCGCGCGCGAGTATTTTCCAGCAGACTCTATAATTTGGAACTTTATACATCTCACCGAGTGGGTGAAGCAATATACATAGACAGATATATGTACATACATACACGTAGACGAGTGAAAAAGGAGGGAAGATAAGCGAGGAGAAGAGGGAAAGAAGAGGAGGGGATATATACCGCGAGCGCGCGAAAAGTCTCGGGTGCTCCGCGAAGTACTTTTGTTTTTTATGCGAAAAGTCGTGGCCGCCTGGCAGAATGAAAAACGAGAAGAACCCGCGAATCGTCGTAAATTCTCGCTCGGATGGCTAGCCGTAAAATATAGAGGTGGCTACGCTCTGCATATGTCATCCGCTCTCGCTCACACATGTATATATACCCGCAAAACGCGCGCGCGCGAGAGAGACCGGAGGGATGAAACATATATATATATATAGGTGGGGGAGTAGTAGTTCTCCTCTTCGTATCACACACTCACACACATGCAGCACTTGTACACAGGAATTTGCTCGAATTCTTTCCCCGAGAAAGCAGTCGCTCACGCAATTGCGGCCGCCCATATACACATATAGGTATATATATACACTCAGCCGACGCGCTGTGGTTACGCAAAGTAATATTGGAAAGGACGGGGCGCAAGATGTAGGGAATATGCTAAGATACATTTTGCGGCATCAGACCGACGGCTATATCGCTCCTCGCGTCGAGGAGATGGAAATTTCCGCGAAGAGCTTCTCATCCTCGTCGTCGCGAATGGTGCCGAACACTTTGTTTTCCGCGAGTCTTTGGTCTCTTTTTATACGACCCCCCCCCCTCCCCCCTTCTTCTTCTCTCTATATTATACGTTCCGCGTCTTGGCTGTTCCTTTTGCACGTCCGATGCTCTTTTTTGCTGCTCTGCGCGCTATCGCGAACAATGCGGCATGCTCTGCATGGCTTCGGCTTTATCATGTATGTACAACGCGGTGTATAGTATTCTACTAAATTACACTGGTTCTTAGCTTTAGCTTTTTTTTAAATTTCGTAAAATTTTAATTTTGGTTAATATTGGATCTGATAATTTATCAGAGTATAGATTTATTGGCGAAGAATATGATATAATTTTATAAATGCCACCAACTGTACATCAATTCATACGGGACTACAGCAATTATATCGACTCAAAGATGTTCGATAGCGTAAGTGCGTGGATTTAAAAGTTGATAAATTTACATTATCAGAAGTTCACGTGTGTTCTTTCTAGGAATCGAACAAAAAAACTTGTACTGTTAATGATCTTGCGCGCACTTGACTCTGTTTTTGCATGTTGTATTATACCCGATATCGTTAGATAAGCAAGTCAAGCGTCGCTAATTTCTTGATTTTTCTTGGATAAGGTGCGCTCGGCAAAATCTTATAACTGAGTTGCTCGTTGCGAGATGCTTCATTCTCCAACACATTTGGGTTCGACTCAATAAGACTGACATATAAATACTAAAACTTTTGCAATTTAGTTTCTTTGTATATACCGACGAATAAAAAAGTATTGCAAAAGTAGTGCACTCCTAAGCAATACCAACGAGCTTAATTCCATCAACCGCTAAAGATCTTCAATCCGATCGTTTCCCGCAGCAGCAGCAACTCGAAAAGTCCAAGACACGCAACAACTATGGCCAAAGGCACATCGGCATAGACACATGGCAGCCGCCAAGCCGCGCTGTACGCGATATAGCATACGCGTAGGCGCGTCGCGGCGAGCTTTCACGTATATATATACATAGGTATACAAGCTCGACTTGGGCGAAGTGAGTGTCACGTTCCCATGGCAACGGCCGCGACTCCGCCCCCGCGTCGTCCTTCTCTCTCACTCGTAGCTCGAGCCTGCACCCCCGCGGTTCGATAATCTCACCTCCTCTTTCTCTCGCGCGCGCAAGCACAGACGAAACTCGCCCCGTCGATGCGCTGCTCCACATTTTTCCAAGCTCCTGACGAGCTTTCCCGTAGGTACTGCGGCTTTCTATCCTTCTCTTTCTCTGTATGTGTGTATGCGTACGCACGTGACGAGTGCGGCGAACGAGCCTCGGCAATAATATCGGAAAATACAGGCGCGGGCAAAATATAAGCCGTCTGTCGATGCTGTCCGGGTACTCGTACCGACGCTTTTAAATGTTTTGCTTCGCAAAAGCTCGCTTTGCCTTTTTTGCCTGAAGAGAGGATGCGTGCGTGTATTTGCGGTAGTATCGTATAGATGCGTATTTTGCCGAGTCCAAGTTTGTATTTTGTTTTTTGCTGTATAAGTATATATGTGGAGAGAAAATTGAAAGGGTGTATTTCGTGGAAATATTCGAAAGATGTATAGTGAAGGGCGATATCAATCTCTTCCGAAAACTGGGTTGCATGATATACGAAAAACGAGATACCTTGTTTTTCATCAAATGAAATGAAAATAATTGTTCTCGAATAACTCGTCGTCTGCCAACACGTATTACACTCCGCACTGTCGCCTTTCCACGATCCATAAATTCACGCCTGGAGTTTCAAGTAACAACAAATATTTTAGAAAGTTTGAAAATAGAAGTGCGCGGTATGGTGCGATCGTAAGTCTGTTACCTGCACCTTCCCTATACACATATATATACATCCCCGATATCAGAAGACCATACGACACCAGCGAGACTCTCTTTCTCCCTCTTTCTCGCGCTCGCGGGATGGTTCAATTTTGTTGAGTGCATCCAACGGGTGACTCGCTCGCTATATATATACTCGCTTCTCTCTCTCTCTCTCTCTCTTTCTCTGTGCCACGTTGCTCTCGTTCATGCTATATACACGTGGACGTCAATACTTGCTCTGTCTCTCTCTCTCCTAGACTCACCGATATACACCAGTTCCCCTCCGCACGAAGTCCAAGTGTTCAACGTCGACTGCAGTGATTCACGAACTTGCAATAAAATGCGTCTGACCATTCGTCATTTCGAAAAAGAGCTGGAGAAGAAAGCGTCGAGGTCGTTATTAAGGAAAAGAAAAGCGGAAATCTAATGCGCGACGATGGAGTAGGTAATTGTGTGTGTTCTTGGCGAGAAGTAGGTTTGATTAACAGGGGGTTGGTCTTTTTATTACTGCTTGACTTGATAAAGTCAGCAAGAAGAAAGCTGCTCCGCAAATTTTTACCAGAATCAACGCTGTAATATAGATTATATTCACGCGCGGTAGGAAAAGTTGAAAGAGTGAGGGAATTATTATATAAGGGGATAAGCTAAATTAAACAAAAAAAAATTTTAAGTATTTCAAAATTCTCGTATCATAGTCTCTGATGAAAAAGGATGCCATACAGAATTCCGAGCAATCATAAAGTTGTCATCCTGCCGAGTACATTTTTTTGACGAAAGTCAGCTTTCAATCCGAACTTATGAAATTGAAAATTAACCTCCTTTAATTTTGCCGAGCAAAGAAACCGAGAGTAAAGTCAAACTAAAACAATTCCATAAAAAAAACCCACAACCTCCGCTACAACCCTCCCTCCAAAACCAACCCTCACATTAGCAGCCAGCTGAACGACGATCATATCGCCTCCTCTCAATGTACAGCCGCGAATCTCTGGTCAACCCTTAAAAAAAACGCTCTCGAGCATTTCGTTAAAATTCTTTCCGCCCACGAGCGCCGACAAAGGAAGAAGCGCCTCTCCACCTAGGAGTATACACACACACATATACCCCCCACACATACACATATACATCGGCGTTCCGGGACTGCGCGCAGGCGTGCAGCAGAAGCAGCAGCAGCAGCCCCACCAGGAAAAGGGACGACCTCCTCTCTCGCTCCCGGGCGCGCAACAACCCCCGCAGACAGAGACGCGCGCATAGCGAGTCGGCGTTATATTCCCGTCATCTCCAGCCGCCGCACTCGCTCGCGTACTTTTCTACCCGGCGCTATAATCGAATCGGCTCACGCAGTCCATATACCTGATACTGGAAATCGCTTTTGTGCTCGTGTGCGTGTGTGTGTTTGTATATACATGTATACAGAGAAAAAGTGCGCGAATGTACACTAATACTAATCAATGACGCGAGCTTCGTATACGAAGAAGAAGAAGAGGCATATAACGAGCGCATCGGGATAATAATGCCCACTGCATTATCGAAGATGCGGAGGATGGAATTCGGTGCTCGGAGGGTCTGCTGATCCTTTTTTCGAGCGGCGTGCATTTACATCGAGGCGCGCGCTCATGCGAGAGCAAAAAGCCCGATGCTGCCTGTGGACGTCGATCGCGAGTTGAATTTTCGGAAGCCGCTCAGCAGTAGCACACGCGATTGATGAATGGGCTCGGATTATTCATATGTGCCGGGGGATTCGCAGAACCGGCCGCACGGCAGAGTTTTTCCAAGAGACACTGCACGAGAAAGAGAGAAAGATAGTGTGCAGTGTCTGTGTGTGTGTCCGGCTGACGATGCTGCGGTGGTATAATAATATATATAACGAGAATCAATCGACGCAGTGAGATAGCCTCTGCCGATCGGCTCGTGAGAGTACAGAAGAGATTTTCGCGGCAAGGTTATGGCCAAGATAAACCGGGAGCCAGCAGCAGCAGCAGCAGCAGCAGCAGCGATAAGCGCGCGTAGCGTTTTGTTTGCTCGCTGCTCGGCTCCGACGGCCGCTCGACGACTACTGCCGAACTGATTGTGCGAGTGCGCGACAGCCGCGGTGTCCGATCGGACGTCCCTTTTGTGTGTGTTGTCGATATCCGCTCGTGCGCGTATTTACCAATAAAACTGAATCAAAGTCCGCGGATCAGTTAGTGACAAACTGGTGGCAACAAATCGTCTAGACGCTGGAGCTGTATCTGCCGTACGCGCCGCTGCCGGGAGGCGGCGGCATCCTCCCGGCGGTTAGTTCGGCTGTGGGCACCTGCCGTCCGGTCTTACTCGGTGGCGTCGACCTGTCCATGTCGGCGGCGGTCCAGCAGCCGACCGGTAACACTCCTGGTGCTCTGGTACCGGGTAGTCAATTGNAAGCGCCACCGGGACTCATATCGTTACCGCCATTGGCTGCGGCAGCTGCGGCTGCCGCAGCGGCTGCTGGACCCATTATGATGTCGAGGACCGGGCAGGGACACTCGCCGTTACCGCTACCGCCGCCGACGGTGCATCAGGAACATCAGACCGACTGCGTTGCCGACGGACCGCCGAATCCTGATGTGCTGCTTGCTTTGCTCGCGAGGAACAAGAAGCTGGAAGGTAAATGTTGATTGTGTGCGAATTATGTGTGTGTAAGGAACGTCGTGAGGATAGAAGATTGTAAGGAGTTTTTTTTAGTTGACATTCCACAGCTGCGTCAAAAGTATCCGACAGCCTACTTGAAATGGGATTGCGATCAATTTGTACGCCGAAGATAGTTTTCTCGACAGTCGATACTTTTGACAAGCGATTTTGATGCTTCATTTACTTGGCGTTGTAACGGTTTTGGAAAAATTTCTGTCGAGTCGAAATTTATAAATATGACACTCTAAATTAGGTTATCGCGGTAAATACCTTCGATTGCAATCAGTTAGGCTATTATTAGAAGGTTTGCTATTGTCAATTTCTCGCGCGTTTTTGTTGATGCTTTTCAGGTAAACAAAATATCGTCGGGTACTCCTAAACGATAAGTTTCGTTTATTAAGAATTGAAAATGCATCCGTTCTTTCTGAAGATTCTATCGTGATACGGCCGTGATTTTTGTCCAAATTATTTCATTTTTCTCGTACTCACATCTTTTTATCGATGGTTGCACTAAAAGTTAAATTGATCAATAAAAGGCCACGTATTAAGTGAAATTTCATTACTCTGTTGGTAACTGTAAATTTGTTTTAGCGCTCAACTTGGTAGGTTAATCAACTGAACCCTCTTATAGTCAAACTTTTTTTTTGAAAAATGTATTGAATTTATAACCATATCTTCAATGCACTTGTTTCAATATGAATTTTCTTAGTATACCTCAAATCTTTGTATTAATAATAGAATGTTTTCTTTATTGTTATTTTTAATACATCTAAGAGTATGCAGATTATGCATGTTTATAGTATAAAGCATGGCTGTCATCGACATTTTTCTGATAAACAAGCGTCTATTTTCATTACAACAACTTACGCAGAGAACAAAATCCACAACTCTGACAGTGTACAAGCATGCGGAATCAGTCGTATCAGCGCCAAATCCGAGTAGCCGTAAAGCAAAACACTGTTTGATCTTCCCGGCTCTCTGTCTCTCTCCTGCGAAGATAGGTGGGCATAAACACTTTCTCAATTCCCTCATCACGATCTGGGTACGGAATGTATATATAGAGGTGTGCCACCTAGGCCAAAACTGCGCTGTCCAGCTGTTGGTTTAAGAAAGTGTAATTAATACAAAATTTCAATAATTCGGTTATTAATAGCACTGATAAGTATATTACCACATTCTACACATGCGATAAAACCTCGAAAGAAATTATGACAATAGTATAAAGTATCAGCAAAAAAAAACTCTTGAACGCAAGCAGCGCGATGGGAGAGCTATACCGATATGTCAGTTCTAAGAAAAAGAGAAAAGAAAGATTCTATGATAATGATAAGGATAAAACGCGGAGAAATCGTCTGCTTTCGGATACATCAGCAGCTCTCCGACAATTCAGAAACTCGATGTACTATCGCGAACAATGTAGAATAAATGTTTTCTTCGTTACATCACTTCTTGCGATTAAGAATCTCCTATAAACAGTCATGAATACCACCACGTTTTCGCCAACTTTTTTTCCCGATGCGTATAACGAACGCGTATAGACAAAACAACGCCGAGGAATCCAAAGAATTCAACGCGCGTCCAGCACCGAACGCTTCTCATTCCTCAAAAGCACGAGCGCGCGCTCTCGAGGTCCGGCAAGATTAAACAAGCTCCTGCGCGCGTGCAACAGATTGATCGCGGCCACTGCAGTTCTGACCCTTGCATAATGAACACACACACACACACACATACACAGTTTACTTATATGTATATACACAGATTTTTCTCGAAAGCTCGCGATAACCTGGAGGCGCTCGAGTATAGAGTATACTTGAGTTATTCATCGGCTCAATCTCGGTGAGTGGAGCAAGGTCGTATACGGGCTAGGCCGTTTAATTATGCACTGCTCGAGTGAATTCCGGTACCGCAGACAGAGAGAGAGAGAGAGAGGAGCGACAGGGCTTATGACGCCGTCGCGGTCCCATAACCGAGTTATTAATCGGCTTCTCCGCTGAATATTCAACTTCGCCGCCTCTCGCGTGTCGGCTCAAGGGAGATTCGAGCTTTATAGCTGCTACTGTGCTTTGACATTACGGTATCGGCTGTTCTGCTTTATCTCGCTTGTGCTGCACTTGCGAAATGCTATACAGTAACGTCATAACGATCGGCAACTGGAATTTTAGGACTACCGAGATTCCTTCTACTGACCTGATTTCGAGGCTTTGCTTGTGTATTGTGTACTTATGGTACATTCAACGCAGGGATTGAAAAGAAAAAATGAGTTTAAATTTATATAGAGTTATCACTTCTGCGGGCATTATTTACGAGCACACAGAATCAAGACTACGAAGGTCAAGCGAATGAATTATTGTGTATTGGAAAAAAAAATCGAGCAAAATAAACCAAGATAAAGCGCCGCGTCGTAGTCTTCTCGCGCTTTATCAGTCTCCCGCGGTCGTCGCCGGCGTGTGTTCAGAAAAATTCGAGATATTGCCAATTCGACTTGCAAAACAATGACAACCTTGATATTAGAAACCCAAAAAGTGTTCGTTATCGTCATCGCCAATCCGAATACACCACGTCGATCTTTCCGTCTAATTCCCTAATAACGAGTCTCTTTCGATTCGCCGGTGTCTATATCATACGCACTCAAGTCAAAGGTATATACTCGTACATACATAATCCTGCGCACACTAACCAATATCGGCAAAAAGGATTTCCGAGCGCGCGCATAAAAAAAGGTATATATTGTAGCCGAATTGCGCGAAGGGAAGGAAGGAACACACGGAGAAAGGAAAGTAAGAGCAGCGGCGGTATAGTGTGTTGCTCGTGGGAGGGTCAGTCGGTGGATATTTTAATAAGGTAAGTGCTGCAAGGCCGTACACAGGCTTTCCCCGATGGCAGAGCGGTTTAATCATGTAATGTATTCGAAGGCCTGGCCGCGTGCTGCTGCTGCTGCTCTATACTGATGCCACCACCCCGCAATCAATACGATATTGCTTCGGCTACGATAACGGATGTACTTTATCCTAAATCTAAACTCGAGCGCGGGAAAGAGAGTGAGTTTACAGGGCGCAAAACGCCGGCTTCAAAGTGATGTTGGGTATAGTTTTTTCTTGTGCGGTATGCGTGATGTTGTATTTTTTTTTTTTTTGGATATTAAAAAGCGTTGTCTTTCTGGAATATTTTCATATGATTTTATCTGCAGCAACGTTTGTTTACGCAGACAATTAATATTGATAAAATTTCTTTCGTTCTTTATAATATGTAATACGCACTCTGAAAAATTATATCAAAATATTCATCGAAAATAACCATAGCTATCCTCCGTCGGTTTATACATTCAAGCTTATATGCATAAAGCATATAAATGAAGCTCGAAATCCAAATAAATCTACCCATGAGTTTCCATTACAGTTCAATAATAGAATCTCGCAGAGTATCTTTGATAATAATTAATACCGTTAATGGATATGCCAATGGCTTCTCACACATCAGCTGCTAATAAGCTCGCCGGAGATAATGCAGGACTTTTGCCACTCGAAACTCTGGCACGCTTATTCCAGGAAGCGCGCATTATCACTACTATCCGCTGATTAATTTCTATATACGATTACAATACGCAAACGTGAGCCGGTATTTCTCACGTGCATGATGGAGCTCGTACACTCGAAATGTGCACTTTGATCGGAAAAATCGCGTCTTATCCAGCTCCTATTATATATAGTTGAAGCAAATGAATTTGCACGATAAAACGCGATCTCGAGTATTTTATTTATTGCCGAACGTGCGTCGAGGAATTTTTCCTTTTGAAAAATGCGATAGCACACAGCAGTGGAAGCGGACAAAACTTTGCTTTGGAGTTGTCGGACTCGGCGAGGGTGGATGGAATATTACGGGGTTGTCACGGCGGAGAGAGGGGCTGCTACGCCGGGCTAAAAGGAAAATGGCGACTGGCGCGGTTGTACGTTCGGTGAGCAAAGACGCTGTAGAATCTTCTTGAAGAAGAGGGAAGAATCGAATTTGCATGAATTATCTGTCGGTCTACGCGGGGGAAGACTGTTTTTTTGAATTTTTGTAGAGTTTATGCTTGAGATATTTATTTTACTTCGAAACGTTAATTATATGAAATCAGAACAGCAGTAAATCACACGTATAATATTTATACGTTCCTGAGATACTAATACTAGTATAAATATAGGAAACGCGCGTTTGTCAAATTTATGTATTCTTAATAGGAACCGTACAGTCGATGCTCCTGTCAAACAATAAAATACTGGCTAATTCGAGTTTACTTCTTTGTCCGACTCCATCAATTACTTTTTCACCATTTCCCCCCTTTCTCTTATCTTTTGCGGCGTGATTCGATCCCTCGCGACCAATCATTTCGACACACGGTAACTTGCGGGCAGAGAATCGTCTATTAACGAAATTTCAAATAACTCGGAATTAAAAAAAAAGGAATGTATATATTTCAGGCGTACCACATTTTCACAGTCTGATAAGGAAATTCCTTATTCAATATCTGACATATAGTACAGCTGGCATATCTCGAATTAATGCAGCTGATAAGTACAATTGCATTGACTATTTCATAGGAAGTCTGTCTCATTCATAAATTCAAAATCTAATTCATTAGCGCAGTCATCGCATATAGACGTCTGAATTATTATGCGCTTTAACAGTGCAGTATATTAGTATATCTCAGTCTGAGGAAAGAATTGAAAATTTTCGATATCCTAGAATCTACGCTCCAACATCACAGAAAAAGCAAACTGCATACAGCCGCAGTTAAAAATGTCCCCGATTTTTTGCGAAGAAATAACGAGATATCGGAATAAACGCGAGCAGAGGAGGAAAAAGCGCGCGAGCTTCGCAACTTCGCGGTATTATCGACTCTTTTATTTCATACTCTCTTTGGCGTTCTCCTCTCGATCGTCTGATGGCTTAAAACGTTGGGCATCAGATCAGGCTTTTTAGCGCCGCGAAAGCGGCCCTCATCGTTATGGATGACTTATTACTATGAGAAAAAGTGTCGGAGAGTCGTTCTCCCCGGCACGCGTCGCGTCCTTCCTCTATATCGGGTTACAAAGTGCTCGAGACTCGCCCTTTCTCTCTCTCTCTCTCTCCTGCACGTATTATCGTATTAGGAAGTTTTTTGGCGTGTGAAGCAGCGATGCATTCCGATCCGAAATTTTTCGCCGCGGGCTATCGATCATTCGCTTTTCGTTTTTCTATCCGCCGCGCGCGCGCGTTGGTTTGGTTTGTTATTTCCTTTCTTTTTTTCTTCTTTATATACGAGAGCTTCTCTCTGGCCCAGTGACATAGCCGAGCGTGCTATACTCGTGCGAATGCGCTTCCTTATATGTTTGTACGGATATATAAAGGCGGCGGCGCTCTTTTTGTCCTGAATATGTATACCGAGCGAGCCTCTCTCGTTAGTTATACAAATATACACGAGAGCGCAAGGCATTCCGGTCAGTGCGGGTATAAGTACGAGCTTTTATTTACATATGAATTCGCGGGGACTGGACTTTTTCTGCGAGTAAATTTTATGTAAGAATTATATAGTTGTGGCGAGACTCGTTGAATTGCATGAATTGAAATGTTGTCGTGCGTGTAAAAAGGCATTTGATTGATTGCGAGAGGCTGTACCTTGATTCTCAATGCGATTTAAAAAGTGATACGCGGCGAATATTATTATACTGTCAATATAAATAATCAAAGCTGTCCAGCCAAAATTAGTGAATTTCCAAAAATAGGACTAATTGACTCGGAAATCTATTGACACAAGACATCGCGACCTCGGGAAAATCCGTCCCTCCGCACAAGAGTAATCCGAGCCGTTCCTCTCCACACGTGGGAAAGAGCAGCATCAGAGCAAAAGCCGCGCGTCCGATCAAAGCTCGCGGCTAAACAACGCCCGGGGCGTGTTCGCGGTGGTGTGTTCACTTATGGACGGCTCTCTCTCTCTCTCTCTGTAGACGGCACGTGCATCGTCTCCTCCAGGGTCTGTTTGCCCTAGTCGTAATCATATACGGCATTGTCGAGCTCGCCGCAGAAATCCATTGTGCGAGAGTGTTTGCGCGACGCGCGATTGCAGATTAAGTGGCCCTTGATGGGAACTAAACTGTTTGCCGGTTCCAGAGCGAGAGGGACTATACTTATGTATGTTGCACGTGTGTAGTGATTATATCAAGTGTTTTTTCTTGGTGAGGTGGGCGGATTTTTCCGGTGATCTGTGTTTTTGGGCTTTTTGGGGGTATAATTGTAATGACTCGTACATTGTATTTGAAGCTATACCGAGGATCGAGAAGCTCGAGTACCGAGATTGTCTCCTGCGATAATCGCTGGTTATCTGTCTTGGGTTAACTTCGTTGTAAGTTATTGTCAGACGAAGATAAGACTGTAGGCGCCCGGAGCCCGTCGAATCTCCTGCTTAAAACGGCAGAACTATAACGTAAAAACTCCTTCATTTTTATTTTTCGTTTTAATTTAATTTCAGTTTCTCTTCAATTTTTTGTTTTAGACACAAAACTAGCTACGAACAATAAGCGTGATAAAACCGAGGAAAAGCGTAAGTTTTGTTATTATTATTTTTCCATTATTTCATTTTAAGTTTCGAAAAAAATAAAACTCTCTGCATCACGCATCAAAGCGTGCGGATTAAACACGAGAGCGTCAGCCAGGTGTGAGCTTGTGAATGTTATCGCAGCAGTACCTACAAGTACACGCATACACATATCAAAGCGCACGCGGATGATCGCGATGTTTATTAGCCTTTGAAGTGCGCGTATCATCCCGAAAAGCAGAGGCTCTTCTTTGCTCTCTCTCTCTCACATGTATAATAGCACTCGAAAGCCTGTGCAAACGTATATATACCTCCCCATATGCCGTCCCGCAAAGCCGAGCGTCCAGTCTCTCTCTCTCTCCTCAAATGCTCGGCAGTTGGCCCCGAGCTCTTGACTGCAGCAACAGTAGCGACAATGGCTTTGTTGCGCCGACGATTAGGAGTTACTTTTGCGAGCTCTGCTCTTTATCATCAGCAGAGGAAAAGGTGTGCTGAGCGTCGGGGATGAGAAAAGGGCGCAAAGTGCCACTCGTCCCTACGTGTGTTTTATATGTAACGGATATTATGCGGGTATGCGTATATAGGGCTATCAAGAGAATCTCGCTGGTTTGTTCATGCGTGTAGGTGATCAAGGGATCTTTAAACTCGACTTTCTTTGGAAATAATTTGTCATGCTTATCTCTTATTGATTACCGGCAAGCACTATTGTGATTCACGATCGTATAATATGAAGCGTAATTTTTAGTCTAATCTATTAGTGACTCACGAAATATTTACCAAAATGCACAGTCCTTCAAGCCAACAACAAAAGAGCTCCAGAGGTTGCAGCTCCTCATTAGCATAAACACAAAAATAACAATCAAACCGCTGGCAGACACTTGACACACGAAACCACACACGCGTCGGACTTTAGAAAATCAGCCGAGACAAAACAGCCGAAACAAACGGAACCAAAATGACAAAACAACTTTTCACTCGCCCCGACAACCGCCTCTGCCTTAAAAAATTTTTTTTTCAATCGCAAAAAAAAACGAAATAGAAGCGGGAGAGAGAAGAGTGATTACACTCGCAAAGGCGTGAGCGGTCATATACGTTTGGGAGCAGTATACACACGCAGATGAGCACATGGCGTCGGTTTATTGTTCGCCACGTGCCGGGACACGTGGATTGTTCATTCCGCCATCGGCGTGTGCGCGCTATATAGCTGTAAAATGGAAACGACGATGAAAAGCACAATTGCCAGAGCGGAAAAATGACGGAGGAGTCGCTCTACATGGGGCCAAAGACAACAACAACAACTGCGGATGAGCAGGTCCTTGTAAAGTGCGTGTCGCGTGCTGCAGTCGAACGTTACTACTACTACTACTACTACTGAATCAATGCGATCGATGATTGATTGCAAACGCGAACGACTCAAGGAATATAAGGGAGGAGGTGTGTAGCATGTGGCCTTTACACGTGTTGTATTGTAGAGTTCTCGTTTTAACTTTTGACGTGCGATCGGTTATATTGTGCATCGGCTATTGATTTTGAGACGCGAATGAAAAGGCGGGAACATATTGCGTTTTGAATATACATTCGAACGGTTGTTATTTTGCGTTGCTCTTTTAATAACAAAATACAAACAATCACGAAAGAAGTCACGAGTTTTGTCATTAACGCTCTCTCACATTATATACAGCCGTCACGCGTTATAGACTTTATGGAAGTAGGGACTATATAGCGCGTAAATCGATAAAGTTCACCGAAGTCCACAACTCATTTAAGATAATTGCTCGACTGCCACAGCAGCAGGCTCTTTCCTCCTCTTCCTCCTTTTTTCCTTTTTTTTCGTTCCTTCTCTCCACGTCCGAGCGTATCTTCCTCTCGTTTTCCCGGTCTCTACGCCATTTGTCTTTTTCTCCGCGAACCATATATATATATATATATGTATATTCTCCCGAGTCCACCAAGAACTCGCTCTCTCTCTCTTGCGCGCGCGCGCGCACTTTATCGTGTCCCAGGGCCGTTGCGGTCGCGTTCATAACCCAAATGCATAAGTTATCCGCCGCTGCCACATGTGTGCTCTCGCAAGATGTCTTACTTTGCTGCAGTTCATTAAAAAGACTATCTTCCCGCGCGTTCAACAAGTACTTAGTTCATAGACTCTGCGCTGCTTGATGTTTCTTTCTCGTATTCGTGCGGATTTTGGTACACGAGCTACACTGTTACGTCAGCTCTATTATATCCATACTCGCTTCTCGATAATTACCGTCGCTTTGTCAAAAAAAAAAAAAAAACCTCGCTTACGCATAAAAGGCTAGACTTTGCACAGTCAAGCCTGTTGTTGTACAATATGGGCAAAAGTCAACGTTCCAGATTCTCTCTCTTTCAATAACAGTCAGTTTGGCCTGACTTAATAGATACATAAAAGCCCAGGCGCGGAGTCTAGGACAACAAAGGCAATCTCTCCTCTACTGGCCGATGCTTTTCAAACTCTACAGGCAAAATAGCCTGGTATACATACATACAATACCTGCTGGGCCCGTCTGCAACAAAACCTACATATATATATATATATGGTATATATACGGGATGGGAGAGACCCCGTGCGGAGTGACGCTTGAATTTATGGTGTCGCTTGGCATTGTCGCGGGATATATATGCCACGAACGCGGAAAAATGTTCTCGGCGCCAAATCGTCCGTGGAAGAGACGCCAGAGTCGTCGGTTGTTGCTGTGCACGAGATTCCGTTTATCTCTCGGGACGATTTCAAAATCGCCGCTTTTTTTGTCTCTAGACTGACGATGCGCGCTATTTTTTTTTTCTGTGTCAACGCCGGCCACGCGTTCAAAGGTTAGCGATCGATAACGAGTCTGTGTATATATGCGTAAATGCATGCGGGAAAATAAAAGGCTTTCAGTTTTATTGAAAAGTATTTAAAATTTTAAAGAGAGAAACGTTCTTTTAATCATTCTAAAATAGACACAATTCAATCTCTATCCGCAGTGTATACACAATGGAGTATATATACATAAGCGTCGATCTCATCCTGTATATAAATGATCGAGGCACGAGTATATAAGTCTATATTATATATAGAGCGAAATAATATTCTATTTCTCTCGTATATAGAGGCACCCCGGCGTCGGCGGCGCCATGGAACCATAGAACGCGTCGCTCCGACGGAAAAGGAAACGCCCATGCTTTTACCGCAGAGAGACTGAATGGGCCCATAGAATAGCCGCTAAATGCGACAAAACCGTGACATCCTGCGAGGCACGAGTCGCCACGTGACCGGTAGCTTTGAGTTTTTGCCGACTATGTATATAACGTGTGGTGGTCTTTACACGCTGCTTTTTCGCTTCTTTGTTGTCTGAAGTACTCGTTTAGTGCAAACACACTTGAGCATCGGAGAGAGAGAGGAAGTGATTAGAGCTGTTTTCACGGAGAAAAAAGAAACGCTATAGTGATGCGTGAGTAATGACCGGTAAAACAAAAAAGTACTGATGGCCTTTCCTCCACCACATAAATACTCTGAATTTCCGACCAGCGAAGATAGGTGGCGCATAGGCACTTTCCACTTTCCCTCGTCACTTAAAGCCGCGCAGACTGTAAATATAATACCGGTATGTTAACCATGCCAAAGCTGCCGTCTCTTCGGTCTACTACTGCTTGAGTCGCTCATGCTATAACTGCTTGAGTCGCAGCATCTGCCATAACGATTTTCAAATTGTTATCTGCTTATCGTAATGCAAAACGTGTAGATGATAGTCTGGCAAATAACCCACTTCACCTATTAGAAATAATAAAAACGTAACAACAAGTGACTAATACGTTTTAACATTACCGATTACAGCATTATCAAGAAAAAAAGGAACTCTTTCATAAAAAAAAGAGCAAATCCGCAATACCAGAGAGAAAAAGAGAATAATGGCGAAAATCCGCTCGCGATCCAGAATACCGTCGAAATAAAAAAAAAGAATGAATACGCACGTCGAGCCCTTTATTAATCGGTGCATTGAACCAACTCTCTCTCTCTCTTCGGCGGTGCGGGATTTCGGTCGAACATCGGCGGTCGATCGAGGGAGTTTAATCAACCGACCGACCAGTACAGATCTCTCTCTCTCTTTCGGATTTTTTAATAATAAGGCTGCAACGGAGCGTTATACATATAGTTTTTTTTCCTTCCGTTTCAAATCCGCGAAGCCCGCGCGCGGGCGGCCTATTCTTTCTCGCATCATGGAGAGAATTTCTCGGGCTTCGCCGGTCATTGTTGAGCGAGATAAATAGAGAGTCAGGGCCGAATAACCGAAGCTATAATACAATATAGACGTGGACCGAGCGATAAAGGCGATTTACGATTGAATTCGGGGATTTGAAATATGAAATGAAACTCTTTGCATTAATTTATTAATTGTGTACACACACGCATCACACATTATCATCTAGAGTGTAAAACAGAACGACCCGAACAATGCAACCCCTTACACAAAAGCCCTCGAAACTTGACTTCCTCCCTTATAGCGCACCGGTAGTCAGAGTGAAAAAGAAAAACAACAAAATCACGGCCGTCAAAAGTCTGACCAAAGGCTCTCTCGAGTAGCGAAGATAATAAGAACGAAAAAAAAAACACATATCGTCCTCTAATAACCCTCATTGACACCCCTTTCTCCGGATCGCTGCGGGGTCGAGCTCTGTTTTCGTTTCAATTTCCACCCCTCGACGCGCGTATATATAGGGACAGATGGCGAGCGCTGCTATATACTGCAACGGAGCGCTGTGGCGGCGACGACAGTGAGGGAAGTGAGTAGTAGACCGAGAAGCGGGGATCGAAATGATTGAACAAGTCAATGTTTGCCTGTGGCTCGTGCTCTCTCGCGTGCGGCTAACTTGCTTAGTGAATCCGTTTGCTTTGCGGACCGATCTCTCTCTCTCTCTCTCTCTCGCTGCGTGTGTATTATATGCGTGCGTATATATAGCTGCGTGTAGTGTGGAGAACCTCTTGAGAAAGGAAGATGTAGACTCGTAATCGATGCTAATAATAACACTTGAGGTGACACGCGGTGGATAGAATCATCTGAGAGAGAGAAAATCGTTATGACACTATTTATATATTAATTGAATAAACAAAAAACCGCGGAATAATTAAGCGAAAAATCGGCGCTATAATATCATATCGCGTCTATACTCGCGTTTATTTATTAACCAGAGTAAACAGACTGACTCCGGGAGAGAAGAGAAGGAGCGAGAGAGCGCGCAATTTTACGATCGAACCGATCAGACAAGGGATTTCCGAGCAAACAGTAGACTTGCGCCAACAGGCCTGCGGCTGAATTTACAATTTTCTCCGTTGCTCTTTTTGCCATCAAAATGCCCTCGAGCTTGCGTGATTTTTTTTTTGTTTTTTCGAAAAATCGTCAATCCGACCACGTATACAGCCGACGGATGCTCTCTCTCTCTCTCTCGGCTCTATATATCGACAAACATAGGTGTACACGTGGGAAGCCGCAGTATGACCGACTATGTATGTATACTGCACGTCGAGTGTTTTAGTTTAACTCGATGAAATAATAAGATCAAACAGCGAAGGGCGTGTACACACATATACACAGGGAGAGGAGAACCGCGCGCACTGTAAATATAACGTAGTCCCGCGTTTGGATATATGTCTATCTGGAGGGTCGTGATTCTCTCGGGATGGAGAGGAGTTATGAATGTTCGAGTCCTTTCATCAATTATTTCTGCGAATGACAAACATTGAAATTTTTCATTATTTTTTGTTCTTCATACCTATTAAACGTTTAAAATTATATAAATCACCTATATACAACATCAGCAGCTGTCGCAGGTCAATTACCTGAAAAAGATTTCGACGCGAGCATATAATACAAAAACATCCCCGTAATTAAAGTCATCCTCCTTTACACACAAATCATCGTTAGAGCTCGTAAAAGAATATATACCATATTATAGTGGGCGCGTGCTAACGACGACTTCTCCGCAGCTGACCACGTCTCCGTTGCACAACACACCTACGCATCAGATACTATATAGCCCTGAGTGATTCACCGAAAAATACGCAGAGCGCGGCAGATGCGCGATCCGCTAGTGGAGATAGTCCATACAGCCGCTTAACGTCCTGATCGAAGCCAACGAGCAGCTCCCCCAACACGCATAGGTATATATATCTATAAGAAGAGGAGCACATGTGACAGAGTATATAGTAGGGCTTATCGCGATGCACGCGGATGATGGCGTCGAAGCGCGTGTGATGCGTAACAAAGGTGTGGAAGAGTGTATATATGGGGGTGAGTGTATGTAATGAGATGATATCGCTTACATTAGCTATACTTATTTCGATGGGGCGGCTTGTTATTGTTTGTGAAAGAGTAGAGTGTTTTTTTTTTGTTTGAACGGGTGTCGCGCGTGACGAAAAATTGATATGCTTTATATTAGCTGGTCGACTTAACTCTTGTGTTATATTCGAGGGCTACTGCAGTTGATGAAACTTTCTCGATGTAAAAACCGCACATCATTAGTCCCGACGATTCGACTCCGTCATTTAGCATCGGCTTATCGTGTTGGGGATTCCAAACTCCCTGTGGTCGTGCTCCGCTTTTTTTTTCTTCACCATCACACAGCCTGACGAGTGACTTGTACATTTTTTAAAAAACTTTCGAGATCAAAATCTCGGTATAAGAATCTAATATTACACACGTGCTATTTCAAATCCAATCTCCGCCGATGATAAATACACATCCTCCGATCAATTATTCAGATTTATATTCTAATACACCATCTCTCCAGTACACCGAAAATACTCTTCTGATACACTCAGCAAACGCATAATTATTTCAGTACAGCTAGATTAAGAGCTGCCGGGCATCAAGTGTCAGAATCTCGTCATCGAATCCAACACATAATTTAAATCTCACACACATATTGTTCCTCCGTTATATCTCGGTGAGATCTCTCGCAAGATCGATAACACACTGTATATACGTCTCGTCTGCCTACAAAAGCCTTGTATATATACTATGTGTAGTGTTCAACAATCAACGCCCACATTGTATATACGTCCTTCCACACATACACCCAGCTTTCCAAGTCTTACTCGGAAAGAGAAGAAAAAAAAAAAAAAAAAAACAACAGCAGCAGCGATGTCCCGACGGGCGAACAAAAAGAAGTCAGGCATAACCGGACGTGACGAGTGACGTGCTCGTTCGGTAAAATCACCCTTCGAGCTCTGTTATATACAGGACCCATTGTCAAGAGCCGAGGGCGGCGTCGTCGTCGCGCTAGCGCATCAAGAGTAGGGGATGTGCAGGTTGGCAAAAAGGGGGAGACAGATCTTGCCTGGCTGTACACCCACGCACAATAAGCGGCTCTAATAGGTACACGCATCCGTTGATTAGAACGCGGACGAGGCTCTATATATATAGGATGAAAGGGGGAACTATACGTATATATATATCGTCCCTGCTTTCTCTCTTCTTTCAACTGACTTTTGTAGGTTACTCGCCGAGCGGAACGCTGCTGCTTCTGGATTCTCGTGATTTTCGACATAATGCCAAGAGGATCGTATATATACACTCCCTCGTAAATCGACATCGAGCCCCGCACTTTTCACTCGCCGCGCATCTGTACACCTTCGCGTCGACACCCGCGCGACGACGAGTGTGTGGCTTTTCAAAGGATATGTATAGTCTGCGGGGGTGGAGAGACGAGCGATGCGATCATGTGACCTGCTGTGCGGTGTTCGACGATGTAATTTATATAACTGTGTCGGGTATGTGTATTGTCGGTTTGTAGATGAAGGACGTTTTTGGTTTTGTTGGTCTACGATTTTTTTCTTTTAAACTTTTTGACGGATCCGAGTCTAAATTGAGTTGACAGAATTATTGGTATAATTACGTTTAATGCGAAAAATAATAACCGTCGTAAATCAAGCAGTTAAAGTCGAAGCTTCCAGCCTGTGCGTTACATAATATCGTGTGCGTGTTATCGCGATATTGCGTGCGACGTATATTATATTATACTTTTATCGCAGAACACGATTTTACCTCTCTCGACGTATATTACATTTTATCGCGCGGTATTTAAACTTTTCGTAAAATTATAACTCAAGAGCAGTTTCTAATTCTCCGCAAACGCGGTTGTGAAAAAGATTTGTTTTGGCCCACGAGAGAGGGCAATTAATGAAGACGATGCTTTAACGCTATTAGCCGGAGCGAAACGACGATCCTCTCCCGGCGAAATGACGTGCTTCCAGATCCCTCGCTCGCTCTTTTGTCGAGCAATTTCGTAATTATGCAAACTTTACGGCTAGGACCGCTGTTATAAAGCCCCTCTCCGAAATCTCTCAAACATAAAATTATTCTTTCATGCAGCAATTATTTATAACACCAACAAACTTTTCTTGATCATTAGCAGAGTTGCATAATATCCTAACGAGTTATACGCCAACCGGACACTCGAGAGTGTATGTATGGTATCCCTTATGCACACGACATAGGCGCAGCAACTATATACGGATTACTACGTTCTGACGTCGAGCTCTTCCCCAGGGAAGTTATTACCGTGCCTATCATGCGTGGCGTAAATAGACCGGCCGCTTGACACACGAAAGCATTATCGTTGATTACTCAGTGCAAAGAACGACGCGTATATTATTATATATGTGTACCTATCTTTCGAGCTGTGTGTGTGTGTGTGTGTTTGGCTTTCTTTATAATTTGACTTATTGCTTCTGAGTGGGTTTCCAATTTGCTACTTTATTTTTCAAGATTGTTAATTATTGTCGTTTGGAAGTAGATTCTCTCAATGCTGGATCTCGTGTAGAGGATGTTTGATTAAATGGATTTCTGTTATACGGCTGCCATATAATTCGTTTGTTTGCTGATTATTCTTTTACAAAAAGCCAGCAGACGCGTTCTTTTCAATATAGTATAAAATTTTAAGTAATATAGGCACATTGTTAATTAATTGAAGCATCTACCTTCAATCAGCTTGATTACGATATTCAGTTATTAAAACTCTCTTGTACAACGTTTATTCGAATGATATACGCACATAATACACTTCAAATAGCCCTAAAATTACACTCGATACTAATTCACCGGAGAATCAAGTCGGTAAACCAATAAACGTGAGAGTAATTTCAGTTCCAAATACACATACACACACGTGTCCGCGAGATAATCATCGCATCGAGATAAGAATCCGCAGCGCGACGACGACGACACAAGCCGTCAGTGTCAATAATTGCCGACTGATTAGAACCAGCAGCAGCAGCAGCAGCAGCAGCAGCAGGTTTTTCAATTTCCACGGGTATCGTTCGGATAACGATCTACCCTAGGTCCAGCTATACCGCGATCTTGATTCTCGCGAGTTCAGGGTCGTGAGACGACGCTATATGGAAGCTCAAGGGAAGCCTGGGAGCGATCCGGATTATATCCCCGAAGCGCCGCCAGAAGAGAGAGAGTATACCCTGGGGAGTATCCCAGTTTTCCGCTTTAATTATTCCGGGGCTGTGGTGGACGGCGCGCGAGGATAATTGAGATTAAGGAGGTCGTTCGTCCCTCCAGAACTGATATCAGCCGCACTCGCAGATGTGCCTGAGAGGAGGGACCGAGACGCGCAGGTGGCCTCGTTTTTCTTGCGCGATCCCTGATTTCGGGAGAGTCTTTACAAGTTGCTCTCTTTGTTATGATGTTCGTTTTTGATGAATCGGTTATAAGTGCAAAGCTATATGCGGATGAAATAAAAATCAAACGTTTTTAAAACCGATAAAACTATATCATAGTTCAAGTATAACTAATAAAGAACAGAACGAGGAAACAGTCTCTCCTAATCTCTATTTAAGCCACTTCCAACAAGTACATATACCTTCAAAAAGTTACACCCAATCGGCCGTGAACATTTGATTGATACACATCTTCGAGTGGCGCCACGTCGATCTCGTCGCGTCACACGAGAAAAGCCTTAGCGATAAGAAAAATCCACCGACGTATACAAAGATCATCATTCTGCAGACGACCAAACCTGATCACGGAGCAAGTGCCTCGATGGCCAAGTCACGTGCCCGGCATCCATCAAAGTCCCTTGCATCAGCTCTCTCCGGGATTTCGCGCATTAGCCGTACGCGTGCGGCCAGAAAATTATTTCCCATTGATTCTCACACCACTTACGGCGATTTTTTTTGCTTTTACCCAAAAAAAGCAGAGCAATCCGACACCGATGTCGAGTATATCATAGTCTCTTTGACGTCTGCAAATCAAGAATCACGTGTAAAACATCCAAAGAGTTAACATCCGCACAATCCCGAGACAAATCTATAAGCGAGCAAACAAAAAAAAAAAAATCAATCGATCCACCGTTCGAAAGCAAAAGCGGCGGCATTACACTCACCGCGGCTGCTTATACCCCCGTCGAAGGTGGGCTCGCGCATCACATAAACAAAGGGCCATAGCCCTATGCTCGTCGTCACGAAGCCTACTACTACTACTGCTAGGCATCAGGAGTGTGCTCAGGGAGAGACTCTCGCCGCGTGGTAAATGCGGCGCACTGCAGCCCCGTGTCTCCCTGATTTCCCCGGGGAGGACCGCCCTCCCCGTGGAAGACGCCGTATAGGAACCCTTCTCTCCACTGCTACCGTGACATTGTCCGCTGGAGAACCTTCGCTTTTCTTTCTTTCTTTATCTTTGCGTGTATTATAATACACACACACACACACTTTTCACTGCGATATGATTCTTTGCTGCTTTTGTCATGTGGATAATGCGTGTGAAGAGTTTTCGCGCAATCGGAGGCTATTTTCAGTAGTTACAGTCGACGTTCTAAAAATAGCAAGACATCGTGTGATACAACCGGATGATGTGCATGTGTCAAGTGTATCTAAATAATTAACGTAGATTCTAAACCAAGAATAATAACAGGTCTCCTCTGCAGTATAACAGTCAGCAATCTGCTCGATCTGAGTTATATATACAGGGGAAGGAGAAAAGCGAGCGATGCAAAGGGTGCAACCGAAGCGACGAAAGTAACGAGCCAAGATTTCGTGACGCCCGCGGCTATTATGCAGAGGCGGGGACAACTTAATCCGTTTACTGATGAGATTTCCGATTAATCCGCGTGCGCTCGATCACCTCACGTTTCAACCTCGACGACGTGTGCGACGAGCTGTATATAAGTGCAAACAGATTTATATGGCGTTGGGGCTGTTTCCGAAAATCTGTAGTGTATACATTGTCAACTCTCTGAACAAATTATACGAATTCTGATGCGGGTATATAGAGATATTTTTGAAAAGCCGGCGTGCACAAATAATTGATGGTCGGGAACGAGCAATTTCGGAGATTTCGTTCCTCTGAGCTTAATAATTTCGAAGATTCAAATTATTAACGAACATCTGAATTGATTTTTCGAGACTTTTGATAAATTGTGCGATATAGAAATCATGCTCGCGTTTATTGCTCGAAAATACAGTTGAGAAAGTCGTTTACGATGTAAAAAGAGGCCGGATTAATATCAGCCGCGAAAATCGATCTGGAATACCGCAAAAATAAAATGTATATAACATCAGATTAGATAAACGACCTACAAACAATTTCTCTCCTCCTTATCTCAACACAACTCTCATATCTCTCGAACAACTTGTCGACGACTTCTGTACGTCTTAATGCAATTTTCGTGTACATTATTATAAATACCAAACGATAAGCATATATAATATACAATAACCGAAAAAAACATTTCAGTATCTCGAGTAGCCTAATCGCGACATAATGACCGAGTTTAGAACTCTCGACAATAGCCTAATTTGCAGCGACAGAGTGACAGAAAAGCCACAGTCCGTGGGCGCGAAAACCGGTTTCGTCTTAAATTTCCACACCCACAGTGTAGTGGCACCGTATATACACACAATACACATCGAAATCAAGTGCAACATGACAAAGCGTGCGAATGTATAAGCGGACACGTATGATAGTAGTCTAACCCAAGGGTCGTTCGAGCAATATGTTACTACGCTCGCGCCCTGGTAACATCATCGGATACTCTTGGGCTCGATATTCTGTCTGACTCTCTCTCTCTCCGCAGCGTTCCCATACGTCCCTGGCGAATTCGCGCGCTTGGACTCGATCTATCCCGCGAGACACACAGTGATATAATGTGAGAATTCAATTTTCTATTCAAATTGCCCGTCTTGACTATCTCTCCACTGTGAGAACGTATAGGCTATTATAATATAAGGGTATAAGAGCAAAGTTGAAGCTGTAAAAACACTATCGGGTTACAAGATACCGAAACGTATCTTTCTCAGTCTGTCCTCGGAAACCACGAAGAACTATATGCGAGAGCTTCCCGATCGATGTTTCACAACCCCATCTCTCGCGTTAAATGTCGATCAACTGCGTCAAGCGTCTCGAAAGACGAGACTCTCGGCTATATGGAAGTTTTAAACGCGGTTGGCTCATCGGCCAGCAGTTGTTGTTGTTTCATACGTATATACACCAGTGAAACTCGACACCAAACGCTCTCGATGAATCCGTACATCGACTCGATGAGCAACTACACATCTCTCTCGGGTCAGAGTGAAGCCGAAAGAAGAAGAAGAGGTCGCCGAAAGGGCTGGCACGTGCTCGAGTTACTTCCGAGCAGCTGCTTTAGGATTTCCGGAGGTCCTTTCAAACGGAAGTAATTCAGGCCTCGTGTGCGCGCGACACCTAGTCCTGCGTGACGGACTGACCACTTTTTTTTTTTTTGATTTCGTCGTCGTTATTAAAGACATCTGCGGTGACCGCCGGAAATGAAAAGTCCAGCGATTACTCGGCTCTTTTCGGCTGAGATACGTGTATATTATATACACTCGGGATTGAACTCTCCGACTCCAGCGGCGCGTCTGGCTTGGCTGAGCAATTTAAAAAGCGCTGCTGCAGTATATATACGCGTATAGTTTCGGAAAATTAATTTCTGTGACTGCAGCAGGCTTGTGTGATTGATGGACACTGTCGGGGGTGTTATTTATCGTTGCTCCCTCTTCGACACTTTTGCGCTCGCGAAGTCTAAATCACCTGCATTTTTTACCAGCGATTACTTTCTTGATCCATCAAAAAAAAAAAAAAAAGAAGGCGAGAGATATACTCGAAAATCAGTCGATCGTTCCACACGCGGCAACTCTCGGCTTGGCCGTATCATGAATAATCAACGAAGAATCCCGTCCCTCCCGTATATATAACACAGTTGCATCGCGAGAGTAGGGGCTGCTCTAAACGCCGCTGCAAACGAGCGTATAACAAGAAGCCACTTGGCAGTGCTTGGCAACGACGACAAACCGGTAATAGATTAAAGCCATCTTCGTCGTCCCCCATACACACTTCAGTTGACCCTAAAGTCCTACGTCGTATATGTAGGTGTATATGTATCGCTCCCTATACACAGACAGCACGCGTCCCAGTTTCTGCTATAGCGCGACACTATCTCGCTATACAGTATAAGAGGGGTAAGGGTAGGCTTGCACGCAATTTTCTTAATGTACTCGCTAAATGCTACCGCCGTCGGCTACTGCAATGAATGACGTACAGGGTCTCTAGTTTTTCTATACACACAGCACTTTCGCTCTTTTGGGCGAGAAGTATTCGACCTGTTTATACGGCCCTACGTGACGTGGGTGTGCAGTGCACGTCGTCGAAGCGATACCGGGGATTTCGTACGTGATGATAAAAGTCGTAAGGAATTTATCGGGCTGCTGAGAGAGGAGAAGGTTATACCAGATGGCTCGGTGATATGGCGGCTTTGCTGAGAGAGTGAGAGCGTGACGATTTGCATAGAGTTTTTTTCGATGATATACGCTTGGAATTTTAGTGTTTAACTTGGAGTTGTGAAATTCCACTGGTAGTCTTGGGTTACAGTTTGGGAATAAAACTGGCAATATCTACATTATTTTTATTCGTCAAATAATTACGGAGGTCGATGAGAATAAAGTTAACGTAAAGCATGATATTTACAACAGGAATTTGACTTATATAGCTCCAATAAAGTTTCATCAAATTTAATCTATCTATATCTATATCTATGTCTATTTATTTGGTGTATAGATTCAGTTGCAGTTATAGTATGAGCGGCCCAAGAAGCAAGCCCAACAAGGCACAGTTAGTACACACCGCTATATGTAGACTCGGCGTGCAGATTTTGATGAGGGAATTAGAAAAGTACCCAAGCGCCACCTATGTTCGCTAACCAGAAATCAGAGAGCCGAATAGTAGAATCAGTGGGGGAGAGGCCAGTCCAAAACTGTTTGGTTTTACGTATCGTCCGTGTAAACTTTCATAAGCCAGAAAACAAGTGAAACCTTGAAAATAAATTATTCAAACTGGAGGTCAGCCATCAGGTCTCCAAACAAAATGAAAACAAAGCAATTCAATTTTCCCCATAAAGCAGGAGTGCACTCGTTCCATCTAATCAATTCATCGCACGAGTCATATAACCTGTCCATAGTCTCTCGAGGTGTCGTTAAGGCAGACCGTCCCGTGCGCTCACGATCGAATGACGGATAGTGTACAAGTCGCTTGTGCGCTCGTATGAATAAAATGGGTAATGGGCTAGCTAATGTCCCCATATGCGTGAATCGCGAGCTATGGGCGGCGCCGTGCATACATAATATATATATGCTCTCTGCAGTCACCCCATTCGCGACAATATATATTATGGCCATGTGCGAATCGTCTAACTTTCCTTATTCGCTTTTATAGTAGAAAACCGAAGCGTCTGTGGCTTTTTGCATGTGCGCGCGCGGCTGGTTTATAGACACATATATAGAAATTGTTGGTATTCATTGTTGGCAGGTGGAGAGAGCGAAAATATAGAGGTGTGTGATTGTATTAAAAAGTATCATCAAGATGATGGATCTGTGTCTGCAGAAGCCAGTGATTCTTTTTTTCCCTTTATATTATAATTAAACCGAGTGGAGAATCCGGAGAGAATGAAAAAGCTGGTCTATATTCGTCGAGACTCATTAAAAATAATAAAAGCGAACTTTTTGGGGAAACAGCGGCTTCGTTATTCAGCGAGCGACGCTTCCAAAATATGGAATTTTTTATTGAGACACGTATAGTAAAAATAAATCACGAATCCAATCCGGCGAAAAGCGCGTCGAGCTTATTAATTTATTCATATTAGATCCGATCTCTAATTCAGTTTCACAATCTTTTAGAGTCGCCTAAAATATGTAAAATCGCATATTCCAAGACACACCGGCTCGAATCCATTATTATATACACGAAAAAATAATTACATAACCAATTCATTTCTGTGTCATTATCAATATTTCGCGACATCAGTTCGCAATCAAATACATCACATATGAGAGAGAGAGAGAGAAAAAAAATTAATTTCATAAAGCCGCGTCATGTGCGGATTCGAATGTAAACAGTCATTCTCCTGTTGACTTTGACAAGTAATTTCGCGGCGTGCACTCGGTCCGACTAGGTCTGCAGGTCCTTTTCCTCCTTTTTTTTTGTTAACGAACCCCCTCGACTGCAACGTAAGCCTGATGTATCCCCTTCGCAACGCTTGCGCATCCCATATATATATGTACATGTTTTTCCCTCATTTTATCCATAACGCGTGTGTGCTCACGTATTACCCATAGCTCCGCGGACACATTGTTCGTATTTTATACTTGTTTGCACAATTCCCTTTTGCGTTTTTCGTATGAGCGATCGCGCATCTCTCGTATACGTATATATATGTATTATATACGTATATCGATATGCGCCAAATGTTACGGGGGAGCGGGAGACTATATACGTGTACATATATATACATATACTCGTCGTCGTCGTTTTATCGGTCGGAAGAGCATTCGGATTTATTAATGCGATTGGTTAGGCGCGCTCGGATTTATTTTATGGTTATCGCCGAGCGCGCGATCGCGCGCGTCGTTCTTTCGACGTTGTATATAGGATGTCCCTCGATTTCTGGGCAGTTCTGCGTGTTTTATGGCACCTGCGGCATATGCACTATGGCTCGCTTTCTACGGTTTTGTTCCTTTCGTCTTTGGTTTCTTTGATCTACGAGATATGAACTATAAGCGTATAGGGGAGAGCAGATATATTTTTGCCGTATAGTTCAATAATTAATTGTTCCGATGTACAAAGATCAAGTTGAACAAAATTCTTGTGAAAATATTATGAACTGTACTCGATTGAAAACAAGTCGGTTTTCGCCAAATTCGTACGACGTTCATAAAATTGGTTAGTTTACGAATTTTCATATATAATGCAGATAAACTTGATTGTAACCATGAGTTTACAATTGTACTGTATAATATTGGTATCGATAAAAATTACGCGTATCAAGAGCATTATACATTCTCTTATAAAATTGTATGCATAAAAAAATATCGTAATTTACCTTTTTTCTGTCCTCTGATTAATTACCTTGAATACAGCCCTAAAGATATTCAAAACACAAACAAAACTGTCCATCCCCCCATAAAAAGGCCCATAATACAAAAAAAAGCTCACTTCACGCGTCCATCTGACGCACATATATCCTCGCAAAAAAAGCCGCTTGTTTCGCAACACATGCAAACAAGCCTGACGACGGACGCTCGACCGATGTCCCCTCACTCTCTCGAAAAAAGTCCAGCCGAAAAAAAGCACATCGACGCAGTAATCGTCCGGCACACTATGTATGCTATATGTCCAAGCCACTGCAGCATCGGACCGTCTGGTGTCTATGCATCAGAGAGACACACACGCTGCGCAGAGAGAAATAAAGGAATCGCGGCAGTAAATTTTTCACGAGACCAGCCATCGGATTCTCCCCCTCTAATCAATTTAGCCAAGAGAAATGTCTATAGTCGGATCGGCGGCGGCGACTCTTCCGGGGGCGCATCTACACACATCCCCCCGTTTGCTCCGGTGATAAACACTGCATGGGGTTCTCGACAATGAGTGGAACCTGTCATTGTACTGCCTCCGCCCTGACTCGCCGTATACACACGCGGCTATGGGGTAGTCGTGGTGGCTTGCCGATCTGCTGGCGTAAAGAGAACCAGACGCGTTTGAGAGAGAGAGAGAGGGATTACTTAATTTACGATTTTTTTTTGTCTTTGAACGTGACTCTGCGAGCATGTCCGAGGAGACAAATTGCCTGTGTGCGATGAATATTTTTGTCGGTAACTGGATGGAGCTTTTTTGAGGCTTCTTTTCTATTTTGGTTCCAGTGAATTCGTCTATTATTTTTATTTGTATTTTGCGTGAAATTTGACGGTTATTTGTTAATAACGGAACGGGGTTTCGTCTATTGCGATTGATTGATTGTATTCCGTGGATTAATTTATTGTTTTTTGATACGTTCTATGAATTTATACGCAGATTGCATTTACACCTATTATGGTACGAGTGTCAAATTCTCGTGTTGCAATAAAATTTAATCAAAAGATCTACGAATCTATGTGTAATTGCAGCGAAACCTATCCAATTTATAATTGATTGAACAAAAAGCGGGACCAGATACTGCAAAAATTAACAAACGCACACTATACCCAAGAAAATGATATCAGTTACAAATTTCAATCGAACAATTCCTATAGATTTCCCGCCACTATACACGCGTATACATATACTTCTGATCCGACGTCCTCACAATTCGCGACTACACAAGCCATACGTATATACAATCGCGAATATATACCTCGTCTCGTCGCGTGTGTGTATACACGTTACGTTAGAACAATGGCACATCTGTTTGCCAGGCACCTTGTCCGCTCGCGCGCTTTCTCGCAATCGATGCCCAAAGCGACAAAGCACCGAGTACGCGCTTCTGCATGTGCAGGCTGTGTGTTTGTTTTTTCAGCCTTTTCTTCTCGTGCAAGACGAGCGAGAGCAAGCTCGTTCTTTTTTTTTATTTCGATCGCGAGGACCGGAGCTTCTGTTATGCCGTTCTGTCGTTGAAATACACTGCTGTATTATATGCGGGATGAAATTTTGAATAATCGGTATTTTTATACGTGTAAACGTTGCACTTTTTGAACGAAATTTGGGGAATATCGAGTATCGTAAATAATATGTTCATTAAAAATCAGAGTGCAATCGAATATGAACGCGCAGTGCACTGTATAAACAGTGAAAAAACAGATGAATAATGTTTCACTCATTATCAAGTTTCGTATACGATATTATCCTCCCCAAAAAAAGAAACTCGATGAAACCCATCGCGATTATAAACAAATCTACGTAATGCGCACAAAACTCGCTCTAATCGTTACGAAAGCATAACGGACCACCCCTCGTCAAAAAAGAAGGCACAGCTATATACGTTTTCCTCCTCTAAATTCATGCATACATACGCATGAAAAATCTATTTTCCAAGCCGCGGGGAGTCAGCTCGCTTTCATACCCTAAATTACATTTCTGACGGCTGTGTGTGCGCGTCTGCTCCACAGGCGGCCGGGCAACAACAACTTTGCTTTGCACGCGAAGATTCAGGCGCGAAGCCGTGGAATATTAATTTTCTCCTCGATGCGAAGCCACTCTCTCTCTCTCTTCGTTTTGGAAACCATATGCGCGGAATTCGAATTCGCTCGATCGTTGTAATGGGAGGGTTAAAGATCGGCGGTTAATTTATGGCTGCTGTATGCAGTGTATAGAGGAGTTGCACACGTATTATTATTATTATTATTATAAAGCGATATACGTTGGATTCTGCAGTGCGTAAGTAGAGAGAGAGAGAGAGAAAACGGAATATGATTTCGTATACAACAGGTTCGCGCACCCTTTGTGTTTTTGCATGATGCGGGTTAGGAAGGCGTGTGTGGTGTGTGGCAGAAGGGTATCGAAAGCAATTATGCTGTGATATGTGGATTTTTAAATTGACTTTTATTGCCGGCTTTTTGGAGTGTGGAATCGATTCGACGCAGTGCACTTTGTGTGTGTGTCTGATAATTTTGATTCGTTGTGAAGAATCGTGTATAATCACACTGTAGGTAGTGTAGTAAAAAAATTCGGCTGGGTTTGCAGATTTGCTTAAATATTAAAATGTAATGTAGCTTGATTTATACGTGGCGCAGCGCTGCAATTTACGAATTCCCGCAAAGTCATATCTTTCGTAGCCGCGAGAGTAACAAGTATATAACGCGAGAATTTCATTGCCTTTTGTTTCGTGTGGATTTAGTTTTAATATTCCCTTCTTCGCAAGAAATAATTCATTTCTTTCTTTCTCAAACAATAAACGTCTTTCGCACAGAATCGATCACTGTAGCCTTGCATTTCAATATTCCATCGACTTATATACCTATAGACAGAAAACAGGAAAAATCCGATGTAACGATATAAAGGCGGAAAATGAAAGCCTTCCGTGCAGCGAAAATATAGGATATATATACGCCAGCGAAATATGAAAAGAATATCAAGCAGCAGCAGCAGCAGCAAAAACTCGAGAAGAAAAATGCGCTGAATAGAGTATAGCCTTCCCACACACACATACAAGAAAATTAGAAGCAGACCGAAGAAGCGAGAGCAAAAGTGAAAATGGCAGCAGCCGACTATATATACACGAAAACCGAGGCTCGCAAGAAAATCCGAGTACAGCAAGAGAAAGACGACGAAGAAGAAGAAGAAGCTATATAGCAAGGGAGCAACGGCTTTTTGCGCTAGACTACGTCGGAGGCGTGCCGAGCACGTCTTACGAGCTTCCCTCCACCCCCTTGAAAAGAGACGAGGGAGGAAAAGACAAGCGAGGGTCGTCCGCACTGCGAAGGACGAAGCAAATGAACGCGGCCCTGTGTATACGTACCGAGAGAGAGAGAGGAAAAATGTTTCTCATTGCGCTGCGGGAGGAAAAAATGGCTGGAGAGAGCTATTGTGTCTAACCTGGTTTTGGATATGAAATATGAATGTTGTATCTTGAAAAATGTCTATAGTGTGTTAACTAAATTGAATGTGAAATGTATTTTAAAAAGATGTTCCATCGAAGAAATTGAAGATAAGCAAAGTATCCATCAAAGCTTGCCAAGTTTATATTCAATTATACCTCACGCATTAAAAGGCGCTCTCGAAATCTGCTTTAATTAACGCGGGGTAGAAATAATAAAGCTCCATTCCACGAGCTATAGCAAAGCCGCAGTAGGATATATCCAAGTGATAAAAGCTAGAGCCGACGCGCAAAGACATAAGAATACAAGGGAGAGAATAATATAACGCTCCAACGCTCTTTCTCATCGTCGTCAGAGGCGATACACCGCGGCTAAGATTATAAAATGGCGTCGTCGTGTCCCGCGCGACTTTTCAATATCTCTACAGTCTCTCTCTCTCTCTTGACTTGCGCTTAATTTCTATCTGACTCTTGGCGGCGTCGCTTTTATCTCTCTCTCTGATGCCGTTTTCATTTGGGGCGTGTGCGCACCGCTGCATCTTCATTTTATTGTAATCGGGAGATTCGCGTCTAGCTATATGCGCTTTTTTTATTATTATTATTATTCTTCTCCGCGTATAAAAATCAACTTGGGAATTCTCGGGCTTTCTTTCTTATATACGCTCCCGATATTATATCCCGAGTTTCAAGGTCTGCTGCGCGCGCTTCGAGTGAAATTGCGGCGGAGCTGAAAGGTTTTGTGATGCGCGCGCGCGCGGGAGCTTTAATTACATAGCGAGAGAGCTTTTTCTCTTTTGCGGTTTCCGCGCGTGCGGTGCGCTTAGGCTTTTATTTTGTTGTTGTAAAAAGTAGTCTCTGCTGATAATAATATAAAGTCGCCGATAACGCGCGTTGATAGTATTGTAAAAATGTGATTTTTCTATCGATTTCGATACACTGTATCAAAGCCGTTACATCATTTCACTTTATCGGCCTCAGAGGCGTACGTCAGAATAAGTCTCTCTGCTGTTATATTACGTTCTCGAAGCCTCTCACCTATATACGTCGTAAATTGTATAAATACTTTGACGACGCTACTCTCTGTAATCGCGATTCACGATTATTACGTCTTACAACAAAATTTAAAAATAGAAACGCAGCATTTTACAAACTCCAGTCTCAACAAAAAAAAGAACATCGATCGACGTTTCCAGAAGATCGTCAAATATTAACAACGGCAAACAGTCCGTGTCGATTCGCGCGACACCCACGTATATAGATAACGACGCTCGCGACAATGGCGGCGTCGTTTCAGGGGTTGGCCGATAGCGGAAATTCCGTCAGCCTCTCTCTCTCTCCGTCGCGTGAAAACGAGTATTTTCGGCATCCCTTTGTCCTCTCCTTTTTTCCTCTCACCAAGAGAGAGACAGAGAGAGAGAGAGAGAGAGCGTTGATAACAACGATATACGTGCGTGCGCCATGCTGCGCGCGAGGGCGTCGTCGTGGACCAATGGTGATCGAGGCGGGGGTGTAGTGTCGAGCCAATGGGCTGCTTCGAGCCCCCGCTTCAGCTGCGCCCTGGCCACGTGCGCGAGCACCGCCCGGCCGAGCTTACGCCGCGCAGGACGACAGCTCAGTCGCGCGTGTGCTCTTCCCTCGGAAGGGTCGTGTATGTGTATATACATATACTGTCCTCTACAGTATAGTAATACGCGATAAGTCAAGGGTGTATGTTACAAGCTTGATAAGAGAGTGAAAAAATGGCAGTACACGTGGAAGCAGTCGGAGATGCCGGTGCGATAAGCGGCTGTCTTGAGGACACTCGACGATAATCTCTGCAGTCGTTGCCCGAACGTGCTACAGTGTGTATCGCGATACAGTGTATTGTATATTATAGCTGTGTGTACAGTATTATGAACTTGCGCGAATTGTGTAACTGCGAGTATTCAGGAAGATGATAGGCTGCGAGATACTGTCTTTGGAGGGCGCTTATCGTTCTAGGGGTGAAATTCTTACACCACCTCAGAGCAGCCCGGAATCTCACGGGCACAGCAGCAGCAGCAGCAGTAATTGCAGTAGTGCCGGCTCGCTAAGTTGCGAGCCGGTCAGAATTGGAATGCATCCGTTGGAACAGCCGCCGGCTGAGCTCGGATTGCCGCCTAATATTCCGGAGATTCTTTATTGTAAGTGCGGCGATGATGCTTTTAGAGTAAAGTACTTTATTTCGGAAGCTTGAATTATATGAGTGTGTGGATTAATGTTGTGGATTATTGAGACTGTTTTTTGTTGTTGTGGAGACGCGAGATTGGGAACTCGCGCGTCGGGAGCAGAAAAATAATACGTCTGCGTATTTTTTCAACTCTTTCGGTCATATCTGCGTTGTTTGTTTAACGAGCGTACGTTTAATATTAGATACTGTAAATTATACTTTTTAAAAAGATATACATTTACGTATAGCTATTGTTAAAAGTGTATGAGTTATAAACGTATATAAATAGATATATTAATTCCTATAATATCGCAGTTGTTTGTCAGCTATAGCCTAAAAATACGTTGATAGCGAAAAATAATCGATGTTTTCAAATGAAATTTTTTTCAAGAGAAAACTGTCAAAATTCCGTCGCGATTTTATAGACTCGTTCAAGAGCGCGTAGATTCGGTTATAGCCAAATGTCAAGTGTCGATGTGATTTATGATAATTGATTGTGACGACAAAGACGATAGCATAAAGTAGATAAATGTTTGGTTTCGTAAGACATTTTTGAGTGTCTTCACTTATCTACTGCTCGAGTATATATTTTTAGCTTATAGATACTGCTTTATCTGCGGCACTTTGATGCGCCTAGATTATTCTTGCATTTCAGACTTGTGGATAATTGAACGTGTGTAGCCCCAGCCATTAGCGAATTTAATTGCTGCCGATTAATATTCTGAGAAGTTATTATCACAGAAGATTTTAGATATTGATTCAGGACATTTCTAATCCAAACTTGATAAAATACATTGTAACATTTCCGTGCGTTCCATAAACAAAATTTTTTCGAAACAGTGGCGTAGGTCTAGTAGGTAAATCCAGGGTTGATCAGACGCTGGGCTACCGAAACTAATACAATAATTTCATTATAAATTATAATTAAAAAGCAACGGACATCCGATATATACTAAATTCTCCATGACCTTCTTCTGTTGCAGCTTCGATACCAAAGTGCGGAGGATGTCAAGAGGCGATTCTCGACAGGTACGTTCTCAGGGTAATGGACAGGTGCTGGCATGCCGGTTGTCTCACGTGTCGAGATTGCGGCGTTAGACTGACGGACAAGTGTTACGCCCGCAACAACGGCCACGTCTTCTGCAAGGACGACTTTTTCAAGTAAGCATCAATTACACTTCACCTCTCGAATTCAAAACACAAAAACAAAAATACACGAAAAAAAAAGAAGCCGCGCGCATGCGAATAAGCTGGCAATCATAGTGTGAATATAATATGAATGTGTTGCTTGCTGTTGGTGTGGCAGGCGTTACGGTACAAAGTGTGCTGGCTGCGGCCAGGGTCTGGCGCCTTCGCAGGTCGTCCGTCGAGCGCAGGACTTCACCTACCATCTCACCTGCTTCTCTTGCGCCATGTGCTCGAGGCAACTGGACACCGGGGACGAGTTCTACCTCATGGTCGAAGATGCCAAACTCGTCTGTAAACCCGACTACGAACAGGCTAAAGCTAAAGGTGAGAATATAACACACACACATATCAATCCAGTAATAGTCTCGGAAAATATGCATGAAGCTCGCGCGCTTCAATCTATTTTACTCTTAACTATTGACGAGCTTTTATCCATGCATTACCCGCACGCTGAATAGTTGACGATATTTTCATTACATTAGTTGCTGCATTATTCAGAGCAGCTTTTCCAAAACGCGTTTCATCTATCGTCGCAAGTCATTTTTGGATGAAGCTAAAAATATGTATCGTTGCAGAGCTTGCAGACGGCGGAAGCATCGACGGCGACCAGCCGAACAAGAGACCGAGAACGACCATCACGGCGAAACAGCTGGAGACGCTGAAAATCGCGTACAACAACAGTCCGAAACCGGCGAGGCACGTTCGAGAACAACTCTCGCAAGACACGGGGCTGGACATGCGCGTGGTGCAAGTCTGGTTTCAAAACAGGTAGAATTTGTTATCTACTATAACGATTCATATAGTAGTAGAATATATAATCGTGTATGATAAGAACGAAACGATTGCAGGAGAGCGAAGGAAAAAAGATTGAAGAAAGACGCGGGGAGAACGAGATGGTCGCAGTTCTTCCGCGGAATGAAGGGCAGCAGTGGTGGTCACTCTCCGAGACACGATAAACTGCTGGACAAGGACGAGCTGAAGGTCGATCTCGATTCGTCGTTTGGCCATCATGGTAAGACATAAATAATATAATAATATATTCTCGCGAATCACGGGATACCTTATCGAATTAATTATACGAGCAAACTTTCCGAGAGCGACGCGCGGCCTTAAAATCTCGAGAATGGCAAAGTTTTTCTTGTGTTATAATGGGGGGATGAGGCGAAAGGTGGGCATCGGAGAACTGGAAGGTAGACTCGTTCAAATATTCAGCAGATCGCTACTGCGTTGTGTACGTGATTTCAGACACGGATTACGCTTTTATTTTCATTGTAAAATATAGTCGATTCGATGAAAATTTGTATGTACCTATATATTTACAAAAAAGCAACGAGATTATCATAGATGACACTCGCACGCGAATCAAGCGATTCGATCTGTATTATATACACCACATACATAACAGCGTGACCCTCGAGCATTAGTGAATTAGCGTAAAAAGCATAAAGGGCGCAAGCCGAGCTAATTATTTATACGAGCGATGGCAATCTTCCACCCCCGCTTTATCGGAATGGTCGATCGCGCGCGGCAGATGACTCCTGATGCGTCTGTCTGTCGCTCGAGTGGAATTTACGGGGTTGAATTATTCAGACGACATGTGTGTGTGTGTGTGTACACGCGCTGGACACGGGGAGACTTCGTGGAATGCTCTTTATTATATTAGCTACTGGTGGTGGTGCACGCGAGGGCGTGATGTTGTCGGTTTGGAATTACATATACTGCATTTTATAGGTGAGAGTAGTAGGTAAATTTTTGAATTACGATCCGCAGATCTGAGCAACGACAGCTACGGTACAGTCGTGAACATGGGTCTTGACGGCGAAGGAGCGAGTCCAGGTGGTGGTGGAGGTGGAGGCGGGGGTGGACCTCCCCGCGGATATCTCGGCGCTGGAACACCACCGTATCTCTCCACGTCCAGATCGCCGTCCCTGCCTCCACAGTTTCCTTATCCACCGGATGCCGGTCTCTCCGTTTACACTACCCTTGGTGAGTCTAAACTATTGATTATATATGTAACGTAGTATAATAAAAAGACTAACATAAAAAAAATTGATGTTCCTGACAGGTGGCCCCGGCGGAATGGTGGCAGGACCAGCCTCGGACCTGAGCAACGAATCGAGCGGTGGCGGCGGTGGTGGCACCAGCGGCGGCAATAACGCCGGCGGAGGGGCATCGACTGGTGGTGGTGGTAGCAGGGGCGCGGCCGGTTACCCCGAGTTTCCACCATCGCCGGACTCGTGGCTCGGCGAGTCGGCCGCTCACCCACACCCTCATCACCCTCACCATCCGCACTACGCCACATAGCCCAGCAAAACCCACAACAGCAGAATCGCCCTCTGGCACTGATACAAGCTGGCGCCCGCGCGCGCGTAACAGAGAGTATATATATATATATAGGTATATAGATAGGCGATGATGATGATGATTTTTTTTTCTCGCCAGCGCTCGATGCTCCGGAGAGGCTGTGTGCGCTCGATCGCTTGCGCAAACTCAGCTGTGTGTGTGCGTGTGTGAGTGTGAGTGTGTGTGCGCACAAGAGATTAAACTTTGCTCGTTGTTCATAGTAGACGTATATACAACTCTCTTTCCTTTTGTATAAGGCACGTGCGTTTAGTTCGTATATTATGTAATTTAATTACCTGTACATACCGCGACTATATAAATATAGACACGTATTAGGGAGGAGAACGCGAAGGTCGATATCGAAATTCAAAATTCGCCGCTGGCGCTCTCGACTGCTATTGTATACAGTCGAGGGCCGAGAGATGAATTCGACGTGTATAATTTCGTTGGATGCTATGTGCGAAAGTATATATATAAATAAAATATGCATATATTACATATATATAGTTTTCGAAGCGTAACAAAAAAAAAAACAAAAAGTGGGATTGATACAAGTAGCGCACTTTTGACTGTCGTATACCTTCGAGTGTCCACATACAGCAAGAACAAAGATATTTTTTCCAGTAACTCATCGGTCGAGCAACTATATACTGAACCGCTCAATCCTCTTCACGGTGTAAATATTATAATATTATAATAGTATAACGATACAATACGACAACAATATCCCGAAACGATATTCCGAGTGCGCTTTCACGAATTGATATAAATATATACATATAAAAATGATGCCACGTGTCATCACTAAGCTACCTTGATAAAGAAAAAAATAGCTTCGCTCTCATGAGTCTCAATTAATGTCAATTCTCCCGCATAATGAAGATAACAATAAAATACAAACAAAAATAATTAATGAATAAAAAGAAGAAAGACACTAAACGAGCGAACGGACAAAGACTTCGCGAGTCGTGTAGAGTCGGATAATTCGACGCCGTCCCTTCCGCTGTCTTTGTCGTCACATCAAGATGCATAAAACACGTACACGATTATTACACACGTACTATATCATGAAATCAAGTGAAAAATGAATGAATCAGCGCCTCGGCGCGATTTAGCGAAACGCGAGACGAAGATACAAGACAATTAGTGATTTCCGATATATTCGACGATATTAAACACGCGGCGCGCATTACCATAACGCATTGATATAACGATTAATGTAGATATATTTATGTACAAGTTCCTCGTTTTTTAAATTATTCATTATATGAGATACACACGAATGTCAACGTCAACTTCTATGTAGAGTAATATCATTTTTCCGTCGCGCGTCACTGACTTTCAATTGATTTTTAACTTTCAGTCGGCGATGACTCAGCGTATTTTTATTATTATTTATGTTTGTTGAATTGAAAGCTTTAAATTGTGATTTTAACTTGTTTCTTTTTTTTTATTCTACGTCGATTTAGCAATGTAGCATATAAAATTTGTTGAAATTTTAAAAAGTTTTATTTGTTTTAAGAATTATATTAGATTTTCTAAATTATAATAAGTGTATTATTTGTAGTCAGTGACTGAAGACTTTTATCTGTCAAGTTAGAAACCTTAATCAATGACACTTGTAAATACTTCAATTTAGAGTTAAAGGCCACAGAACGATTATGAACTAAACAAATTGAAATAACACGATATACGCACAGGTTGAAAACAATTAAGTATTGTGCATCTTTTACTACGATTATCAAAAACGGCGATTCTCAGCTTAACATCGTTGCTTTTTGCAAATAACTATAACAATTAACACAATCTCTTTTTGAAAACAATGTATACCTGTATCATGGACTTGAAGATTTGCAAAGAATTATGATAAAGAATGCATTTTTCCGAGTGTTGCATTGATGATTTAAAAAAATTTGCTTCTTTACAATATATTCGTACAATATGTATTTATATACTTGAAGCAACAGAGAAAATTATTCAAAATTTTAATTGCAAGGCATTGCAAATGTGTTGGAATTGCTAATCACTTGCCAACGGGAAATGTGAATAAGGAAGAGTATACAAACTTGATTTGTAAGTTTTAAAACAAAATAAAAAATTATAAGTTAAAAAAACGAGAGAACTTAAGACAAAGCCAATGCTATGAAAAATATGTAGTCAGCAAATCAAACTGTTCATTACAAATCACGTACAACCTTGTAAATGAATACGAACGTTTGCGTTAATTAATTGCGCTATTCGTGTTTTGACCGAAATCAGTTATTACGGATCTTTATATTATCTAGTCATCAAGTGATAATAAAGATTTATCATAATCAAAAAAAAAAAAATTGTTTTTCTTCAGAATTACAAACATTTCTAGAATTTATTTAGTGATAATCACTTTACAAGTAAGTATAATACTTCGACTTTTTAAAAGTTTCTTAAAAACTTTTCTATTTTAAATCAAGAACAAGCAGCAAAAATTAAAAATGAATTGAACGGTGGGTATTTCCAATAAATAAAATCGGGATTCATTGGTACAATTCAAGAATGAATGGCACTTTATTAATGATTTATATACAGATGCATTACTTTATGAATTGTAAATTATATACAATTTGAAAGATCTTTGTATAAGTTTCTATAGAAAGTAAACACGTTTAAGACAGACTCAATTGACAATTGTGGAAATCCACGATAATCTTTTGCGAAAAGTAGAAAAAAACAAATCTGAATACGTACTAACAATTACAATAACAATCTTCTAACTTGTAAATGTATATACAAAACTTCTCAATTTACAACTTTGTGTTCGCCTGTCTATGAGTATTTTAACAATATAAATTTCTTATTTTTTCTTATTTACTTTAGAAAAATTTCGTTATTTTGTAAAAATATTTCTTTTATATAATATAGATGTATTAAATTTCTGACGATAAGAATTGTACGTGTAACAAGTTCACTTCTCCACTATGTCAATAGACATAGAAATGTACGACGAGATGATGGAGCGAAAAGGTAAATTTAAGAGCCATATAATCGAGTAAATACAAATAAGTGATAATACCCAATGGTAAGTGTTTGCAACGCAAAATACGTTTTTAAACTTAATCTTATGCTTGTCAGCATAAACCACATTAAACCACAAACTTTTTAAGTTTGCTATATATCAGTTCTCATAATGCGTATCCTCGTAATTTCTAGTTTTCTTAAGTACGCTTTTCGTAATCATAAGTTGCTTTGTGATGGCTTTTTCGACATTTTTCTTGTTTTTGTTCGATGCAGATAGATGTTGAAAAGTATCTTCAAGAGCTCTTCTCGTTTTCATCAATCTTCTTTTCAAGGCAACATTTTCTTGTTTTAACGTTTGCACTTCGTCGAGACCTAAAAAATAAACGTTAAATTAAACATTATTGCCAAACAAGGACTTGAATTTTGAAACTAAATTAATACAATAAAAATTTGAATGCAGAAAATGAATGTGTTTTGAATTTTTATTAAAAAGTCACTGTATTAATTTAGTTTACTAAAACATTTGACTATGAACATTGAACATTTATAGGTTGCATTGCCAAGCTGTAAATCTATACTAAGAGATCTTTAGCCATATGATGTGTAATGTGAACACTGTAGATTATTCGAAAGATACTAAATTATTTATCTATAAAGAGTATACATAAATAGATAGTGTAATGTTAAATACAAGAAGAGCATTTAGAAACGATTAATTTAGGAAACTATAGCATTCCTTATACTTCGATAATGATCTCTAAATGCCACTTTTTTAATTTTAAAATGATGATTAAAGTGTTGACGTAAGAAAATATGAACTTTTTTTTTGTAAATTAGTAGACCAACATTTTGATGATTCTGTGATTATTCGATCTAATTAATTTTTGAAACCAAGGTAACTGATTCACATGAATTAAGATTGTAATAAAATGCAACAGGTAATCTCAGAATTATCACTGTGACACTGACTTTATAGAGCACTTAAATTATGTTTACAACATCCATGCGACGACGGTGCATGACAGTTATAGCGTGAAAAGTACTACGATCGGTAGAAATATGAAACGTAGCAAGTGAAATAATGCTATGAGAATCACTATGCATTATTTGCTAACATTTATTTGCCACAAGCTCTATAACGATTCAATTGATTTTGATACATACTATAATATAAAAGCCCACCTATAGGAATGGAAAAAAAGTTGACGAAAAAATTAGATATCAATACTTCTGTTGAACAATGTTCAGTTGAACTTTAATAATTGAAAAAAATATATATATACTCAAAGTATAATATACCTTCTATAGGTAGCGGGCTATCGCCATCGATATCTCGCAGTCCCGGGTTGTTATTGCAGTTATCATCGTCGCTTAGAAGATTGGTCATCGATTCGGTGATTTTCAAAGTATCTTTGAGTGGTCTCGTTGATGTCACGGCTGCGTCACTTTCGATGCCGAGATCCGGCGAGCAGCTCGACTTGCTACGTCCGCTTGATAGAGGATAAGTTACCGGCAGCCAGTATGGAGAACCCTTCGCATGATAAAAATACAGTTAGTCGCATTTCAAATAAATAAAACATTCAGTTTGTAATTGTTGGTTTTACTAACATTGTATGTATGATATTCGTTGAGTATATCATCGCAGGCTTGTTTGGATGCAACATCGGGGGGGATGGAGGAAATGCCACTGGAACTCGGTGCGGAATCACTGGCTTCGCAGATAACCACATGCCTTCGTAACTCCTTGTTGGTCGCTTCAAGTTCTTGCAGTCTAGCCCGGTGCGATTCATTGATTTGATTTAAATCGGTCACCTTTGAGAATAAGTCATCGTAAATTAGTATAAATCGAAGATATTAAACAACGCGTTAAACTGTTAATAAAAATACACACTTCTTTATGGAATTTTTCTTGAAGCGTTCGAACTGTCACGTCGTATCGACTTTCAGATTTTCTCACTTCCTGTTCGAGCCGCAGCTTGTCGTTGGTAAGTTTGGTATTTTCAACCAAAATTTGGCTGTGAGTAAGTGTAAGGTGGTCCAGTTCTCTTGTAAGCCTAAGGATCATCGCTTTAGCTTCTTCGTTGTCTTCCTCAATCTTCTTGACTTTTGATCGCAACTGCAAAGTAACATGAGAAAGTCGATGAATAATCTAGTACACAGTAGTTAAAATTAATTTTTGAATTTAATTTATATATTCATACCATGTCATTTTCCTTATTTAGAGTTATTAGCATCTCAGTAGTCTTCCTATCGGTACTTTCTTTGTACAGCGTAAGTTCAGCTTTCTGCTTTGCCACTTCAAGAGCCATATTTTCTACATCTAACATTTTTTTCTCTAATTGTAATTTACGTACACTATTTTGCTTACTTTCTTTTTTCAGAGTGTGGCACTCGTGAATTTTCTTCTCCAGTGTATTCTGTAATTTCTCGCAATAGCTCCGCGATTTGTCGAGTTTGTTAAGCAGTAGCGATAATTTACCGTTGATTGCCTGTAAAAATAAATTTGGATATTAGTTTCAAATCCAATGGAATTCGTATAAATTAAATTTTAAAAACTGATAAAAAAAACTTACATCGTCGAATCTAGTTTTGGTAACTTCATTTCTTAAGGCATTTAGTTCAGAGTACAAAAAGTTATTAATCTCCTTTAGTTCGAGAATTTGTCGATTTGCATCGAAATCACTGACATCGCTTTGGTAAACCTTATGACAAGGATGATAATCAATGGAGTCCTCAGAATCGCTGAATGTTTTGGAGAACTTGGAAGGCCGCGGCCTGCTTGCGGATTTCTGTTTAATGTCTGGCAGTCCCATTCTTGCGAGTGACACCATTCTGTCGGGCTCTGAAAAAGCCTCCGAATCCGACGGGGTTGAGAATTGGTTCTTGGAATCAATGAAGTTCTCTGATTTGCTTTTCCGAACGGATCCATCGATGCGGTCGTCTCTGTCGAAGGTACCATCTTGTTCGTTGAGTCTCATTCCTTCCAGCGCATTCAAGAAGTCGTCCGAGAGGATCTTCGAATTCATCAGTACGTCGAATACGATCTTCTTCTGCTTGTTGTTGACGGTGTCGGTCGTTTCATCCGTACTTCTTAGCATCTCTTTCATGAACTTCATGAGCTCTTTCAAGTGCGTTCTCAAAAGTTCGCAGTACTGCTTGTCTCTCTCGGTGGTCGAGTCGCAGACATCAGTTATCGAATCGTTGGCTGGTTTCGAAACGAGTTTAAGCCACTTCAAGTAGTCAACTTCTTTCTCTAGCTCATTTTTCTGAGCAATGAGTTTGTGGATGTAATTAGTAAGCGTTGACACATCGATTGGCTTGTCAGAATTAACGTAGTTCAACTGAATGATGTCATTCATGAACGTCACCTGGATTCCGATATCATTCAACTCCTTGATCAAAGCATTTAATTGTGCGCTTGCGTTTTCTGCCCTGTCTGACTTATTGCGACTCTTTTCTTGATACTGAGATGCTGTCATGTGGTTGTGCAACTTGGCGATCTCTTTGTTCTTGCTCCACAATTCGGTGTTGACCAGCTGTTGAAGATTTTGAGTTTTTATCTGCAGTTCCTTGGTCAAACGTTCGACTTGTTGACTCTTCTCTTCGATTTCCAAATTTTTTATGGCTAATTCTTCTCGGAGCTTCTCGAGTTCAGCGGGATTTTGGACGTCTGACTTTGCACTTGCCCGATCAAACGCTTCTTTTAGTTTATCAAGCTCTTCGCTCTTGCCTTGTAGTTCATCTTTTATAGAGTTTTTCTCGCATACAAGACATTCAATTTTCAAGTCTTTGTCTTGCAGTCGATCGCGTAGCTCCTGAAATTGAAGAGTACATAAATTTTTGTAATAATATTGACAAATTAATTTGAACGAGTTCAAAGAATTATTGCGCATTTCTCATTATACTCCTTGTCGCGTTAGTGCAGTGGCGCGAGTTTCAATTGGAGCCATTTGAAGCGTGTTCAAGTCAACGCTCTCGTCAGCGGAAGTTTTACATCAAGCTATTTATAAAGTGTGCGATTCATAAGAAGCCCTCGGATAGCAACCCATGGATACACTTTTTGTAAAAGTTGTACACGTTTTAGACAAATATTTTTCGTTTCGAGCACGTACTAAACCACGAACGTTATTGTTATTTTTAGGGAACGATAGTTTAATTTTTAATTGGCTACTATGCTCGCTTTATTAATGTAATAATTGCACTGATTTTGCTTCACTTGCCTCAGATTCAATCTGTATCTGCTTTTCTAATAGATTCTTCTCTGCCTTTATTTCATCGATTTGGTCTCGGAGATCGTTAATCTTGCTTTCCATTTCCTCAAATCGTTGCTGCACACACAGAAATTGTTGTCCAAGCATCAGTAAAACGCAAACGCATTTGTTTGTGTAAAGTAGATTTTTATTGAAATATAAGCGGTAACAATTTACAAATATACAATTTCAAAGCGAAAAATATTTCACAGCCAATAGAAGCAAAAGAGGTGTAAAATAAAGTAGATATACGTATCAAAAGAGTACAAAACAGATCTATAAAAATTCAAACATAGCACTACAACTATAAAAAGAGTTGTGATTCAAAGCAAAGCGTATGCACGTTGTAGGCGCTTAGTGTATTCAATTAAGTTTTCGTTTTCTTTTGCCAACATCTCGGAGGTACAAGAGTAACGATAATTGGCTCCTAGAAAAGATTAGGCCATTTAAGTGCGTTATATGGCTGAAAAGAACGCTTCTCTTAATAGAAAAAGAGCTTTATAACGAGATAACAATCCATTATCATAAAATGTATTTTAAAAAAAGTTTAATCACTGAGCTTTTACGTTGCTATCGCTTCGACTATTTAAGTTAAGAATAAAAATCGGCAAATTTAGAAAAAATGGCCTACTATATATATTTTTTTACTTCTATCCTTCGCAAAACAGTGCAGAATACAAAAAAAGCTTCTAAGCCATAAACAACTTTCGACCTACCTCCACTCGCTCTGAAGCGCACAAGCAGGAAAACATCGTCATTTTCAATTCGTTACTCTTTCTTACAGCCCAACGATCTACAAAGCAAATCCCTTCCTCCAACCAAGCAAACACGTATACGAGCACTAGCACTATTTTAATCGTTGTAAAAGCTTTAAAAAAAATATAAAAGAAATATCGTTGCGGTCGTAGTCAGTTATCAGTCGCAGTGCGATGACTCCTGGCACATTGGCACGTGACAAATATGCAAGAATAGTAGCTCTAGCGCGATCGCGGAGGTACCGCCCTTTAAATTCACGCGGTCTCGATTAATAATCTAATTTCTCGTTGCTTCTTTTGTTTCGCTAAAGCGCGCGCGCGCGATGTATGTGGAAATTCGTATCGTTTGTTGATTACAATCAAAGTCGTTTTTCGCGATATAAAAAAAGGCGAATCGGTTCGTGCGCGCGCGCGTCGTTCGTCGATGTAAACTCGCAGCGATCGCTCGCTGAGTCGAAGTGAATTTACGCGAGCCCGAGCAAGCGAGTCGAAGGGGCTGAAAGCGTCGCGACGCCGAGTCGGGCGTTTCTCTCTCTCTCTCTCTTCTTTCGCTATTATTAGCGAGTGTAAAGCGTCGAGTCGCATCTCCGAGAATCCCCGACGCACAAAAAGCGCATATAGGATAATGGGATCTGGACGATCTGTGCGCATAATTCATGCTAACGTGGAATCACTGAGGAGGCTATTTCTGCGCGACCTGTCGAACGTTTTATTTCTGAACACTCGCGATTTATCTGACACCGGGAGCAGACATACGGACGAGGAGAGGCGAAATAAACGAGAGAACTCGTACGATAGTGACGTAAAAATTTGCGAATGGAGACACACGAGACTCTTGAGCGCCGCGAGAGTGTATTTATAAAGCGGCTTCGTTATTCAAGGTATTCACGTTGGAAAGAGAGAGGAGAGACAGAGAAAGAGATAGATAGAGAGAGCTAGAGTCATTCACCATCAAAGCAACCATTCCGCTTGGCCTAATTGTTGCGCTGTAGCACCCGATACTGGACTGATCGGTTTAGGATTTCGAATCGGATGCAAAGAGAGTTGTAGCAAATAATATATGTGTGTGTATAAAAAAATCATGTTTTATTTTGTATCATTAAATGATGTCATGTTTTAGTAAAAGAAAGTTATGCTAAGCAATTAATATACAACGGATAAAATTTAAAAAATATAAAATAAATTATTTTTGTGTTCAGCTATCAGCGACGTTGCAAGCTTAAAATAGAACTGCGATGAAGCATAGTGAAGCGAAAATAAAAATGTGCGCAAAAGATTGCATTCACCACCTCTGAAATGCAGAAAAAAAAGAAGCATATACTAAACGTGTGCTCAATTTTCTGCTTGCAGAATAAAAAAGCTTGTGCGCTCGTAGCGATTTCGTACTAGTTTTGACAAAAACTTCTCTACTATAGCGTACGCAATTTTTTGATAATAAACCATTCCAACATGCAATTCTATGAGTAAATTAAGAATGAGTGACGGATACCTGTCCATTATAATCGCGTTCTGGATCATCGGCAAGTTCTGTACTAAGATTTTTGCGTATGGACGTATGGATGCTGCTTCTCACAGCCTTTGCATTTTCATTCTTCATTCTGCTGAGTTCGACTTCTAACTCCATAATCTTTCGATCCTTCTTTGCTTGTTTATCTTCGAGCTGCTCGTGACGTTTCATGAAGCCTTGAATCATCTGAATGGCTTTTCTGTGGTCGGCCTCCAATTTCTTTAATTTTTGATCGGTAACGTCAGCAGACTGTTGTACAGTATCAAGCGTAAGAGACAGTTGTTTCGTTAACTCTACTTGCTTTTTGACTTCACGTTCTTTTTCTTCCAGTTCCTAGATGAAAAAAAAGTTACAAATTTTGTAATTAATGTACTAGAGTATTTTTACAGACTTAAGATGTAAACAAGACTAACTTTTCTCAGTTCTTGAGAGTTCTTTCTTTCCAAACTATTATGGAGTTCGAACATCCCCCGGCTACGGTCGTTGCTGGGTTCCAAATCTAACGAGCCATTGGAACTTTTGTTGGGGCTATTGAGAGCGAAGGTTTTTCTCAAATGTTGCGATTCTTCCATGAACAAGGATGAACCGTTGGGCGACGTACTTCTCGTAGCATAAGTGTTTTCAAACTGCAAAAAATGTAAACATCATATTATTATTAATAAATACGAACACTATCTAAAGGCTAATTACTTAAACTTATTATGCGCATAATATATACCTGGGACAGAAGAGAGCGATTTTTGTTGTTGAGATCCGTGAGAGCGTCATCCCTTGCTTTGACAGACAGCCTCAATTGATCGATTTGTTTCTTTCGTTTATCTGCTACCGCCGTGACTTCTTCATAAGTTTTGCACTTTTCCTCGAGCAAACAACCTTTCTCTTCGATTATTTTGTCCTTCTCGATAATTTCTTTTCTGAACTGCTGCAACGAATTGTCTTTCTTAAAAACTTGTTCTTCCAATTCCCTTATTCTCTCGTTCAACGATTCGATTTCCCGGTCCCTCTTCATAGACAATTTTTCCTTCGATGCAATTTCAGTCTCCAATCGGTTTCTTAATTGATCTCTTTCGTTTTCTAGCTCTTGTGCCCAGTTCCTTTCCTCTTCAAAACTCGCCGACAGCTGTTTCAACTGCAGAAAAAGAGTAAATTGGTTAAATGACACATATTTGTTTACACATTTGAAAGCTGTTTGTACAGACAGCTTGAAAGGATAAGGTATAATAGTCTTACTTCAGATTCTAAAGAAGATTTAATTTCCTCCACTTGATGCAATTTCTCTTTGTACTCTAAGGCCTTCTCTGGTGTAATTCCAAACGTCTCCTCGTAGTACGTGGCGTCAGTCAACCTTCCTCTGTACTCTTCAAGTTCTAAATTTAAAAAAATCAACGTTTAGAGTGCGTACTTAAGAAATTATACAGCTATCTCAAAGAAACAATCTATTTACCTTTTTCAAGACTATCTGCTCTCGCCCGCTCTTGGTCAAGTGTATGCTGATACTGAGCTTGGTTTCGCGCAGACACTTGTTTCTGTTCTTCATACAGCTCGATGGCCTTGGCTGCTTGACTAAGAAGTTCCTGCTTCTTGATCAGTTCTTTTCTCAAAGATTCATTTTCGACCTGAAACACAATAAAGTTTTTTCATCAGATTGAATTACCTTATGCCATACACCTAGGCGTAACTTGATCTCTAAAGAAAAAACTATACGGCAAATATATCAATGTTCCAACGAAAAAAAATATATATATGTATACGTCAATATTTATAGAATTTGCGTGAAAAATATCCTGATATATAAGTATAGTGCCTGATAGTAAAGAATAGATGTTCTAATAATAGTTTTGATTATTGGCACATTATTTACCTTGAGATCAATATTTTTCTTAATGGCATCTTCGTCGGCGGAGGTGATGCCCATACGCTGTTCAAGCAAGTATATCCTCACTTTCAGATCGAAGTTTTGCTTCTCGAGGGCTCCCAAATGATCCTCGCACTCTTTCATTGTTCGGCCGGGTCCTCCAATGCCTTGGCCGCCGCCCATACCTCCTCCTACTGGGGACGTCTTCCCCGGCGATTTGGCGTTGGCACCTTGAACACATAAAAAATTTATTTCAGTGAACTGTCTTTTGCGAAAGAGTTTTGTTGGATTTTGAAATGATGAGTTTATAAGGAGAGTTTTGGGTTAACGAGATTCACTTGTAATGCAACTGTTTCGGTAATTTTAGATTAAGTTTTACGTTATTAGAAATGCAAACGCAAAAAAACGCGGTTAGACTAGCTTATTAGACGTATACGACGCGAACATGTCAACGGTTGTACCAATTTGAATATGGCTTTCAGAACAATTTGAAGTTACTGCTGTATATAGCAACACCGCTTAGATATTGTAGAACATGAACGAAAATAGGAAGGTAAAGTAGCGCTCTTATTGTTGTTTTTCCAACGAGTTTGGTTTCGAGCCAAAAATTTCAAACTATTGGTCTAGCATATGAATACAATTTTATTGCGAAGTTGGCAGACATGACACTCAGATTGAAAGGCCTTGCGACGGTGCTTTTTGCTCAAATAATACCTTTCCTTCCCTGAATTTCCTATACGATCAAATTATTTTCTATAATATTTATAAAAAGCAAATCCAAGTCAGTAATTAAATTAACAACAAAAACGCGCAGTTTCAATCAGTGCACGCAAATTTTCAAAGGTGAACCAAAGCTCTTACATAACTAAAAAAAAAAAAACAATTTTCTTTTTCAAAGCGAAACACCAGTCCCCTATTGCCGTATCAGAATTAGCACCAATTCACGCATCAATAAAACACGTCGAGAGCGTCGAGTCAATTTTCCAATTAAGCTATATTATAATATACGCAGCTGCACTACTCCGCAACCATCGCAAAAATCCCGCATCAGCCTACCCAGCATCTGCACTTCGATCCTAATAGGCCTGTCCTCGAGGGTCAATTCGGTTGCTGGTCTCGATACGCTACATCCCATGCCACAGAAGCAGCTTCCTACCCCACTGCTTATTATCAGCCGTCACTCCCGACAAATCATGATGATACTCGTCGCTGTTCGACATTATTATACTATATTCCGACAGGCCGAAAGCCCGAAGACGGCTGCATTCGGATAGAATTATAAGTGCAAGTGCACAGACGCGCGCGCAAACTTCGACTGGGCGCTGCGAGAGACTCTGGCTGCAGTGCCAGAGGTTACATCGCAATATAACGCCTATATACATGTCGGTGCGAGAGCGGTTAAAATAATGTCTTGCGATCGCGTCTCTGTCTTCTTTGTGATCTACTATCGAGACGAAAAGAGTAGACTCCGCTCAGACTTGGCGCACCACCACTTTGCTTTTTCCTGGGGGATATATATAGGTGTAACGTTAACGACGGATAGCGCAGGTTCGAGAGAAAGAGAGAAGAGGGTATTTACTACGTTAGGAAAGAAAGTGGACGACGTTTACGGGGCCCGGATGATTTGCGGGCCGTCTCTTTTGCTGAGTGAAATCCTCTTTGTCTCTGTATTATTTTTAAGGACTGAATATATATGGACCCTAAAGTTGACAAATCTGCGGGGTTGCCTGTTTTTTGGTTGTAGAAAATTAAGTGCAGACTTGTGCATTAAGAATTGTTTATCGTGGCTTTTTGAAATTCATTGATTTTTAACTAGTGCTGGATTATCTCGAGTCATTTTTGTGTAAATATATAAGTATATCGGTATTGTCAAGTTTTGTGGCTAGTTAAGATTAGCTTTACCATGTTCACAGGCTCCTATCGGTCATTTCCCGTCCAGTACGCTGTACTCTCAGCTTTTACTTAAAAGTTTCACTCGTATAGTGAAATAACGTTTTGAATTATAGATTACAAATTTAATATACTTTTTAGATCATTTGTAGCAAATTTAACAATCTAATTTAATTCAGTTAATATATAATACTATTTATTTAGTTATGGACTGCATACGCGAGATTGATATTTTTTACACCTTTTACACCTCAATAAACTTTATTCCAATCAAACTAGCGACAGTAGTACTACGCAGTTTTAATTCTGCGAATATTACGAAACGAAGAAATTGATCAAGTTTACGCGAAGGTTACGCTCGCCATCTGCAGACGTACATATGACATATAGTATTGTGGAGCAATTGAGACAGATCAAATACCATCGCGGTGCTGGAATTCTCTTGTGCATGTGCATTACTTTATTCAACACAAGACATTGATTATCGAATATTATGTTTCTTATGTCATATCAAATTCACTCAAATAATAAAATGAATTTAGATTTATCATACATGTGTGTATCCATAAAAACTACTTTTAAAAAAAGTTTTCGAGTAATAACGGTTGTATATCGATATTTGATTTTTCGTTGAATTATTATTATTTATGACAAAATGCAATTGAGTAACTTCCGGTTAAGTTAATTCCATATTTATAAGCGTTTATATCGACAGCACTGCAGCACGTCAAAGTTTTAAGGCAGACTTAAGTATTTATAGATGGCACATTTACGAACGGCGTCGCTCAAGCTGTCTTTATTTCGGTAAAGCACACAATTCACAGGATAATCTTGTCGCTTCTAACCTACAGGGAGGTTCCAGCTAGGTATTTTCGTGAATCAGGGGATAATAAATTGTCTACACAACGGATTAGATAAAACAACATCGAGACAATTGCACTGTCATTCAAAAATTACAATGTTTGTTGCGTCAATCTAAGAGGACAAATTAAAATGACTAATTTCGCGCAAATCAGTGGTCTAAGTAGTTATCAAGATTACTTATCTACACGCTCAAAGCTAAAAGAGGTGTGGCTTCATAAACCCGTGAAAATGTATCGATACGTAAAAGCATGTAGCTACGGACTAGTGTCATACAGAAGGTGACTCATGCCATTCTTAAGAGGAATAATTAGTAATATTTATAAAATTTGAAATAGGGTGTGCTACGTACGACTCGATGTACCTAAGCAATACAGATACAATTTTCAAAACAAACAGACTGACTTATTATCTCAAATGGAAATTTGTGTGCGAATATCACAAATAAATTGAAATAAATATCATAAAATATTCACAGACCCTCTCTTTGCACTTTAAAATGCACTGTTATTTTTGAGGCATGGCCCACTTGGAATGCAGAATTCACTAATCACTATAATGCAAGGCTTTCTGGTGCAATTTTAGACAAATTCTAATTGGAAGCCTGAGCCAAAATTCAGATTACTGACAGAATTATTCAATCCTCCGACGTATTAAGTACACAGACCTACTTCTTTTGCGTGTTTAAAAAATTTAGGTTTGTTTGTTAAGCAATTTAATGCTGCTTAATAAACATTTATTTCAAAAACTTATTCAATAATACTCAATTTGATCAGTTCTGAATATTTTCAATAATACAACAGGCTGATAATTAGTTGAATTAGCTATTCGGTCTAACCTGATCTGTTAAAAATAAAAATTATGATCTAATTTGACATTAACGATTCTGAGAACACCGTCTCGAAGTCCTAGAATCTCAAAGCATCCGTAACGAGAGTATCGTCACGCTTGAAATTCTTATAGTCTAGCGATTCGTGTCATGCCCGTGATCAGAGGGAGAAGCGGCATCGAATAAAACGATACCAGGCCCACAGAAACTGGCGCTAACCGTGTCGAGCTTTATATAAACCGTGTACAACGCGAACAATAGGAAAGACAAAAGTTTGCGCAGTTAAATGGGTCCAAAGTACAATAAGACGTTCGCGCGGTGGTCTGAACAAAGCTCTTGCTGGGATTTGCTGTAGTGGATTTTACACGCGCTTGAAAATGCAAATGATTTACAACCTGACGCGTGTACGTCTTCGGGTTTAATTATATATTAAGATATTTATTGACGTGCATAAATTACTGGAAAATTATGAGCACTCAAGACATTTCGTGATTGAAAGTGCAGGTTAATGTAAAATATATATATTATTTAAATACATAAAGAAATCGAGAAAATTATAATGTTCACGATATTACAAGAGTCGCCAAAAATTTTAAGTGCTCTATTCATCTTGACACTTTACAATGGAAAATCTTCCAACTCTAATACATTTTACAATGTCACACAAATACTTTGGTCAACGATCCAGAAATAGCTCTGGTAAAATCAAAAATAGAGACAAGGTATATAGCCGTCGTCGCGCATTATTTCAGTAAGTCCACTATATAGAGTGACAGAGAAGAGATGACTGTGGCGGCGTCGACAGCAGTAGTTTCGCGACTCCATGTTCTTTTGGAGTGTCAGCAGCTTGGAGACAGGTTAAAGGTAGATCGATCGTCAAAGATCGCGGAAGTATAGTCGCGCTTGCCAGATCCCGAATGTCGGACAGCGTCTGGCACAGATCGACCTCGGCAAAAGCCAAATTTACTTGTTAGCCATACAAACGGCCGGCTAAGCATCAGCGCCGTGAGGTTACCCAACTAGAGACTTTACGGTTCAATGACCTCCTACTTACTACCACTCGTCGACGTCTCGATGACTGTAATTATTTTCATCGCCACCACAATGACTCTCTTTTGACGCTCGCGCGCGCGCGAACTGCTCTATCACACACAGAGAGAGAGATACCGACGCACACGTGCAGTGCGTTGAGAAGCGCATCAGACGCTACTGCAACGAATGAAAGGGAAAGCGAGAGAGAAAGAGAGGCTAATAAAAAGCGGCTCTCGTTTCCGTTTTATCAGTCTCGTCCTCTTATTGGACTTTTTGTTGTTGGGGAGCGTCTCTTGATCTTTGCTTTTGTGCGCTGCGGTAAAGTGCAAATGTACACACTTCATGCTGTGAAAGCTAGTTTTGTAATCTACAGTGTCTGACGAATACGTGTTGGATTATTTTCTGTTTATTTTTAGATTTGGTATAAAGGTCAAACTTATCTATATACACATGACGAATTGAGCGTATCGGAGCTTCGGAAAGAATTTTTGAAACCATTTTGCTGGGTTGACGTCGACGTTTAGACAAGTAGATTGACGCAGTCCACGGTCGAGTTCCAAATTGCATTTCAAAAAAGCTCGATGTCAAGCTCCTCCATCGCATTTCTGCTCCATTAAACTCGCATTTATCAAGATTAAGCGACTTCCCGATAATTTTCACCTCGTCCCTTCCATAAAATGATTGATAACTCGTCTTACATAACAGTAGCATCAGCACAAAGTATAAATGTATTCCCCCCAACAAAGTTTCGAGAAAACATCAAAACGACAACTCGCATAACGCCGTCATATTAATAACAACTACAAATTAGCCTCAAAAGCACTGTGGCCAAAGACAATTCCAGGTATCGCCCGATAATATAAGGTGACCCGCGGCTGCGTCTTGCTCATTAACCATCCCCGGGAGTCATCTATCACCCCAGAGTTCGCGCAAGTCCCTTCCAACTTTATATAATAATAAGCCAAGCTCGAAACGCTCCGCTGCGTTTTGGTCGAATCTCCGCAAGCTCTACACACGATGACGCGCTGGAATGCGGTGACAAAGTTCGCCCCGGAGAAGAGAGAGAGAGAGGCTGAGCTTCCGTGCGGACTTTCGACGTGTTTCCGAGAAACCGGCGCAGCGCTGGCTCGGCGACAAAAGCTCGACGCTAGTTTTTTTTACGACTATTTTTAAAAGCGGGGGGGAACCGTACGTTGTGAGAGTGTCGCGTTTCGACGGGAGCCGGAAACGAACGTGACTTTTTTCCGGGATGGATGGAAGGCGTCTTTGACGGCCGCGAGAATTTTCAGCTGATAATGCGTGCTAGATAAAAATATCGAGCGTCGATGATGGGAGACTGAGCGGCGATGGCTATTTTCGTATACAGATGCTGTACACTCGAAGTTCGAGAAACGCGATAAGTTTATTGTGCTAACCTTGGGGGGATAAAGAACGTGGATAAATGCATGACTGGTGATTACGAAACTTTTTTTAGAGATATTACGTCTTTAGCGCAGCGATTAATAAGCTATACTGGAAAGCTTTAGGAATATTCCGTGATTTTATTGAATACTAATACTTATAGGTTCTGCGCGTTAGTAACGAAGAATCTTTGATAGTGTAATAACGTGCGAGTTGGTATGACTATACAATCAGTCCATAATGGTTAATTGCCGAGAAATTCTGTGATACACTTCAATATATAAAACTATTGTTCGGTGAAATGGGCCTTTGAAAACAGGAAACGCTATCGAAGTCATCGATCTCGACAAGCTCCATTAGCGACCGATTGCTCCAAGAATATCCGTTAAATCAAAGGGCTCCTTGTCGAAACAAAAAAAAATACAGTCACTTATAAGACAGTCCTATTGTTCTTGACCGACACACCATGATGCGACGTACGATCGAGCGATCGGTTAATAAGATCACGACTTGTCTACTGATTGCCAAGCGACAAATGATACGTGTAAACTCGTGCGTGTGTATAACTTTATGAGCACAGTTTCATATAGCTGCATTACAAGAGAGGAAGTGATCGCTGATAATTATAACCCCTGTTCCGGCAATCCGTCATAGTTGAGGATCAAGTAGGGCACTTTCGACGCAGAGAGAGAAAAAAAAACAAAGTATAATTTCGCGTGATGAAAAATCAAGGGTAATTTTGTGCGAGCATTAAAATTCCGTGTACTCTGTTTTGAAACGAAGTTGCGCAACTGATAATTATTAGTAAGAGATAATTTGTGTCGTTTTGATACTCACCATTTGCCATTGGAATAGTTTGATCAATCGTAATGTTGGGGAGTGGTAGATTCGTACTGAAACAAAAAGAAGATGACACGCTTAGAATTTATCTTTTGATTGCAAAAAGGAAAACGGGGGAAATATCTTTAGATCCTAATGCACGTCAGGGTAAAACGGAATCAAAGTGTTTTCATACGCATCCGACGATTAAGGTACTTCAAGAAACTCGCGGACTTGACTTCCAGTAAATTCTAATTTAGATTTCTCAGTAAGTCAGGGTAAGTAACGTATTTGGGGGTTATTTTCTGGAAAACCAAAGCGAATAATTAGATTAGAGATGTACGAGCTTGCTATAATTGCTCGCAATGCCGACAGTAACGAATACCAAATTTGTCGCACGGCATATGCGTTACCGCATTAGGATGCATGAAATCATCATGTGCTGTTTTTTATTCATATTATGTAAATTAGTGTAAATACAGGAAATACAATATTTCGCGTATCTTGAATGTGCGTAAATTTATTTATATTATTATCGAGGGATGATCTTAAAAACTATTTATACAGAGGCTTGCTAAATCAACGATATGATAGATATTCAATATGTACAATGCCCGCATCCGCAAACTTAACCCTTGGTCCGATTTCAGGATGTGCGAAATTTCATACAAGCACTTTAAAAATTTCAAGTATGAATGAAAAAAATTTGAATCAAGGGGCGTGGGAGCGCCCCGATGGCAAGTATCTAGTAAACTTGTAAATGTTTTAATTTATGTCGTTCATTATAGAAAGTAAGTTTCTATTTGCTTTCTTTAGAAAATTAAAACAAAACGACTGCGCCGACTCACTGATGTATATTTGAGTTTACGGATGCGTACTTCCTAGAATCTTTACTCGCGCTTATTTAAGAATAGTCAAACGAAGAAAAAAGTGTCGCGAGTGCTGGAACACTTTCGTACGCAGTGTATTTGTTTCGGCCTAATGCCACTAGTGCTACCGCTGCAGTGCGTCAACTAAAATAGCATCGGGCAGCAATAACAGATGCGAGCTACCCTTACTATTTATCTTAATAGTTCATTGAGGGTCGGTGCGTACTTAACGATACTATTTTTAATTGTGGCTTGATTCATGTGTTAAGAATTAAAAATTTTAAATCTTAAAACGGTGCAACTTGGTAGACAAAAAAAAAAAAAAATGAATTACAGTGGTCATTCAAAAAATAGATCAGATCATCTACCAACTGAAGCTCAACAATCAACGTATAATATCAGTTATAGCCAAGCATCCGCAGGAAACCCACATTCTCATCCGACAAAGTGAGAACAAAACAGGGGGAAAGGCTATAGGTATATATACGAGCCGATAACCGAGCAGATGCAACTTTTTTTTCTATTACGCTTTTTATCGAAGAGCCCTTATTTCCCCTCCTGCTGTGTACAGATCGACCCGCAGCATCACAGTATTATACACCATAGAGGCATCAAGAGGGACGAGGTATAAAAATAGTCCCTCGAACACCTAAGCGCGCGCTTCCTGTCGCCGCTGCGCGCGCACCTCGCATCGTTGAGTATCCCGGTGCTGCAACGCTATTCAGAAAATCTCTCCAGGGAACTTGGGCTAAAGAACCTAAGGGTGTGCAAGCTTTTTTATTTAGCGGCATATCGGATGGCGAAGCGTTTGCGGTCCGGAGAGAGGACTGCTGCTGCTGCTGCTGATGTGGACGAATAAACTGAGGCAGAATTCGGGCTGCCTTAATTTACAGAAGTGGGCGAGCCAATAAATTCAGGCAATGTGGCTGATGTAGAGCGCGTTCCTTTCTTCCAACATTATACGATAATGTTTAAAATAGCTTTGGAAATGTTATTTTTGTCGTATGAAAAAGCTACTATGTGAATCTATTAGAGTCGGTTTGAATTTGAACAGTGTACTTGAAACAGTTTTTGTGTAAAATATAACATCAATGTGACTTTTCAAAAAATTTTCAGCGTAACGACATAAATCATATCAACGATTAGAACTCTTTCAAATGCCGCGTGCACTGCAATTTTCGAAAGGAGCGATAAAAACGCAAAAGGTCATCGGGCAAATTAATCTCGCATAATATATGCAACGTTGTATAGCAAGATCCTTCGCCTAACGGCTGATTCCTGCAACCTTGAAAAGCCATGCGCGAATCCATACCCGCGCAGAAGTAGTCAAGCTGCGCCAAATATTCGACGCAGCTCCTCATCAGCAGCAGCAAGACGGGGTGAGAAAAGCACGTGGAACGCATGCGCGCTGTTTATACCGCGCGAATCCTGTGTGTTTACGCAACGCGTCGTTGAGAGAAGAAAGCTTTATACGACAAAGAAAAAAAAAAGAAAGACCGCGACGAAGGGTGCAAGACGTCGGTACTCCTTGCGCGCGAATCAACAAAAGAGCGACGATGATAAAGTGTCTATAAATCAGCGCGACTTTAATCCTCGGTATATATCGATTGCTCGAATGCTAATATTTATCGAACCGAGAGAGCTTTGGCGAATCTCTGCATATGTATATATACACGTTAGTTTGCACGAACGCTCGCGCGAGGTTTATTAATTCGACTTCTCTGCGCTGTGGAAAGAGCCGACCAGAGGGCACGTGATCGTATTCGACGGTCAAAGTGCCAACGTATGACGTCAGTCGAGTATAATAGAACAGCAGAGCACAGGGCTTGTATGTGGATGGGCCGAGAGAAAAAAAGCGAGAGGGGAAGAGCGCGAGCTGTGATCAATATCCAACGAGGGCAGGTTATTGTGCGGTCCAACGAGATGATGCTGCAGCCCGTATAGAGAGTTATTTAGATATTAACGCGTGGAATAGGCCGGTAACGTTGCTTTTCTTGTGTTTTTTTCTGAGAGAGAGAGAGCTGGCTTTACGAAGCAGATGGAAGTTTTTGAAAAGGCATTGTGTTTTTCGTTCGGATAACCTAAACAAAGCTCGAAGAATTTTTGGCTTAATTTAGAAGTACTGCGTGAAGTTTTAATAGGTTTAGTCTGCATATTTTTGACGAAAATAATTTAACAATGGACCCTGAAGCATCATAAATAGCTGCTGCAAATCTAATTAAGCAAAATTTCGCAATCACAACGATACCGATTGATTTATATACCTAATAAAACACAACTAATAAAACATGCAATAATGCATAATTTAGGCAAGTATAAGCAAGCAGACGTTAATTAAATGAACCATTTAAACAAGCGAATAAGGTCGTCTCCCAATAAAGAGCAGTTAGCGTTGGAGAAAGTTGCACGAAATGAATAATAAACAGATCCACCTCCTCCGCAGTATCAGTACATACAAAAATAGCAAGGGGTTAGAAGCTCAACTGTTATCTTATCCCACGGCAAGCCAAAAACAATTTTACTAACCGAGCATTATCTTCTCGATCTTACATATATCCTCACTCTTTCCCAAAACACAGCTAACAGCAGCAGCGCCGGAATGACGATGCAAGCTGATTATACACGCCGAGAGCTCTCCCGAAAGTAGGCCGGTAAACGAATTATTACGGAGGTCCGCCGTCGAATAATTAATCCTAATCGAAGAAATTACCGCTCTTGTTTACGGCTCGTTAGAACAAGACGACGATCGTTCGTGCGCCAGTGAGTTTCGACTGATGCACATCTGCGACGTTTTGTCTATACGTACCGGCATGTCATTACGCGATTTGCGCACTTGCAAGGCGAGTCGCGTGGGCGTTTCGTTTTTCCACGAGACAATTTTCGCGTAGGCGCGAGCTTCGGAAACGATTATAGAGCGACTGTTGTGAGCGAGTCACGTGCTGCTGCTGCAGTTGAACACCGAGAGCGGGAAATCGATGCGAAATCCAGTGCGTTTGTTGTCGGTGTATATTATAGATGTCACGTGGGACGAAATTCGCCATACGAGTATGTATATGGAGTCTGGAGGAATAATAAATCAGCGGTGCGTTTCACTTCCGCGAGAGACGATCGGAGCTGCTGTGCTTGATGTGTATCGAGGTAATGCATCGGCTTTGAAGACTGCGATTATAGAATTGTGGACAATTGAAGAATTGTGTATGCATATAGCTGACACAGACGTATAGACGAATCTGGCAGCTGCATTTGCAAGATATCGTTGGTGGGAATAATTCATGAGACCTTATTGGTCTTTGGTAAATATAGGATGCAGTTTCAGCAGGAAACGAAATATTTTGATTCGTTTATGAAATGTTAATTAAGCCTAAGCAATCGATGAATATGATTATTATGATAATTTAAAAAAAGCTATTGATGTGAAACGGAAAGGTCACAAACAGTGCGTTAAACATATTAAATTTAAGGATGTGTCGTAAAAAAAGAAATACTATTTTGAAAAGCAACAAGTGCTATACTATACGTTGAAAATAAGTGCATATAATTTAGTAAAACTAGGTACAATTTTAGTCAATACTTTGTGGTCCGTAAAATCTAGTAAAATCCTGGTAGAACACAGTGAATAATTGTTTCGTGAATTGTACCTGTTGTGATTCATTTATGTACGTTTGGTTTACGTGAATCATTTGTCAATAAAAGGAAGGTATATCATTTTCTATAATACAGTAAAAGTAAAAGTGAGCAAATTCGAGTAAAGCCAGAATTTCGAACATTTTTATAGTTAAATGGTCCACGGCGCGATGCTTTGTTTCAAACATAGCCAAAGCGCGTCAGGGAAAAATCCCACGAAACCATCTGAAGGCCCATCATTGGGCCAGCTGATGCTCTCCAAGCCCCTCAGATGTCATAAGGGAGAGGGAAAGCGGTCTATCTTGCTACTAAACCGAGCTACGACGACAGTGATACTATGCGCCGTACTAGATAATCTTTATCTATATAATATACGTTTGGTTATTACACTGTGTTTACTGATTCTTTGCGTAAACCCTGATGTATAACCAACCGTTGATTCCCACAGTATCAATATCCACATACGCTCGTAATCGGCGTACACTATATTAAAAAACCAAAACTAAAGCTAACAAAAATATTATTATCGTGGTTTAACCACGTGCCAATATCTATATAGCATATACTCACTTCCTAAACGGACTGTAAGCGCTTCCCCACAAGCTTCCTTTGGTCGGCGAGGTGGGGCTGTTTGGATTACCCGAGTATCCCAAACCGCTGAAGAACATGTTGCTGATTTATACTATATGGACAATAGTAATAATAAACTATATAGCTACGTGTCGCTCTTCTCCAACTTAGCGAGGAAGTCTTAACGTTAATACTGCTATATAATAATAATAATAAAAGTAGCTCCTTGTACTATTGCGCTTTGGCACGGATTTTGGCGCGAACCCTCAGTCTTACATAAGTTTGTTATTATACGCAGAGTATCGAATTGGACGGATTACTTAGCTAAAAGTTAAAATCGATCGTCTTCGTTCGATGTATACGTATCAAATCAAAGTCTATATAATAATACGCACACAAACACGTGTATATGTGTACGGCTGCGAACACGACGGTCTTTGTACAAACCCAGGGTTCAGTGAGTCAACGTGTGTATACGCGAGACAGATAAGAAACGTCCGACTTCCTCCGAAAAAAACAACAACTCAGAGTTCTGTTCAGTGGCAGCGGCAAACTCTCAACGCGCACTTTGTATTTATATATTTGTCTCTGATGCACTGAGTCTCTTCTCCTGATGCACCATACAATACAAAGCAAACGAAAGCCAATAACAATGATTTCTCTCTCAATAAAAACACAAAGTGTCTGTGTTATCACTGTATGTATATACTATATATATTCACACTATTATATAGATTAAAACGCAATCTATCCGTTTATCAATTTATCCTTCTTGACCATCCTCTTGGAGTAAAAAAGCCTCTTCTTAGCAGACGGTCTCGTATGTCCCATGATACAGTGCTCTTTGAGCCTCTTCAAAAGTACCGCCGCGCGCGCGCAGCCTCCCCAGCGACAGAGAAAGATCGCAGCTCTTTCTCTTTTTTTTTTCTTTTTCAGAATAGAAAATCCAACATCACACGAGAACAACAGCAACGACAGCCTCTATATCGATCCTGAGTCTGATACAGTCAGTCAGCTCATATGCGTTGAGATGAGAGAACGTAAGCTACGCAGAAGCTGCGCTGTACACAAAACTGTGATGATGCTTTCTTCAGCTGATGTGTGTATATCCGTGTGACGCACGCGCGCGAACAAGACGACGGGCCAGGAACGACTGAGCGGCCGAATATAGCGGGGCTGCTGCAGCGATTGCTATATGAAAGAGGAGGGGGAAAGGGACGCAGAGAAAGAGAGAGAGAGAGCGAGGGTTGCAAGCTGCGCAAGAGGAGCCTGCGTATAACATACGACGAGCATGTGCAGCTGAGAGAGAGAAAGAGAGAGGACGTGCCGATGCACATGCGGCTTTATCGTCGGAGGCTACTCGGGCTTTTCATCAGTGCTTCTCAATTATCATTTCACTCACTTTACTCTCTCTCGATGCCTTCTGATGATGATGCCCGAGATCTCTGTCTATTTGATTTTCGGCAGAGAGGGTTATTTAAATTCTGACTCTCTGGAGAGCTATTTTCGGGGTGATTTGGGTTTATTACGTAATTTTGGCTCTTCGTTAAGATTCCAACGCGGGACATTATATGACTTTGTATATTGGAGTAAACTTTTTTGTAAAAATTTGTTAGCTATATGTTCCGTTATGATTCGTTGTTATTGATTATATTTTTACAAACTACGTGTAGCTAGACGAAAAGTGCGCTAAATACACTCAAAACGGATGCAGTAATTTTGTCGCGGAACTGTTCAAAAGGAAAAAAACATCTGTTTCCGGCAAAGAAACGTGTTTGGAGAAAGAGGGGGAAACACGATTTCTCTCTCGTCTCCTATTTCTTTATTCGGAATCGCCGTAGTGGTCTGACAGCCACTGGGGACATCGGTAACCTCTGACCTGAGCAACGCAGATAGGCTTTATATGTACTGCACAAGACACAAAGCGCGCGAGGCGAATCGAACCAATAGATTCACCAGCAGTGAAAATAAAGAGACGACGACGACTTGAGTATTGATTGCGATTCATCGCAGATGTTAAAAGCTTAATGCGCGCCAAATTTACTGCTTTAAATCTCGATGTCTACGGATTTAGAACAGTCCTGATTTTGTAGCAGCTCTTGCCAATTTGATCAAAATTCTATTGCACAATTTTGATTTGTATCTCTGGATAAATTTAGTGGAAGTGCATTTTGTCGCTGTATTATTCCGAGGAATCGATTTCGTATTGAAATTTTGTTTAAATGCGCAGTAGTAGCTTGACGACATAACATTTTTCCAGATTTTTACTTTTACTTGTTTTATGTCTTACGTACCATTATTTGAGAAAACGACTGAAACTGTCAAATAACAAAATGCAAAAATTGAACAAAATATTGAATTATTTTTAAAATTCAATAAAAATATTTTTGATTACATGATCACATTTTTAAATTAAATTTTATATCATGAAAGAGCTTTGTAATGCGTGGCAATCTATTGTAACTTCGTTTTTTGTTACGAAAAAATTTTGGGACTCATGTGATCGAATTTTTCGGCGTGAGGATGTTTCAAATAGGATTGAATTTTCTTTGAAATACGGAACAATACCTCGACATACAATAAAAAGGATCTACCACCTACGCTTAGGAAGAGCGCTATGAATAGGACAACCTTTTTATAAGGTTTCTATCACACTTGATGAAAAAAAGAATGAACTTTCAAGTTTAACAAAGAAAGATTTTTCAGACACGAAATCAAGAGAAGATGTATAACATATTGTTTGACAGAATAAGAATCCATACAAAATAAAGGTGTTAATAATTATAGTTGAATCATATTATGAAAATTATTTCTATTAAATTTTTATATTTTAATTTGTTGAAATTAATTAGTTTACTAGTTAAAATATGAAAATATTGTTGTCAAAAATAACTTCTTTTTACAACATATCTAAGATTATAATTTGCAATTTTAACAATGCTGCTTAAATTATAAACAATAAAATGCACGAAAGTATGTTTTAAACAGCTATTTTCTTTGTTCCTTTTTAGTTTATCGTAAGCCTACTGACAGTTTTATTGAAGATGCATAATATATTAAAAATTGCATTATAAACAAATCGTCATTTGTTGGAAACTTGCTGCCAAAAAAAAAACATATAAGTCAATTTCTCTCATTTACTTTATTATTCAATAGACTGATATGAGAATATTATCCCAGTAATATTATAAAATTCTGTGTATTGCAAATGAACACCGAACAAAAGGTTCTATACAACGTAAACAATAAGTTAATCTATGCTTAACAACTGTGTGTGCATATAACCACTTATCAATCTAAATATAGACGTAAAAAATATTACTCCTTATGCACCCGACTTTAATGGTGTGCCCGTATAAAAATAGTCTCCTATGCAAACATCTACTAATAGAAATACTAATAAGAGCACACTGTCAAAAACAAAACAAACCCCCGAGTGTATGTAGTACATGAGAATCGAGCGTTCAACAAAGCACAACCTCTCAAATCTGCATCTTAGCTATCATCCTTGCAAAACACAGCACGATTTACATATCCAGAAATTCGAGAACGAATGAAAAAGTGCATGTCTCAGCCCCAAAGTATGAATATCTCCGCGTTCTCATCCCACGCGGAGTCAGTGCTGCCGCGTAAAAATAACGGCCAGACTGCAGAGGGGAGAACGCAGGCCAAGGGAATCTCATCTGTATACACACTTCTCTATATCTATATATACGAGAGACGCAACGGATTAAAAGGTACTCACATCTCGAAGCAATTGACCGAGGCCAAAGTGTCGTCCGGAAAATCCGCCATGGTTGTAGTAGCGAATCTCCTTATTGCTTATTATCAGACTCAGCGTATCCACGACGATTTTGACAGGAGCATGCACATAACAAAAACACAATACACAGGACGGAGTACGCGTTCAACCGTCGTCGGCAGCCGACGACTCTCGCAGATTCAAAACAAGGCTTCCCGAAGCGACCGTTTGCTGCAGCTGCGGCGCTGGTCTGACGCGAAATGCCGCTGATTGGTTCGCGTCGTTCGCTAGTGCCGACAATTTTGGCGGGAGAAAGTCACTAGATTGGGCGGTTTAGGTTGGCGAGTCTGATGTCACTAGAGAAAGTTACTATTTTTTCTGGTCGATTTGAATGGTGGCGTATATTATTGATTCATCGATTGCCATGAAGAGATGACTCATTTTTGAGAAATTTTCAAAATAAATAAATCTTGTCTTGACGAATATGTAGGTATTTTCATTAATGTTATGGACAATTGAGTAGAAACCTTACAGAAAATGATTATTTATAATAATATCATGCACATATAGGTATACATTCGAGTGTGTATGAGACACAGTTGAAAAGCGCCATTTTCGACGCTGTTTTCGATTAACCTATTTACACAATCTTCCGTTCCGTTTCCTCAATTTAATTTCTTATCAATTCTCTCATTTACATAAACACTAGCGTACAATCACTCTTTATCCTCGCAAGCATTTCCTCAAAATCATTTCCGGCCGCGCATTATGTCTCGCCGAGTGCTCGAAGTGATAATAAAGCTCCTCCTCGTCCTCCTGGTCTTCATCCTGTGTAACGCATTAACCTGTAAGTTAGTCTACGCGATAATGTGGGTGCTCCTGGTGCTCCTGGGCTCAAAGCTCCTCTTCGAGGCAGTTCTTCCCTGATCGTCCCCATTCAAATTTGCCGCGCTCCGGAGAACCGACCAACCGCGTGCGGCCCAGTGTGGTGGGCGGGTCCTGCCGCGCTCGTAAACAGTAGCTGCATCAGAGTAGGTAGTTAGTGCTGGAAAGAGAGAGAAAATAAGGATCGAGCGGCGGCATGTACTGAAAACATGGCAGTGTACAGCGGCTCAGTGTTGGAGTCTTATCCGCGACGACGATAAGTAGCTCGAGAGCCGAGATGACCTATCGCCGACGCGGCCTCGAGTGTTTTTCTACGGCTGAGTGACTCCGCGGTTTCCTCGAGCAAAAACGAAAATCTGTGACGCTCCGCGGTCTACTCCAGTGATCTAGTGTCGCGTTTACTAACATAATCGCACGGTGCGCGTGACGTTGACAGGTGGTTGAGTAGCGCCGTCGACACTCCCTTTCGTACGTGTCGCCTCGTATAGGCACCATGTTCGCGAATCTGAAGAACAAAATCAAGGAGGAAATCGGCAGCGACGTCTCCGCCGTCGTCAGGAACGCTGGAAGTGTTCGCGGTCTCAACAATAGGCATCTCTCGCAGGTACGTATATGTCTTTGCCTTGATGATGCATGAGTCAACGTTTGTTTTGTGCTCGGCTTATCAAGGCAATTGATTGGTATATACTCTCTTGAGCCGTAAGCTTTATTATCATTTGCGATTTGCTCATTATAGACTGGCTCCACTAGCAGTGTCAGCGGTTCTCAGATCTCACTGGACGAATCCAGGGAAGAAAACACTGGCTCTCCCTCGTCTTCTCTGAGGCTCAAACGAGAAAACAGTTTTGACTTGAAACTCGGAGATGGAACTCCACTGTCGGCCAAAGATATCAAGCGACTGGAGAGCAGAGAGGATGAGTGGAGGAGGAGGATTCAGAAGAAAGAAGCTGAGCTTCTTAAGAGAATGGAAAAGAAAGAAGAGGAGCATAGAATCAAAATGCTTGAGAGGGAAAAAGAGTGGAAGAAAGTGCTGGAGAAGCACGAGAAAGAAAAGGCTAAGCTGGTCGAGGATAGATTGAGGGCAGAAAGTGCCAAGAGTTCATTGGAAGCAGCGCTGAACGATGCAGAAGGTAGTGCAATGAACGTCATAACAAATGTATTATGCTAATTTTTGTGCAAACAGTTGGTGCGAATGATAAATATGTATGTTACAGAGTATAAAAAGAAACTGTACAGTTTTCAAGAAAATGCAGAGCAAATGGAAGGTTTTCAAACTCAAGAAATGGCTAAAATTAAACACCTTGTAAGCTGTCATTTATTTGTCATTTTCAGAGTAGCCTAGCTCAGACTAATTTTGCATATGTTTGCAGTTACTTGCTAAAGAACAAGAAGTCGAGGATAAATCTCAACGGCTAAAAGTTGCAATGACTGAAATTGAAAATTTGAAAACAGAACTATCAAGACTAAGGCGATACGAGGACGAACTGAACAATGTACAAGTGAGTGCTTTAAATTCTTTCGTCTTATACAATTTTTTGTACACTGATGTGTGCACTCCAACACTGATTTACTTGTTAGTTTCTTAGTGACCATTTTATTAGTAACCTGTCTTATATGTATGTGTATGTCCTTACTTTCCTTCAAACGTATCTTTTTACACATACATATTGCGTTACTATGGACACCAAGTATGTCCTTGATACTGCACTTTTTAACTGATTTTTGGATTCACGTTTATGTTATTTGTTAATTTTATTATACTTCTGAGAAACTCGCCATTTATTTTTAAGCGTTTTAATAATTTTATCTACATCGCTTTGTGTTTCGTCATAGTGTGTCTTTTTTTCTGCACTATCCTCCTGCCAACATCCCCTAAAAGTTTTGCCTTTTAACACCTCACATTACATTCGGGAGTTTTTGGAAACATCACCTGAAAGTGACAATCAATAATATGCTCCATAGCTCATGAAGGTTTGCTAAGATTTCACAAATGTTAGAATAAAAGTTCGTTGCTCATTCATGTACCGCGAATCTTGGCAAACTGATATTTAAAGAGTTATGGATCATAAGAAAGTTGTAGCTGAAAGATCATTAGTGTGAAACAAAGCATGAAGAATTGAATCATTCTGATCCTCAAGAATCCTGGAGAATATTTAAAGCGGACTTTTCCGCTTTTTTGCTGCTGCTACTGCTGTTGCTCGAGGTATGTCTTTACAGCTTAACTGCTATTCTGCTTGTATATTGATTTCTTTCAGTTAATGGGTCTCAAAGTAAATAATGAAAATCTGAATGATTTCTTATCCAGAAAATTTACATACAATGTTTTAGTGTAATGTTTGCATTTTACAAATTTTTTTATGCTTTTTTAGTTTGTATGTTTTAAAAGCTTTTTTTTTAAATTTTGCTTTATGATTGAAGGATTGGAAACTATAAGTAAATCCACATAAATTTTGTACAATTCTCTTTAAACATGGATATTAATCGTTTCCACGCCGACAATCCTTACGCTTACGGGTCGACGTCGAGTACTTAAAATGTGTGTGACCACTTCTAACAATTTCTTTTTCAATTTCAGGATGAAATGGAGTCGCTGCGTCACTCAACACAGCGAGAACGGGCTCAGCTGTCTAGTCAATTAGCACAAACCGAGGAAGAGGTACGGCACTTGAAAGACAAAGTTTTCGTGCTCGAGCAAAGGGTAGCACTGGAGTCGGGCGATCAGGTGACAGTCGACGATCGAGTAGCCGACCTGATGCGCGAGCGAACACTCCTAGAGAGAAAACTTGAGGAAGCCCACCTACATCTCTCAGACATAAAAACCAGTTGGTCCGGAAAGATATCGAGTTTAGAAACCCAAGTCGGCCGGCTCAGCAGACAGGCGGGCGAGGAAGGTTTGGAGAGGAGACGAGTTGAGGAGGAGAAGGAGGCACTGCGTCAAAGGATCAAGGAGCTCGAGGCTGATATTGAGGTGAACAATGTGGTAATGGCCACGAAAGATGCTAAGCTTTTGCGCATGGCAGAGGATATCGACGAAATGGCCACGGAATTAAAAGAGCTCCGGGCCAACGTCGATGACGAGGTCGAGGAGTTTAAGCGACAAATTGTGAGTTACCGCGATTTGCAGACATGACGCGATGCATGGGCTAGCTCGACTCTACGGATGGATTGACATGTCTGGCATGCATACATGTTGAACGTCCGATCTAGCTCATTTTTTGACGATTACGGCACAAAATACGTGAATTGTTTATCAGACAAAGAATGATGAACTGACGTTAAACTTTCGTCGTTGACTACACATTCCACCCCGTCCAAAGATACACTAAATCCGTGCCTTTTTCAAATTCTATATACTTTATTTTGTACGCACTTTTGAGGAGTAGACGTTTAAGAAATATATCGCTGTTTTCTTATTTATTATAAGTTGAAGAAACGTTTTCTTTTTTTTTTTTGCATGTGCTTTCAATACGTTATGCTTTGCAATTTTTTTCAATATTTTCCATATTTGCTTTTACGAATTTTTAAAGCATGAGTAAAGTAGAAAAGCTATGTATATCAGGCCTAGTACTTTTCTACAACGTATTCAAATATTTTTCTAATACTATTTGTACACATTCTACTTGATCGATTGTATCAATTATTTTGATACAGTACGCAATGTAACAATCACATGTATTTTTTATTTCTCGAATAAAGAGATAAAAATAAATCTTGATTTTTTTCTGTTTAATTTTACCATCCCTTTTATTTCAGCTGTATATTATTTTTTACATCATGTCATTGTCATAATTTATATTTTAAAAATAAAAATGTAATCGTATATTTAATGTAAAAATTTTGCTGATGTTCAAAAATTGTTAATTGCGATCAATATAATGTTAACCATGTTAAACTTCTGCTTATCTCACCAGGAACGTTCCGAAAAGGAGATCACGGATCAAAAATCTCTTTTAGTGGAAACCGAAAGTGCACTCACAAATAAAGCATCTGAACTGTCCGCAATACGAACGAATTTTGAAGAAGAAAAATCGAAAAATTTGCTGTTGCAATTAGAGGTCGATAGGTTAAAGGAAGAATTAGAAACTGAAAAAACATCAAAGTCTAACATTAATCTGAGTCTCGAAAAGGAAAGGACTGAAAAGGATTCGGCGCTACTGAGGACGGCTCTGATTTCTCAGGAAATACAAATCGCCAAACAGGAGACCAAAACGCAGGAGTTAGAAAACGCAGAGTTGCAAAGTCGGTTAGACAGTCTCGAAGATACGTTGAAAAATAAATGTAAAGATATTGACGAAATAAACAGGAGGCTAGATGAAGCGTTACAAAAAAATCAAGATTTCGAAAAAATAAAACAAGATACTGTAACATTGGAGGGCAATGAAAAAGTATTAAAAACGAGCTTATCGGATTTGGAGGAACAGCTCAGCGAAAAAAATAAGGTAATTTGAATTGAAATATAATATGTTATAATACAAAATTATTTTTATCAAATACGCTTGAATATATGTATATCAGTGTTTCTAAGTGTACGACTAACTAAGAACTTTTTTTAACTTAGACGATTAAAATACTGCAGCAGCGTTTAGCTGATATGAAGAAAACTCTTCAACGTGAATTGAGAGTTCCTTCGTCGTCACTAGATAGTGATGCTGAGCCATCCGCAGCCATTCTTAACCCCAGTTCGTCTAAAACGGTCACTGCCAAGCACAACAATTCGAGAGAGGACGACGTTAACTTCAAATACCTCAAACACGTTCTTATTAAGTTCCTGACTAGCAGAGAATACGAGGTTAATATCTCTTTCAACAATCAATTTCCATGTATATCATGAAAATTATACTACTAAATTGTATTGTTTCCTCCATTGGTTTATCTTAGGCTTTGCACTTAACGAGAGCGGTGGCGACGCTTCTACACTTTTCACCAGAAGAAGAACGACTACTGCAAGAAACGTTAGAGTGGAAAATGTCTTGGTTTGGCACCAGACCCAATTTGGGCATCGGACAGACGGCAAAAGCCATTCCTCCAAGTTGATAATAAAATGAATTGTATTTATAGTCTTGAAAATGTTTCAAATTGTTACTTGAATAGGTCATTTAACGCTGACCCGTTCAGAGTGAAAGACAGAATTGTAGAATAATATTTAAAAATTACCTCGAACGTTATCTTGTAATAATGAAAATACAGGTAACGAGGTTGAGCTTTGTTGAAAAATTATGAGTCATATGAAAAAATGTTTGATAAATAATAGAGCGAGTTAGAATGTTGATATTTTTGTATTAAAAAGGTTCTCATTCTGACAAACACCTTTCGCTAGTCGCTTTTGAAAGTCGACTGTTCACTTCATTGCACATATTCGAAATGCTTCATACTTCAACCTCGCATGAACTATACAAGACGAATAAAAAGCATGTTTCTTATCTCATCGCATGTAAGTAATATAATGTTAAACTAGTGACATCATTTTAATTTATTGACTATCATAACAAATAAAAAGCCATAATTGTACGTATTTCATGAAAGCATTTCTAGAGTGATGGATTTTAAAGAATAGTGACTAATGATATTAGTTCGGAATTCGCGCTAGGTAATATTACGCAGTATTGTAGTTTATAAGAGAAATTATTTAAAAATTAGAAAATTTAAGACAAAAATTGAATCATAAGCTTACAGCTGCTCTTCCAGTGATGTGAATCGTCACGTTGTACTCTAAATAACGAAAGATAGATTGAAATATCCTTTTGAAAGTTAGAGAATCATAGAACAGTCGAGCATTATAATAGAAAGGTTTTGTTTGAACTAATCCACTGTAAATTATGGAGAAAATTGTAAGAAATGAAGAAGACTATAATATGATTTAAATTGTTCTTTATTTACATACAACAAAAAATGTCAACAAATCACTCACAACATTCAGTCTTACCTTACACACAGTGATTTTCCTAAAGCCCCCATAAGTGATTTATTTTAGTAATCATTTGCATTTTTTTTTTCATTACAAATAATATCACTACAATCAAAGCGATAGACGTCGCTCCATCATGCGTACAGTTTATTTATTTATAAATGATAGTTTCAAAACTTTATATTATATGACAGTTGAATATTTATTCACCTTATTAATGAGTTTTTCAATCGCTGCTTTCGTGCTACATTCACTTTGAAATTATCGCACCTTTCGTCATGCAGTTTGCAAATTCACGCGAACGAAAATAAAGCAAAAACAATGTAATAGCTGCGTGAGATTTTTTTTTCGTTTTGTTAAAGGTATAATTTTATCTAATTGATTCCCCTACTAACACCTTATAAAGGGCGAAATTTCAAATCATCTACAAAAGATTGGTGAATTTTCGCTACAATAAGAAAAAACTCTAAACCCTCATCTCTATCTCGATGTCTCGTTCCCTTTTAAATATTTTACACAAATTGCTAATCCCAGTATGCACACCGTCACATGTATACTATACGCTTGCATATATATGCTTAATGCAGACGTACGCGCACGTATAACGAATGTACTGCCGGAAAGAAAAAGCTCAGCTCATTCCCGTTATAAATTATATACTTTGTCACCTAGTTAAAAAGTAAATGTGAGTTTAGTTATACAAGTTTTTATATAGTGACGACGTGACAGATCGAGACAAACGCTCGATTCGCACGTTCGAGGCTTATCGCACCATCTTTAAGGACTCGACGAATCGAGTTTCGAAATATAGTGCCAGATATATATATATAAGAATGCGACGATCATAGAGACGATATTTTGTATATGAAATTGACAAGTTTTTCCCCTCGGCGGAATCGCGACTCTTTGATCGATCGGTCATGTAAAGAACGAATTCTTAGCAAGACTCCTTTTCAACAGTCCTGTTTCTATACGATCTCGATCCAGAATGAAAATTAACGCGGAATTTGTAACAATGTCGTCATCGCCAAAAGGAAAATAGCCTTAAAACGATATATACCGTGCACGATTTTCTCATCATTATACTATAATCATAATGGCATTCTTAAAACAATTTTTTCTGGCATAAAGATGTGTCTCATTGTCTACGAAAATAGTTTCTACTAATGATTTATAAGCCTTAAAGTTTCTTTGTTTAAAAAGCACAATTTAAGTGACGATCGCTCCAAAAAGAAAAGACAATAATGTAAACAAGTTAATTCATGTATCAATATAGTTACGATTTTACATAAAAAAACGTTTTTAATAAGTCTAACATATTATACCATAACTACAGTTCCATAAACACAACGTAAAATGAAAAAAAAAAATTGCTCCACTAATATTACACATAAAAGATCGTTTTCGGTAAATCCGCTAATTTTACAAAATTAAACTAGTCGCAATATCTCTCGTACCTACACATTTTGAAAAAAACAAATATACGCATCGTCGTGTGTCGTTGTCATCGACAGTTAATATTTATAATCAGAAGCTCGTCTCAACAGAACAAACTGAGTACGTCGTGACTTAATTTTTCTATCGCATATTCGTCGCCATTGTGCATGATCTTCGCGCGTTCGCTTGTATCATATATATATCATCGTCCGCACGAATTGACGTCGAGCTGATGTCGCTTTGCAAAATTAATTACACGCGCGTGACGCGCGTACCGATGTCTCTTTTGTAAAAAAATGTGTCCCCTATAGTGCGCGAGAATCGCCGCATCGACAATCCCATCCTTCCTTCTATCAATTTTTTTTTTTTTATAATTTTTAGTTTTGAATTTTTTTTTAGACATTTCAGAGATATTGTATAATGACAGTAGTTTGTTTAGCGTCGATGGGCGAGTATCGTAAAAATGCAAATCATCTCCGTTATAGTCGAGTTGAAAGAACTACTATAGAGAGTAGTATATACGCAAACGAAACGCTACTGTGTGTATATATTTCTGTTTTTTTTTTATTATTATTTTTTCTCTCAAACATTCGCCCCGTTTTCATATTTTTTTTCCATTATTTTTTTAAGTAAAATATCACGAAACGTACGTCAGGAGAGCTCGAGCCGATGGGCGAGTTCAAGACGACGTACTTGTTGTATCATTATAATACGCGAAATGCATAACGCACACGAATTTCTTCTAAACCTCGTCCTTTTTCCGCATAATTATAGTATACCGCACGACTTCTCTCCGCATTCGATAGCTTGCTTTATATATATAGGTATACATAACGACAGCAAGCGCGAATATCTCCCATCGGATGTGTCAGTATATGTGTGTTCGTGTTTTAATTTTTATATCATACGCTCTCTCGTCTTGTTGTTTCGTCGTTTTATAATTTATCGCGAGGACTCGTTTTGTTTTTTTTTGTTGTTTTGCTTTTGTTTTTACAGCTTGGCCGTGCCGGATATGATCTCCTCGTAGAGCTCTGGCGTGACCTCGACGTACTCCTTGTTACCGGATCTGAAGTACACTTTGTCCTGGATTTTGTTGGGGTCAAAGCCCTCCTTTTGTAGGTTGATCTTCTTGAGTTTGAAGGTGCTTGTCAGTTCGAGCTCCTTCACGATTCTTAGGAATATTGGTCGCGCGTAAGACGGCAGAGACTTGTCCAGGCCTTCGGCGAGAGCCTTGAAATCTAGGAGACAGTCTGGGTCGACGATCGCCGCCATACCAGCTCTTCCCTCCATTCCGGGTACCTGTGTGAGAGACGATCCACGTGAATATATCAGGTATTTTTACCGCGTGTGTTGTTTGGTCGATTCATTATAATCATTATGGATTGGTTTTAATTATACCTGAACACCGTAGACTGTGGTGTCCCTGTAACCTGCTACATTACTAACTACACCTTCGACTTCGGCCGTTGCTACATTTTCACCTTTCCATCTGAATGTGTCGCCTGACCTGTCTTTGAAGTAGAAATAGCCGTATTCGTCTTGCACCATAATATCCCCTGGAATCATTAAATCAATATTCGTATACACAGTTGTTTTTATGCTCAATGAATTTGGATTAGTAATCTGTATCTGTATTTTCCACGTATAGTATAACGGTGTCTTACGTGGGTTACGACGATGAATTTAAAAACCGGAAGAAGTATATTCGACGTAGCCGGTAGAATAATATATAAGAAGCTTTTTTCATAGAGCGATACGACTAATTATTTTACAAATTTTTATAAAGAGCCGTTTGAATACTTGAAAACATTTCTTTGGAGTATTATCGCACGTTGTTATTGTTCTAGTAGTTTGCAACGCGTTATTCATCTAGGGGTCCAAAGTTGTTTGCGTACTTAGCGCCTATTATCAACATGCTTATTTGCTTCACTTTAATACTCATTATGCCTTCTTCATCTCAAGTTCATTTCTTTTGGGTAAGTTGCAGATAAAGTTAAAAAAAAACTCACCCGTCAAGAATGCCTTATCTCCCTTGACAAATACATTTTCTATCGTCTTCTTCTTTGATGCTTCTTTGTCTAAGTAGCCGTTGAACTCTCTCGAAGCATTTCCTTGCTTTATCAGTCCTATCAACATTCCCGGCTCATCTGCAATGTAAAAATGTTCGTTAATTTAGAAATATACGTCCTACAACCCAAATTATTTTTTAAAATAGATAATACGCACTTGGCTCGGCTCGTATGCAGAAGCCATTTGGTCCTCTAACAGGTTCGGACGTTTCTGGATTTACGCGAATTACTGCAACTGGATGAAGCGATTTGGGTAAGATTGATGGCACGAAACCAACAGCTCCAACGGTGTTGTCGACGTTTACTGTAAAAAGGTATAACTCGTGAAGAAAATCGTCATGCAAGTAAAATTTTCAGTGAAGTCGTAAAATATTTTTACCAATGTTAGCATTGCCTTCGCTGGATCCGTACACTTCATTGATTTGCTCAATTTTGAATCTGTTGACAAAGTTTTGCCAAATTTGCGGCCTCATTCCGTTACCGACCATCAATCTTACGGGATGAGTACTGTCTTCTGGACGAGGTGGTGCAGACAAAAGGTACCGGCACATTTCACCAATGTATTGCGATATCTGTCATAAACAATAGCAAGTAAATACATTTTATTATAAATGAAGAATCATTATTATGCGTATATATAGATTACTGACCGTGCAATTGTACTTTTTACAGTCGGTCCAGTAAGCCGTCACAGAGAATTTCGTTCTCAACACACTTGGTATTCCCTTGACCAAAGCACAGCCAGTTCCCACTATACCTCCGGACATATGATAAAGTGGAATTGGATTATAGACTATGTCACTTTTCGGCCTTAATCCAAGCATATGATGCGTCGCTGTTTGTACCAACAAATACCTGCAAGTTTTGAAAGAACCAAAAATCAGTTAAACTTACTTAATAATAATATATGTAGGTTCCTTATTTTTCAGTAAAACAATGCTCTTATGAATGTATTCTGGAAGTTGTATTTTAAACAAATTTTTAACTAATTTTTAAAATAATTTAATTTATTTAACAATTGCTGTACTAATTCCTCGTTTTTGCTTTGTGCATATTTGCATACTTGTTCTATAATCTTATCATCGGGTTAATCGTTTGTTAAACACGGCAATAAGTGTTTGATTCGTATCTTTAATGCATATTAATATCTTTCTCAACAAAGTTTTCAGTGCTAAATCGATAATTCAATACATCAACTATATGTATATAAGAATGTATGCAGCTATATTCTGTTGTAATCTCATTCCCTTAGAGTTGTGAGGTCTCCCTGACAAGATTATGGATCTTTCATTATCTTGAGTACCTAACGCCATTTTCATACTAGCTTCAAATGTATTATGTAATCTTGGCTGCAACTACTTTGAAGAAAAATTTCAAAAAGATTTCTGTTTGTGTCGATATGTTTTCAAAATTGTCAATAATTTTTTTTAGAGAAAGATAAGTTTTTACTTGCACAATTTGGAAAGTTTCATCAGCCTTTAATTTATAATTGATGATTAGCCGCGAATCATTGGCTAATGAAACAAAACTATTTTCAATGACTCATATATATCATTGATTATTTTACTTTTTCTTCCTCGGTAGTATATTACGAACGATCGTAAAAATATGAACACGTCGATCTATATGCAGTGCATTGATTTAGAAAAATATGAACTATGTGGATTGAACGTTTATTTTTTTAGGCAGTAGCGGCATTTGATCAGAACTACAGTCGACCTACATTCTTACAATCAATAAGTGTGAAATTTAAATAGAACTTCCGTTCAATTGACGAGTATGTACAAAGTTCTTTATTTTCCGATATATTTGTTCAGTTCAATTTAGGCATTTCATTCTTAATCAATAACAAAATTCGATTCAGCGCACGAAGAATCGAAAAACTCACCTCGAATTTGGAAATAGAGCTGCCTTGGGCAGACCAGTAGTTCCACTTGTGTAAATATATACGAGATTGTCTTTATAGCCAGGTTCTTCATCCACTACGGGCTGTTCATCGCTAGCTTTGCTCATAAGTTCATCTAGATTCATAACATCACCGGAGCATGGGGCATCAGACCCTTGTCTGTATCGTTCAAAATTTGGTAACTGATCGATGACGTCCTCGACAGCTGCAAGAATAATGCATGTAATTAGTTAAATTTGAAAGTCATATTTCCATACTCTTCGTTCAAAATTCCTACTTCCCACGGTCATAAGTAAAAGAGCGAATCATGTAATTTGTATTCCAACCAAGGAAATGATTCATTTGCTCTTTTATTACTAATTTTCTGTTTCTATTTACTGTTGAGGCGTCTATTCTTTTTAAACAAAGAAAGCTACGTACACAAAGAAAAGGAATAATTACACCCGTGTTCTAATTTCGTTACGATGTTCATGATTAAAAAATCAATACAGAGTTGTACGTTATTAATTTACCCCGTGTCCCAATTGAAAAAGGGAGAGCTAAGCTCGCTCAAAGTAATTATACGTAGGTATATAAAATATTTCCTTACCGGACTCAAGCTCATCAGCATAGATGACGGCCTTAACTTTGGCAATAGCCAAGCAGTGCACCAGTGACTGCATGCGCAGGTTCGTATTAATGAGAGCCGTAATGACGCCGAGTTTACCCAATCCCAGCCAGGTAGCTATGTACTCGGGTTTATTGGGCATAATCAGCGCCACAGCGTCTCCCTTGACGTAACCTGCATTCTTGAAAACCGATGCTATTCTATTGCTGTACTTGTCGATCTGCAAGAGAATGCAATTTTTTTTTTTTAATACCTTTATACCGTCGCGTCAAGAGCTTCTACTCCAGTCGAAAGCTTCACGGGTTAAGTATATATCGACCGGACGTGAGGCAAGCTCACGTGTGTGATGCAATAGGCAAGAAGTGCGAGACTTTTCGTTTGACGCGCGCAGCCTATAGAGTTTCTCGTTTTTCTATAAACTGCAGCGCGTGAGATGGAAGTATATAGATAAGTTCGATGAAAAGCGCGTGGGCATACTCGTGCTTTATAGATAATAGATGTATATTGGACTCGGAAAAACTCCTGTTGGTGTGTGGATATAAGCTCTGGCCGTTGCCTCTCCCCACGCTTTGAACTTTCAACGACGGTGCACAAACGTGTTTGCGAAGACTCTACATTGACGTTTATTTTCTGCATGTCGTTATAGCTTTCTCAAGCGACAAATTATATTGCATTCGCCGATCGATCACGTTGACGAGCATTCGAGCGTGAGAGATTCTATTCCGCTGCTCTATTATGGATTATCAGTCTATCGACGATAGCTATCAGTTTTTTTCTCTGGAGATTGGAATCGCACGAACGAGCCTATGATACGTTTTTTTTCGCTCTATACAAGATTTGATATGTAATTTGATCTTTATTTTTTTGCCGAGCAAAATGTGAGATGTGAACTAAGTGCGCGCCTGTATAACGCTTTAATTTTTGTTTTGTAGCTAATTTTAAGTTTTGTTTGAAAGTGAAATGGGATAAGAAATTGCGTAACATTTTTTTTTATCTTGAAAAGAGATCCTGCAACGAAAGTTTGAAATGTATTTTTACCTCGTAAAAAATAAAGTTTTAATCTGCTCATCTATCTTTTCGCAACAAGACATTGGCAGATATATCCGTTCTACTTATCAATACTTTGGAGTAAATAAGCCTGACTTGTTTTATCAAACCATTATGAATGCAAAAAAAATATATTACGTAAGACATAAATTATACTTACATCAGCGTTGGTCCAAGTACGACCCTCAAAAATAAAACATGGTTTGTCTGGATAAAGTCGTGCCCTCTCCCTGAAGAGCTTCATTACCGTGGAATTATTTTTGACGAATTGTCGTGTTTCCCGATCGGCGTTGACATAGCGATAGAGAAATCTGGAAGCAAGGAACAAAGTAGGAAGTTTTTAATTTGGCATACATGTCACGTAGATTCGTGGCAATGAACATAGCTGTACAGCAATAACACGCGCCCATGTTCAGCGGTTATTGAACTGAAGCATCGGTAGCATGAGGCATATATCGCTTGGGTGTAGGAAAAATCTATCGATCACCTGCTGAGAAATGAAATGGAGGAAAAACTTTTGTGAATAATGAATGGTGATCGGGTAAAAGTGTTAGCCTTTATAGTTCCTAATTGGTGTAAATTGATGGGCTACTATTTCCGTTCTTAGACCCCTGGACTATTCCATTTTCTACCTTCGGACATACTTTATCGTTGTCCTATATCTTGCGCGATCTATAAATTTTCCTAGTCTAGGGTGACATTTAAGTGTGTGTATAGATCATCATATTGCGCATAGAGAATAGGTGACACAAATTCGACTAGAGTAGCAGGTAATAGTGAATTATTAATACGAAGGACATTATACTGCTCTTACTCATTGCACAAAAGCTTATAATTGTACGTTGGCTTTATGAATGGTATTTTTTGTTTTCATCAAATACACAATTGATAAAAAATATATTTTAAATTTGTTTTGACTGCGTATGCAGACAAAGAGACGAACAAATAAAAGTTATCGTCGTACTGTCGTTGCGAGCATCAATCTTTCGACGCGAATAATTGCAATACGTTAAGTAATGAATTAATCTTTGAACGTATAATATATCTAGGTCGTATTAAGGCCATTTAAATCATACTTTATCTTGTACACCCACCGTGAAAAATAACTTTAAACGTTTGGAAAAGCAGCAATGACACTTCCCATGAATTTCTTGTGAGTAGGTGTCATGGCTGACGTTCCAAATATTCAAAGCCATTTTTTACGGTGGGTGTGCGTCATATGTTTACAATTTTTTCAAGCAATTTGATTTTTCCCTAATATTGCAATGTCTGCATCTTTAGATACCCGATCGAAACAGTTCGCAACGATTACAGTTCAAAGTGAGGTTCAAAGTCCAGCTGTAATCAATGGAAAGATTTTAAAAATTATGTAACGGATGTTTCCTCACTCTTATTCAGTATTATTATTCAAGTGTATTTATTTATTTAATACCAGAATAAAATTACACGATCACATCATTTGCATCTCATATCATTTTATCTTTTCTGATATAATTGTAATTTTCTAATTGGCAAATAAATTATAGCTTTATTCGTTTATACAGTCCAACACTAAATAATTATGGTTTGATAAACTTAAATGTCTTGTTTTAGTCTAGCTTCATTGTGTGCAGATTATAGAGTTGAAAAAATAATTAAAAATCTCAAAAAACGGTGTCGATAAAAAGAAAGTACGTATCCGAAATAGCATGTCGTTAGTTTCACTAAATTAATAATTTTAATTTTAAAATCTTGCTACTGTTCCTCGTAAATCATGCATCTTTAGATATTCCGATCGAAAACGCTCGCAACGATTACAGTTCAAAGCGAAGTTCAAAGTCCAGCTATAATCACTGTCTTAAGATATTAAAAATTACATAACGGATGTTTGCTTACTCTAATTCAGTATCACTAATATACTTAAGTGAATGTAAATCATAGCATTTAAGATTGTTAACTTTAATATTTCTTATCATTGTGCGATAATATAAAATAACTAAATGTATCTAAGTATGTAGCATGTTAGTTTCACTAAATTGATCAATTTAAATTTAGAGTTTTGTTACTTCCCTCGTAAAACTTACCGAATTAAAACTTGAAACGGTCTCTAAAAATACATTTCGCATGTTGAAATCACATTAATTAAGAAACAATTTTTTGCCTATTTAAAAAATCAAAAAATTCTGAATAATAATTGTTTTTATTTCTCGATATACTCCTAACTCTCAATCATGTAATATTTTTCTGTAAAAGATTGTAATGTAAAAACTAAAACGAAGCAAATTATAATGTTCAGTGATTAAACATGTATATAGGTGTAGTCGCAGAATATATATCTGGTTATTAGTGCCATGTAATGAAGCATGCAGCAGAGCAACGAAAGATTTTCTCGAGAGGTACACACGCTTCAGGAGCTGAATTGCACTTGCCACGTTTTATGAGCACAAAAATAGAGCTCGTGCTTCAGTATTTTCCCTAATGGGCGCTACTTTTCGAGGTAACGTTCATTGATTAATGTCGACTTACCACGACGCCCACGAGCTTTATGAATTTTTATTGAACAAGTAAACTCTTTTATAAAAATAGAAAACTGCACGATAACTTCTTTCTAACGTTTAAGTAGAAAGTACTGTCTCGAATATAGCGTGTGATAAAGTTCAGGAAAATCCGAGAGGCCAAAGTTATTTACCGCGTCTCTCTCTTTCCGAGCGAAGGGTCATCAGAAAGGAAAGCATTACGACAAAGAGAGTAGAGAGCAAGCACTCGGGAAGAGCGAACAAACAAATGAAAAAAAAGTAAATCAAGGAAGTTGGCGGCATCAGACACGCGGAAGCTCGTCGATGGCTGCGCGCGGTCGATATACAGCCGGCACACACACACACACACATATAGTCTGCCAGACTGCATATACAGTCGGGGGTTGAAAAAGCAGAAATAGGAGCGAAGAGAAAAAGAAAAACTCACTTGATGTCCCTGGGCAGTGTCCTCAGGATGATGTAGATTTTACGGTGGTAGGTCCAGAGCAGTGGCACCACAGCAGCTGCCAATCCAAGCTGAACAATCCTGGCGATAAGGCCAAGCCTCGAACTCAAGCCGGCGGCCATCAGACTGCCAACGATCGCCAGCACGAGGAGCGCGAATCTGACTTCCATGGCTGCTCAGCTAGCGGGCCCGCGCTACGCCGGCTCTGCAAAAGCCAGACAAACGCAAGCACAGATTACGACACGCTGCTTTTCTCACAGACACACACACACACACACACTAGTCGTCTAATGGCATATCTATCGCAGCCCTCTTTGTAGCACTAGTCGCTCGGCTACTCTCTAAGAGAGAAGGACGCGAAATACTGATGGCCAACCGGTCACGCCACACCACGACTGCGTACTGTTCGTTCGCACCACCTGTCCCTCTTCTCTTTCTGTCTGTATGTGTGTATAGGTACTTCCCCTGCGCGCACTACCGCGACCCGCCTCACCACCCTTCCGAACTTGGCTCTCCCTCTCTCTTTCTCTTTATATATACGTTATAAGTCTATACCTTGCTCGTACGACGCTCTATATAGGTATATACACGCACCGAGTTACGCGTATAACGGAGCAGACGCAATCTCCTACCCTTATACCCCCGCGAACGTTTCGGTGCTTCCTGGCTCTTCATTCTCTTTTTATTCTACGTCTGCATTATATTATTCCTTTTTTGCCGCATTACTCGACCCCCTACTCTCTTGCCTTTTTATCGCGGGCCTATTTGCATACTCGATTTTTTCTACTTTCAGACTAAAGTATGCATCACGTACATACGATCCGGAGTGTCTCGCGCGCATTCGATTTTTTACTTTGCTATACTGGGAGGAACTCTCGGTCATGCACCTGCTCAAATTTTTAGCGCCAATTGCCGACTGGCTAATCTCTAATTCTCTTCGTAAGTATTATTGATAGATTTGTTTTATTTACTGGATATGTCTTGAGTGATTAGTGAGGATTAATTATCGGGAGCGTACTTCGAGAAATTGGAAGCGGATACACGGGACAGGAGTAGAAATAGACGTAATGTATGACTCGGAATTATGACTGTTATATAGATGTTGAACTCTACGTGGAGTGATTATTTTTCAAGAGCTCGAAAATTGATGAACGACGATTATACTGCGGCAACGCATTCGAGTAATTTTCTTTAGGCACTTATTTTCTGGCATTTTATAAACGATTTTTCGCTGTTGTCCATGGTAATTATATGTTTAAATGACAATTACTTGACATGTTCAAATGTGCGTATGAGAATATTTATACGTATCTGCAAATTTTGCGTTAGAATAATTTTGACAAAACTTTTCACGCACATGTCACAAATTATGAAATTAAACTGACATTCACCTGAATTCTGCTACTCCTCCGAATATAGCAGCATGAATTAATTACACGTCCAATAAAATGTCGGATAACGACGACACTGCGCGCGTGTGTAATAACGTCCGCACATCGAGGTATAATAAAAATATCACGCCACGTCATGAAATGCACCCTTTATGCCCTCGCGTTACATTTTACTATCCAAACTATAAAAACCGTTAGAAAAAAAGCACGTTCATAAAATCGCAGTTATACCTTCCTATGTATACGTGTATTATATACACGACTCTTCCGCAACGAGAGCACTGCACGTGAGAGTCTCTCTCTGTTTTTTTTTTTTTATTTTAGAACTGCGCCGAATGCAAAGTGCTGCAGCCATCGGCAGCTCGGCTTTCCGCGAGCCTACACACGTTTTCCGTCGGTACACCCGCATCTAAGGCCTGGAATGTATATACATATATACGTTTTACACTGCTGCATATAGGTATAGGTTTTTAACGATCGGCGCGTGCGCCCTTGGGCTCGTTCCGTTAGTACGGCTTGCGCCGAAGAGGGTGACCGTCGTCTGACGACAACACTCGCGCCCTCCGCGCCGGGTTCACTTTGGGCGATGTGTATATATACTATATTTGTATGTATAGAGCTGTGTATACGCGTTGAATAAATCCCCCCTGCGAACGACTGTGTGTGCATTTCAGAATCTCGGAGTTGCCAACACGACGAGCTACTTTGCAGTTACGGGGGCTGCAGTGGAAAGAGCGGGAGAGCTTGAAATTTTGAAAGCTTCTTCTCGAGATGGTGTATTTAATTTTGATTTGTGCGCGTACATACGATATATGAAAACAAAGCAGATTTGGACTGGCACTTCTCCCACCATTTAAATTCTTTGCGTCCCTGATGATCAGTGAAGACAGTAGGTGGCGTATAGGCATTTTCTTATTTCCCTCTATCGCTATCTGCGAGCCCTGTTCATATATAGCGGTTTGTTATCTATGTCAAAACTACCTTTTGTTGGGCCTGCTTGGGCCACTCGTGCTATAACTGCTTGAGACTTAGACAATACACTTTTGACTAGTTCACTTGAAATATCCTGGTATACCAGAAATCTGTAGAAATATTCTATAAAAATTGTAATCAGTGTTTATACTAGTAACTAGGTAATTGTTATGAAATTAAGCAGTAAGTGGCCAACACTGGTCAAGACTGCTCAATTTTCTACCAGGTTATGTTTGAATGAATATTGAGATAATATGTAAGAAGATAACAGTTGATGTTGATGTGAAAAAGGTCTCCGCAATACGAATGTGTCTATTACAGAATATTAAAAATCAGTTGATGCCGGACAGGGTATAGTCAGACAAGGTTTAACGTTTAATTAAAGTTTAAAAACTTTGATGAAAAGATATATCAGCATGAGAATGCAGAATCCTGCTCTGGAAAAATTTCAAACAATGTTTTGATTGCTTGATTAAAAGTAGAACAAAGACTGTTTACAAGAAAATATGCTTTTCTTTTTCAAGAAAATAATGTTCATATTCTCTAATGTAATTTATAATCTTCCTACGCATGTGTGGGATGGCAAATTAGTACAATAGGAACCGAGTTGTTGATATTTTAAACACACCCCGCTTTTTATTACCTACATACGAAAAAGCGGACGTACTGACGTTTAATGTGCACTTGAGCTGCCAGGCGGGGGACGATTTGCTTTAATTGACTGAGGGCCGCAATATTTTTCATACCTTACTATGAGAACGAATGATACGTTATGCGTGTAACTGACGTCTTTGTACTTATTAATGGATTTGCTATTCTCTTTTTTTTTCATGAAGAAAGCTGTTTTATCTGATTGAATAACTCCAATGGAATTATAGTATTTCATAATAAGATCAATCCATTTTTATGAAAAAAGAAAAATATTCGTCAAGTAAGCAAAATTTTGAAGATAAAACTGAAAATTTATGAGAGACAGTAAATAAAATGAGAGTAAACTAAAAATCGCATTAATTCTCACAATTTGACTGTACAATAAATCACGTAAATGGAATATTTCTGACCAAAAACAAGCAGAAAATTTCACCGATTTATGTAACTTTAAAAACTACTGCTACATTCGAAGAGTCCACAAAAATAACACGACTTTTATAAAGAAGAATACGTTCGCCCAAAAGAAAAATATATTGATTTATGTGGATAAACCAAACACAATATTTACGACATAGCGTCAAGCTCGCGTTTAGTCGGTAACGTAGAATCTTTGTATTTATAATTTCATGTATTAATGATTAATCAACTGCGTTAGACCGTGATGGTTTTTATCTTTGTTCATGTTTTTAACATTTGCGATTATAAAAGAAGAACGGCAATGCTGTTTTTTCAACTTTGAACGATTATTAAATTGACGATATTACCTAGTCTATAATGTGCGTTATATTGATTTTTAAATTATTTAACTATACGTCAAAAATTATGGAAACTTACATAATTTCGTTATAAGTAATGTTTACACCACTACCACTGAAAACAACAACAACAACAAAATTAACCTCCAAAAACCAAATAACCTAACGCCAACATCAGAGATCCAAAACAATGTGCAGACGAGATTTTACATTTTTTCCAAATCACACAAACACACCATACATCGGAATCGCCTGACGCGATCGAAAGCGCAGACGTCTGGCGCATCTAGTGCAAGTGTACTTACACAGTAAGTATACTAGAGCAAGAAAATTGTGTGTGTGTGCGACGGAACATACAGGAATATACGAAAAAGAAAAAAAAACAATTAATATCCTAGCATCGAAAAAAAAACTGGAGCAGCAGGGCGCTTGTTTCCTGCGGCGTCTGTGTTATATCTCTCAATCCAGCCACTCACACTCGTCACCGCTGTACAGACGTCACAGCTGAACAAATCGAAGTTTTCATAGCCTTCCCTCTATACTCTCGCATCAGTCACCCTCGCGCGGCGGTGGCGGCAGCGATTGCGGTTATATACATGTATATACACACAGGTCTATCGATCGTGAAACCATGCCAAATAACTAAACCGACAGGGGCTGCAGCAGCTGCTGCGACGAGCAGAGCCTTCCCTGCATTTCCATCGATTACGCGCGCGCGCGCGCACGAATCTCACTCTCGAAAGCTCGCGGAGGAGCTTTATGTTATACATAGTTTGCTGATTCGCTTTTTGCGCTTGTATACAATATTCCAGCGGTGAGTGAGAGAGCATCGCACACACTTACGGGCTAGCGCTCGGCGTTCTGCTGCTGAATTTTAGTCGTCGACGTCAACTGGCTGAGCTGCACCCGCGAAAGCTGAGCTTTGACTCGACTAATACTGCACCCCCGGCTGATGTCGTCTTGACGATTCTCTGCACCGAGAGCAGTAGTGTCTACGCTTCCCTTGTATATATAACTTACTTTCTCTCGAAATGCCCCCCGCTCGGACCCACGACTGATTTGACACTGAGCTGCGAACGAGCGGCGCTGCTGCTGCTGCTCTTCGCTCGTACGACTTTCAACCCCCTCTTTTCCACGACGTCGATGTGCCTACATCCTGCCTGCGCGCATATCACTACCCGCAGAGTGTAGATGTATAGGTATACGCGCTGTGTGCATGTGTGTGTAGTGGAGCGAACGACCAGTAGCCCGAGAGAACCCCTCCGTTTCCTTTTGCCTCTCTGTCGCGCTAAAGGCCTCTGATGTGCGGGAGAGAGCTCCTATACCGTTGAGTCTCGTCTGCTATACATATGCGCTTGCCATGCGCATACGACGACACGTACAGACGATGCCAGGGATGGCTGTGAATTTTTACAGGCCCTTTCACCGGCTTGCTACTGATGCATGTGTGTTTTCGACTGTTTGGTTATGTTTTTATGGAAGCCCGTTCTTCTTCTTTTTTTTTATTGACGAGTGAATTCGTTTGGAAAATTTAGTTTGCTTTTGTTGATTTATTAATCTGGAGAGGCCGTGGCGCATACACATTTTAAAAAGATTGCTCGTTGATCGTACAAACGGATGCGCTGTTTTTAGGTGGACTTGACGTTTAGTTTGTCTCGATTCAAATAATATGCCATTATCATTTTCATTTTTGTAATTAATTTTGTTAAAGTTCGAATTTATCTTGTAAAATTGGAAAAAAATGTAAAATGGTCGTATAATTGTTGTGGAATGCGTATGCTAAACACAATTTAATGCACTAATTATGTTGTAAACATATAATTTCGTTGTCATTTTGTCAAAGTTTGTACGAAAAAAATGAAAATTAAATATTAACGGTAGATCCAGGTCACCCTATGCATTGCCTCGGCCCTGATAAGCTTCCCACAAGTGCGCAAGCGTTCACCATAGGTACGCAATACAAACGGATTATTATATGCCGGTTTTAAGACGAGAAGTAATCTTCGCAATTTTTGTTTCATGTTGCCGCAAATTATAGATCGCTTCTAATGGATACTTTAGAATTGCAAGTCTATTTAGTTTTACTATCAGTTACAATTTTTCACCCCGGTAGTGATTGACGCTAAACTTGGAAAAAAATTGTTGGTTAAAATTGTTTAAATAAGATTCAGCTGTTCCACTATACATAGTCATAATTTCAACTTATTAGTCTGTCGAAACTTTATTTGGAATTTCATACTGGCATAGCAGATTGCCAAGTTATCATAAAACATGGAAAAATATAAACTGATGCAGCTCTTATCATTATTCAATATATTTATCTTTACGCAAATAACCTAGTACAGTCGTGCAATAAAGATTTTTTAAATCGTATATAAGATTATTTTATCCATACCAGATTATGGAGTACAAAGGTGCCTGCGTTTCAACAATCATTTATCTTCATCAAAATGATAATTATAGCTTTATTTGGGCAACAATTTTATTTTTACGATTTAAGATTACGCTGTCACGAGGTAATCTCATGTTAACGATATTTTTAATTTACCACAGCAAAACTTATAAAACACATAAGTAAAATTAAAAAAATTTACCGTATATAATTTGGCACCGGATATCTCAGAGATTGCAGACATATCACTCTTCGTATTTTTTTCTGAATTAATTATTGTGCCAGGTCTCAGATCGGGATGATGTATATAAAATAGAGGGATGTTCAAAGAATAAATCAACTTATACAATTTTTATTTATGTTGATTCAGTGAATGTTAACACACGCCCGTCATCTCCGTCGCATATTCAGACACAATCTCTAAATTTTCCGATAACCTCGAATTCGCGATCGAGATTCCAGATTATCAAACAAGATTTTTACACAACGAGAATTCGTAAAATGTTATAGATTTGACTTGCTAAATAACCACACTGAGAAACGCTGCATCATACTTTTATTACCTCACTTCTGTCTATATGGATAGACAGAAGATTTAAAATTTTTAAATGTTTGTAAAATTAATACACAATTTTACTAAAAATTATGAAAAATAATTTTAAAACTACTGCGTAATAAAATTGAATTTTAGCTATGAACTACGTAAAAAATGCATAAGTGCGAAGATGCTTTTAAAATCTCAACGAGAACAACGTAAGATTTAGCGTTTTACATTCTTCAGTTGCAAATCACTATGTATATATTCCGCTCACAGCAGCAACGCCAGTGAACCAATAAAATACAAAACTATCTGGGAACGAAGAAATACTATTCGCAGTCCATTAGCTCCAAGTAAAGACTCTTCCCGTTATTCAGAGATGAGAGTGCAAAGTTCTCGAGCAAAGGAGAACAGCTGCAACCACAACAGTATACAAAATTGACGACGATAAAGCGCGGCGCTGATAATGCGCAAAACTCCATCGAGACGCGAATAATAACGAGTAGACTTCTATCTGCGTAAAACATATAGACAATGCCAATGAAACAGCAAAGCAAAGAAGGACAAAGTCCGTGACACGCGTATCATCACGCACTTCCCGAACGCGTGGCCTGTGGCAATCGCAAATCTCTCTCTCTCTCTCTTTTTTTTACTACAGCATCAAACAAGAAACTCTCCGTAAAAACGTCACAGAGTAAACAGTACAAAATCTGCAGCGCAAAACTCACCTATTGTTCTCGAGTTGATGACGATTCACTAGTCACCGATGCAGCGCATGACAAAACGCGCGGACTTGATCGCGACCAAAAACAATGTGAGGAAGGAAGCTGCAGCCGCGTCGTTCGAGAGGAAAAAGAAAGGCTGCAGTTGTATACCTACACGTGTATATAGTTCGGAGGCATATACACAGACACACTCGCACACAGAGAAAAAGAGCCGGACCTCGCGGGAAGAGTAGCAAGTGTAAACTGTGCAGCGGAGCAGAGCAGAATAACCGGAGAGAAGCTGCCGTCGATGCGTCTGCTGATGTATAGTGAGGGGAGTTCGACCGACACTGAAATAGAAATCCCATACTTAGTGGCTAAAAATTACTATACCGGTGGTTCTCATTTTTCGCGAGTAGAAGTCCGAATTCTCAGCTGTTCGATCTATATACCTTAACTCGGTTCGCGGGTCAGAGTTTTTTCCTTGGATATTTTTGTTCGCTGCTGCTATATGCTCGCATGATGCCTGCTTTGCTTACCATTATTAGCTGCCTGCGGAATCAGGGGAAGCGGAAATAGCCGGTTATCGCTTGTACTTGTATATACACACGTGGTGTGCGATGTACTCTTAATTCGATCGTAATTACTTTCTTTTTAACGATATGATAGCTTTATTGGTGAACTATTTGTTTTGATATAGCTTGGGGTTTGGTAAAATCAAGGTGAATGAAAATATTATGTACGATTTTTGACCATAAGAATAAAAAATATTTCTGTATACTTATGTAGATTCAATGATATATATATGACAAAATCCCCGAAACTCTTTAATTAAAAAATGTTTTCTTACGAAATAGTTAAACTTTTATTTGTTTTAAAAATTACGGAAACTTATTATTTGTAATTTTGATTGAAATGCCAGCTCTAATACAAGTATCAATGTTTAACGAATCTATAGGCTCAAATTAAAGCTCTTTTCTTGTACTTAATTTAATTGTTTTGTCGATACATATCCGTTTGTATTCTTACAAGTCATAAGCAATAATTAACGTTTTATTAAATACATAAATTGCTGAATTTTGACAAACGAACTTTATCCCTTCGTAAATTTTTTCTATTCTGTACATTACAATACATTTTTTAAGAATATATAAATTCCAACAAATCATATAATTACAAAAAATATATATAATAGCATTATTTAAAAAAAGCTGAGTATTCACAAATTACAAAGCAGCGCGAGGCAGCTGCTAGCAGCAAAATTTCGTTAATACACTCGAATTGGAAAATTTCCATCCGTTTCCCTATAGGCGTATTACGAAGTGACGCGCTTCGCATCTGTTCGCCTTCGAACGGAGCATCAGCACCATGTTATACACCTAGACGAGACCTCCCCTGCTTTTCGAATTTCTTTCTGTATGGAAGTGTGTGCGTAGCGTGAGTCTAGATGTGAGAGAAAGAGAAAGCGTGTATACAACGGGCCTCCGAGCGGCCCACGAGCAGCCCCGAACGCTCGGCCCAGCTGATGCTCCCCCGCCGAACTAACACTCACCCTCCTCTTGAAAGTCGGAGAAGCAGTGCCAGCGCGTCCTTCAACGAGTAAGCATCATTCTAACGTAAAGCCCAAGACAACTAACAATAGTTATTTCTATCTTAAACTAGAATCTTGTGTTTATTTATCACATCAATAACCCTGTAATATCCAGAATCCGACAACTCGGGGCCCACTTTGAATACAGGTTCTTTGTGTTGAAAAACAATATTTAAATAGTGCAAACATTTAGTGCTAAAGTAAAGAAGTGAAGCTCGGGAGAGGACGTATAAGAGAATAGCGAGAACTCGAGACTATAAACGACAACGCGCGTTTAAAGGAAGAAAACGACGCCAACAAGAAGACGCTACAAACAACGCCAACCGACAGCACCGTAGAAAGGGACCCCGCCTAACCGAGCGCAGGTCATAAATCGTGACGTAGAACCGCGACAGCTGATCGGGCTGTTAAACTCTCAGCGCACCAAAGGACGAGAATATCCGAAACTGTGGCACCGATCAAGAGAAGCGCAAAGATGAGCCATGACAACCAGATGATGCTTCCAGAGGAAAAGGCCAGAAATGTAAGAGCACATCTTAATCAAGTTTCGGGAGAATGGATAGAACAGATGGTACACTCGAGGGCACGCGAATTTAATCGAAGGCATTTGTCTCGAGCCCCAACTACGGAGGCGCCTGCAGCGAGCAACCAGCCATTCCCACAGCTGCAATCAGGATCGCCAATGACCGCATCGCCGAATGTCAAAATTACACTACCTGAATCGCATCAGTCGAGTGATATACAGTCAATGGAAACTGGCGAGAGTGAGCCGATCTGGGTGGCGACTTTGGCGAACGTTCTGGAGAGGTGCATGACTGCAGTGGCATCAGCGCAGCGCCCGAGGATCTCCTACATCGACGAGGCCGACTCACTTGCCAAGTTCTCAGGACATGACGAACTCCTGCCCGTGAAGACGTGGACAAAAAATGTGGAAGACCTGGCGAACATCAGCGGCTGGAGCGATTACGAGACCTACTTCGCTGCCAAACGAGCGCTGACAGGAGCCGCCGCTGACTGGATGATGACGAGAAGTGATTTGCAAGCTTGGAAACCTTTGAAGGAAGCACTGGAGAGTACATTCCAATACGAGGTGGACGAATACCAGATTATGGAGAAAATCAGGAAAGGCTATCCAAAAAGAGACGAGCCACTGATACATTATATGCATAGAATGAGGCGTTTAGCCAGCCTGACAGGACTCTCTGAGAAGCTAACTGTGAAGTACATAGTGAATGGAATCCCCGGCAATACTTTCGACAAATCGGAACTTCGCGCATGCAAGAGTTTCGACGATCTCAAAGACGCGCTGGTTCTGTACGAGGTAGCAAGACGCGAAGAGAACGAGAATGAATTATACAATATATTTATGGATATTAGAACATTATCTAATTCAGCTCTTGCATGGTTATCTTGCATAGTTTTAACATTATCAGTATTATCAGGATTATATTGAGTACTTTTTTTCATTTACATTATCGCTTTGGTTACCTCTACATCTCTTGTGTTTTTTCGACAATATATATATTTCACCTTGAATCAGTCTTTGTGTTTATTTATCATAACCCTGTAATACCCAGAATCCCACATATATAAATATTTATTCTGATTTACAATCATGTATGAGATGTTGCTTTCAATTTTTACAAACCTCAAGTGCACAAATCACACCTACCTAAAAATTTATAAAAAATTTAAAAAATTCTAGTAGTTAGTGCATTACGAAAAATTTTGTTTTGCTATTTAGCGCGAAACCAATGGAACCAGCTAATGAATATCACTTGTTTGTGTTCTATAGCATTTGTTATATTGATATCATGCACAATATTAATTAAAGAATATAATATGCTACGAAAATAAAGGAAACAGCAGTATTAGATATGTGCACAGTTCCAGGCATAACGACATAAATTCATACTTTTGCGAGTTTCCACCAAGAAGCAAATGTATAACCTGTTTAGAACCTTTTTCCTTCCTACAGTTAGAGTTATTCTTGCACTGTTAAAAGATAACAAATGTGCTTACTTTTTGTGCAAAACTTAGTCACTACTAAAATTAGTTTCCTGAACTTTGTTTCAGTTCTAAGTGAGAACCATTATGAACTGTAATCGTTGTAGTTGTATGAATAATTTGTATTATAAAACTTATTTTTTGGGGACATTCATAAGAACTATAAAAAAAATGTCAAGTGAAATTAAATTTGTGTACCACTAACTTTTGGGTGTAAGGATGCTATCAAAGTAAAAATAAAAAAGATAAACAACTAAAAAAGAGTGTAAAAAATGAATAGTATATAAAGAAAAAGTAATATGAGTAACAGTTAAGTAAACGAGAACCATGTAAAATGTATCATCTTTATTTTGTATTTACGTGTGTATTACGTGTTAAGTACGTAAAGTTATGATATATTCTAAAATCGTTTCAAGATGTCCTTACAATTCTTCGCCGTTGGTTCATACTTTCATATGGACAATCAAGTTTCAGATGGAATCAAAAAGGTTCAAGAACGTAATTAAAAAACGGTAAAATTTTTATTCTAAAAAGATAACAAGCAACAATATATTCTAAATTATCGCAACATTAAGCTGCACAAATACCCCACTTGTCATAAAAAAATTAACTCTTCATTTGGAGATCCTCCCTACATCACCGACAGCGCCACTTAAGACTAAAAATGTATATTTTAACACCACTGATTGCGAATCAAGACATGAACGAAAATCGTTGATTTTTTTAATCGTTGCAATTAAACATACACCGCACACTATTTTACAACTTTTGCATGTAGTTAACAATTGGATTGGATATAGCTTATGTCAATATTGCGAAGCCTAAACGATAAATACTTTTATGCTGCGTGTGACAGAATGTGTTAAATGAGTTACTTTGCATTTCGTTAATATATTCGTAAAAACTTTTACATATACATTGCTACGAGGAAATCGTCTGTTCTTTGTCAAAACCAGTCTTTTCTATATTATTTTCAGTTAATGTTTTGGATGAAATCTTCGCAACTTATGAACATTTCTATTATTTCCATATCTATTTTAGCACTATTTGAGCTTCTTACACTTGCATCCCACCTATTCAAATTATTTATTCGAGAAATTTACTTTCTTTATAATATTATATATATAATATACGTGCTATCTACTTTTTACACATTGACCACTAAATTTTTAATTGCTTTAAGATTGCGGAGTAATAGTTTGCCTTTAATTTACAATTGTTATATTTTCAAAATATAATAGATGCAGCACTATATCTTATATTCATGGAACACTGTTTACAAATGTCATAGTAAAATGGACAGATATATAAACAAAACGTTGTACCAAAAAAGATGTCACACGTTGAGCAAGATGCAGGCGTATCACAGTTACGTATAGAAACAGAAAAAAAGCTCGAAAGCTTGGTGTTTGAATTCCACTTGCGCGTATAATCGACATATTAAACCTCTAAGAAAATTGAATACAAAAATAAGATACATGCTTGGAACTAAATCTAAACTTGGAAGAATTAAAGACGAAATCATTCAGGCTCTCCTAATGGAATAAATAATTATTTAAAAATTATATATATATTATGCATAAATATATAAATCTGTTTAAAATTTGAACTCTATATAAAAAAATCTAAGTTTATGAAAACGCTCTAAGCGACTACCTACAAAAGACTTTGCACTTTTTTTAGGTAAAAGCCAAAGTTAAAGCATGACAATTCGCTCAAATGTACACGAAATTCGGATTTTCGTTATAGACGAAGATAAGCTTGCTCGTTTTACCTTTAAAAATCATTCAAGATCTAAAATAATTTTAGTTAATGGATAATATGTTGCGTTTATTTACACAAATATCATTGCTAGAATGCTCTCTAAACAAGACAGAGGAATACTTAACGTTTGGAAGAATGTGCGTAAAACATACAGAATATGCATTGTACCGTGCAAATTCTATATTTATTTTCTTAGCTACGTTTTCCGTGCAAACAAATGATGATTATTCCATAAAAAATCTTAGTCTTGAATAATTAATAAGTAGGGACGAGGGTGTATTCTCTTTTCATATTTGTTACTCAATGTTGAACGACGATGCGTATATGAAAATATATCGTTATATCATACATTAGCGAATGTGCGATCGTCGAGTAATCGCGTGCTTCGAAAGGCTGAAGTAGAACTTTTTACTCATTCTCATAAATCAGAATAATTTTTGTTCGTATATCTCATCGATCTTTCTTAAAATTCAATTAAAATATGTTTACACTTGATCTCCCGATCAACGAAGTTTAAACTTCTCAATCATGCTTCCCAACACTTCGTTTGAAAAAAATAAAATCTTGCCAATCTTCAAATTGTCACTCTGCTTTATGAAAATTACGTTGCAGCACAAAGTTCTACCACATAATTATTGATCGGCCTGAATAGTTCGCGCGCACTCGTTCTTCCAATCGCGATTCATATTTTTTTTACATTTGTATGCATTTACCAGTGGTTTTTCTTGGCTGCTGCAAACTTATACAATATTTACAAAAGGAAGATTTGCGATTGCGAAAATTGCACGGCGGACGTGACGCAACAGGTCGTTATCAGGCAATTCTCTGGCATTTTGCTGTGCGCATTCACTTGTGTGTATTTTGTCTGGGTTTACTTGTGTTGGGACAGTGTTGTTACTCCTCTGTTTTTCTTTTGATTCTGTTTGTACGATCATAATCAAGCTGCGACGCTGTGAAGTCTCTTTCTTCGTACGACTTCGAATGTCCCTTCAGAAGCGAATTTTGCCCGCTTGTATTTGATCGTATGCGTCCGGCGTCAATAACTGGTAGCCAGCTTTCGAGTCCAAGTAGTAGAGTTTGTCACGTATTCTTTTGGGATCGTAGCCTTCGACCTGTAGATCCTTCTTTTTCAACTTAAATGTACCTGGAAATTCGATCAATGATTTATCAATAAAATTAATTCAAGCTATTTTAAACTGGTGAGGATGTTTATATTTTCAGTATACCAAAATTGTTACAAATGCTTTAATGGACTTGTAAATTTAATTAAAGTGCAAAGGCTCTTACCAGTGAGATCGATTTTCGTTAGTATCCTAATAAATTGTGGTCTTGCGTAGACGGGCAGTTGCTCCTTCACGTCTTTCGCTAATCGATCGATATTTAGAGAGCCGTCTTCATCGTAGATAGCCGCCATTCCAGCCCTACCTTCCGCTCCATGTATCTAGAATATAGACGATAGAAATATAAATTTTGCCTATAAATACAAAGCGTCTACAAGAAAGCGATAAATTTACCTCAACGCCATAAACAACGCAGTCTCTGTAGTTAATGAGATTGCTGACAATAGCCTCAATTTCGGACGTCGAGACATTTTCTCCCTTCCAACGGAAAGTGTCTCCTGTTCTGTCTTTGAAGTATAAGTAACCGAGTTCGTCAGCCACAAGTATGTCACCTAGAATAAATCGTCAAATATCAATGATAATCTCTTACTTTCGTCTTTTTTTAATTTTAATTAATGTGATCTTTGTACCTGACAAGAAGGCAGAATCGCCCTTACAAAATACGTCATGGACAACTTTAGTCTTGGATGCTTTTTTATCTACGTATCCTAAGAATGCCCTGGACGGGTTATTTGGAATGATTTTACCAATGAAGACACCAGGTTCACCTACAAAAAGTAACAAAAATCTGTTATGAATCGCCTGTGTTTTATACATTTCAAAAGTATCTATCAAGTGTCTGTTTCACAAATATCTGAATAGGTATCTGATTTAACATACCAGGCTCACAGACTTGGCAGAGTCCCTTCGAGTTTCTGATTGGTTCTCCATCGGCATCAACTTTGATAATCGAGATAGGATACACTGCTGGCAAAATACGAGATACGAATCCTATTGCTCCTACTGTGTTGTCGACGTTGACTGAAAAAGCAAATCGATTGTAAGACACATGTGCACTTATAGGGTTTTCTATTTTTCAGATCGTATGCAATGATCAACTCAGACTTACCTATATTTGCATTGCCCTCAGTGGCCCCGTAGAATTCACATACTTGTGGAACTTCGAATCTGGCAACGAATTCACGCCAAATTTGTGGCCTAAGTCCATTTCCGAATATTACGCGTATGTTATGCTTTTTGTCTTCTGGTTTTGGTGGTACTGCTAATATGTAACGACACATCTCTCCGATGTACTGCGAGACCTGTGGTAACATAAAATAAATAATAATTAAATGAACGCAACGCATAACCAGTAAACACTTTTGAAGATAGAAAGCCTTATGACCTGGAAATTTATCACAGTTTTCCAGGCCCAAAGGATTAGTGGAAATAAGAAAGCGTAAGTAGTAAGAACGTTAGTTCAAACAAACCCACCGGAACGTAAAGACCTTAGGGAATTCAAAAGCACAAAGGCAATGTAGAATATAATAAAAGTAGAGAATAATAGTCAATACGCAGTTAATATTACGAAAAGAAGAGAATACTAATGCTCTTTTGTTATCTTTAAATTCAACATATTGCATTGAAGGATATATTTAGCAATGTTTTATCAAGTTTTACGAATTTGAGGCATAACACAGACACGAGATAAAGAAGAAGCATCTTACCGTGCAATTGTACTTGATACAGTCGCTGAAGTATGAGCTAGCCGAGAATTTTTTCCTAATGACAACAGTGGCACCGTGCAAAACAGCTTGACCTATAGTCATGACACCACCTGCGGTGTGATACAGCGGCAGAGGCGTGTAAAATTTGTCAGAACTGCGGAACGCAGCCAGAAAGTGAATACCGCTGGCAATGAACATGAATCTGAAACAAACATGTGAACATTAGTAAAAGTCAGGTTGCCTACTTCTTCGAGCTACACTTTGAGATTCGTAAGAATTCTGCAAACCGAGTGAAACACAAAATTCTCAAACGCGCGAGTATAAAGAAGCCGCTGCAGAAGGCAAATGACCCTTGAGAAGCAACGTCGTCCCTGACACACTTGATCCAAAGTGGAAATCGAGCGAGTCACGAGCGCTGTCTGTTTCTCTATACCGCGCGGCATACTTCGACCTCCGCATATCCTCTCATCGGAGATCTGATATGCAAATCCGCAAATATTCCATTAATCGAAGCGAAACTATACTGTTGCGCTGTACTGTACCTGGAATTGGTGATAACTGCGGCTTTCGGTAGACCGGTTGTGCCGCTGGTATAGATGTACATGAGTTTGTCTCCATAACAGCCCTTGTCCTGGACAACTGGTGCTGCGCTCGATGCATCCTTCAAGAAGTTGCCGAGTTCCTTCTCTTTCAGACCGTCGGTTGGAAGATTCGCGACGTCCGAGAGACGATACAGAGCCAGCTTGGCGTCTAGAGACGGCGCAATGTCCTTTACGGCTGTAAGGTTTCATTTGAGATAGTTAATATATCCAAAAGTTGGTATTACACAAATAAGATAATAAGAAACATTGCTAATTGGAAGAACCTTGACAGGATTAAATTTTCATCGGTGACGCCTAAATTTTTCTCGGATTGTGAATCAACAGCCAACCATTTTCAGCTTTCACGGCACGTGAGATAAAGATTACTAATTACTTGAACACACTCAAGTAAGAATTTAGCCGAGACACGCGAGCGTCGTCGCGACGTACAAGAATTTCATCACTATGTAATACAGGTTTGTGAAACAAAGAGAGAGAGAGAGAGAGACATGACATAATCTCAAGCGAGAGGATTTTTTTCTGACACGACACGTGTTTCGAGTCGATCTCATGTTGGAGTGAAAAAATTTTAGTGTTTCTACCATGCAAATCAAAATTTATGCAAATATCATTTTTATGGCGTTGAAGAACAAAGCAATTCATCTTACATCCTTGCAACGAGCTTCACTCGAACTAAATATTAATAAATCAATGTTTTTTTCCATTCATACATACCTTCCGCCAAATCGGCACCATAAATCAACGCTTGAGCTCCTGCTACGTTCACACTGTGGAGTAGGGAACTTTTCCTTAAATTAGTGTTGATAAGTGGAGTGATTATGCCGAGTTTGCTAAGACCCAGCCAAATGCAAACGTATTCCGGCCGATTTTCCAGTAGAAGAGCGACGGCGTCGCCCTTCTTGTAGCCATGGGACTTGAAGACCTGGGCAACTTTGTTGCTGTAGTCTTCGACCTGTGAATTGAAATATTTTCTTAAATAAGTTTGCTCTATTCGTTAGATGAAAACGATTTCATACACGAAACGTGTTTTCGAAATCACTCTAGCTCAATGAGGTTGCGATATTCCAAGCGAGTTAATGTCAAAACGACGGCATACATTAAGAGCCGATTATGCTATGCATCTATATACATATAGATTGAGCAATACGTACTTGCTGGAAGGTCCATTCTTGATCCTCGAATACGAGACACGGTTTATTAGGATTTCGAGCAACATGCTGTCGAAACACGTCGGCGACGCTTCGGTCTTTCTTCTCGTGACCCTTTATTGTCCACAGCAAACACACGTAACGGCTGATTGCTCTGTAAAACAATGGTGTTAATTATTAACTATAATTTTAAAATAAAGGATATTATTTTGTCGTATTTATTACTTATAATTGAATTTTTTCGTCTCTGTTAACCTAAGAAAATTTTCCTGATAGTTAAGTACCTTGTAAAATATGATTTAAGCTTCATAAATTTCGCTTGTCTCGTTAATTTCGTCGAGCATTAAATTTGTTATGATAGTGTTTTATAAAAGTTGTACATTGTGTATTTGTTCGATTGAAAAAGAAATTACTAAATACGACGATATGGAGACTATCGAAAGATAAGGAAAATAATTGCATATTTCCATTGTGATTTCAACATAATCATTTTGGTGTTTGAGAAATGGCCTTTTACAGTCCAAACTCCAAGGCTCCTTGGAATGCGCGATAGCACATAGGCATTTACGAAGAAACTGTGTGATATTCCGTTACGTTTCCTTGGGAATGGAAAATGCCGACGGACGGCGGGAGTAAGAGAAACTGCGTACAAAGATACCACTGAAGAACGTGTACTTTGAGCCTTAGTATTCAGTCAACAGCGATAATAAGTAAATAAATTTATTAATGTGATTATTTTATCCAAAGGAAATCTTGGATAAAATCATGTTGATGTAAAAAAATTTCAAAAATTAAGCCCGATTTATATCTTTATAAAACGCGTATCGTGGTACGCAGCAACAGGTTGTGTAGTGCTCGGATAATATGCGTAATAATCGATATGTGCAATTGTGCAGTTATATCAATGCTGTTTATAAATTTCCGAGATTTGCTGTTTTTTGTGAGCCAGAATAGACGACGTCATTGTACGAGCGTCATTAAGCAGCGACATATTAAGGAAGCAAACGCGATGTGATTATCGATACATATATATGCGGATAGTCAGACACGTGGCTTCGACTGGTCTCCGACAACATTGCTACGCTCGAACAAATACTGCGTTGAAATTTGTCTAGTATATTCATATGTTTGTACTTGAATATTCCTGGGTGATTTAGAAACTAAAAATTAATTCTTAATATTCTCCAAGTATAAGGCGTTCTATAAAAAGAAAAAAAACATTTTTTTTTAATTAACAACCTTGTTCTACATAAAAAAGCCAATAATTTAAAACAACGAGTTTAGCACTGCAGCATGCTTACTTGTCTAGACTTTTAAATCGCCTAACGAACGTTTTTTCAATGACTCAAAACCCAAGAGCAGCTGCTCACGATGGTTATATAGACGAACTCTTTTATGTACGTAAAAGCGCAGTGGGGTCGGGCAAAAATATACCCACAAACCGGTCTATAATACTACGCTCACACGCACGTTTCTTTGGATCATTCGAAGATTCTGCCCTTTCGTGCGCGACGATACGCACAGGCAATTATAAATACGAAGCTTAAGAAAAATTGATACAAGGAAACATGTGCGTGAATCGCGAATTTTATTAATTATTTATCACTTATAATTCATGTATCTCGAGCAAACAAATAAATTAGCTAAATAATTAAATTACTATAAGATGACTCGTAGAATCAACGAGAAAATCAGCTATATTATACAACTAATCTTCCGTACTTGATGAACAAGGAATAATAATGCTATCGCAATTTACAACGAATGTCACGCGCAGAAAAAGTCTCTCATCCGAAATTGTTTACAAAACATCGTTACGACGAGTTATACCATCACGTTTTTGCGAGGAGTCGTGTCAGAAAGGTTCACCATGCGCACGTGCTTCTGTAACTAACTGATATCCCGTCAATTTTCGGCAATGATTGCGCAAGTGCCGCGGCTATTTTATCGTATTATCCTTCTCGAGTCTGTATATAGAGCTCGATCATTACGCTTTATACGAGTGCGTGCGTTATATACTTGTCAAACGACACGTGCGTATAATCGAATCAGAGACACATTATTCGCATTGCTGTGATTTAATTTTCGAAACTTCATCGAAGCATTTCAATCGATTTATTAATAGTATTCTCTTTTCTTTTGTCGTGAAGCTATGTGAAGTACAATAATCAAATATATTTGGAAATGAGTAGCGTTTCCGCAATTCAGAACGCGGCTACCTGGAAATTGCAAAATCATGTCATCAATGTAAATGATATTGCGATTTGATTCGCAAGAAAGCTCGTCCTATAATGATTCAATTTTAAATTCATACGAGAATCAATTATTATTTATTCGCGAGAGTTTCTAAGACAAAATAATCAATCGATGTACGTTGTATACGCGATTCAAAGACCTGCACTTTTACGATGATTGAATCGCTGTTCTTTGTACCTTTGAAATTAATTGTGCGTTTCGATTAACGTCGTTTTGAAATAGGTACGAAGATGTTCGAGTGTTACTTTCGAAGGAAAGCGACATCGCGGATTCATCGATCAGGATAATCCGCGCGCGCGCGTGAGAATGTTTTTCCTAGCGAAGCATTCATTATTAATGAATTATCGACGAGGATAAAAATGCGTTTAATTGAAGACTGCAAGTCACGCTAATTTTCAAGACACGTATCACACTTCCAGAAAAAAATGCAAGATTCAGCGACCATCTCCTTTATACAATGTTTCTTAATCGATACATTGACCGTATTATCAGGTACATTTGACAGAATTATATCTTATCAGAGCAATAGTATTCTTGAAACACTTTCTCAAACGCAATATTCCATTCGATGTTTACAAGATCTTAAAATACTCGAGAAATTGCACATAGCTTATATACGCTCTGTCACATGCACATAAGCTACGACAGTTCAACGAGCCGTACAAAAAACGTTGTCTATTTCACAGACCGGTGTTTTACGTAAGAAGACGGAGAGAGAAAAAAAAAAGAAAATTCGCTTGGCTGACCTTCGCATCTCAATCGCGCGTATAATTCCCATAATCGAATAAAAAGAAACGACAGACGCACATAGGAAACGGTACATCTACAGCCTAGCAGGGTTAGCGGTTCCGATCGCGGCTGACGCGTCATCACGTAGGGAAAGTATACCTGTGGCATTATAGAGTGAGGAGAAAGAGCCACGACTGTGTAGAACGCGGAGAAAGCTGGTACACGCGGTACATCGACACCGTGTGTGTGTGTGTGTGGTGTCGAGAAAGAAGGGCAGAAGCAAAGGGAATTTTTTAAAAGAGCGCGGAGAGAGGAACGGAACGTGCTGGAGATGTTCCGTATATACGAAGATCCAACGGTGCTTGCATGTCTCTCAGTGCGGGAATCGATGCTTGGCAAATAATTAATTGCTAGCTGCAGAATGATGTTATGGTAGACCTGCGAGGAGCGCATATATTGTGAAACTTCTTTCTCGTTTTTGAATTCGTAGAGGATTTCTAATTTTTTAATGTAGAAAACGTGTTTTCTCAATTAGGTCAGCCGGTTGGAGTTTTCATTGAAAATATTGCCGCGCGATAATCTATTTTAGGCGATATATAGTTCGATCCGAAATTAAACTCTCACGGGCATATTTATAAGAATTCCGTTTGATTTGGAAAGTCGAAATGAATATAATATACAGAGTATAACGAAAGATAACAGTAAACTTGTCCGCCGTGAGTGTAGATACAAGCGAAGGAAAAAGAAGATAGAGCGCGCGGTGTTGTTGTAGGTTCTTCTTTTTCTCCTCGGTATTTCTCACCGATAGTTTTACATGCGATTTGAATTGTTCATCTGACAGCAGTACTCTTCAATATTTATAAATTCCCCTCGTATAACTTAAGCTTCGTCTATGTAGCTAAAAAGTTTCTTTCTCAACTCTGCGCAGATGCTCGGCACGTGCGTGTCCCATAGCCGAAAAAAGAAGAACCAGACACCGTGTAACGGTGCTACAGCAGTGAAAGAATAAGCCTTAAAAAAAAAACTTACTTGATATCACGTGGTGCCGTCTTGAGAGCAACGTAGAACCACCTGAGCCTTCCACCGGCAACGAAATAGGCGACCAGCGCAACGACACATAGCTGGACAAGGAAGATCGGTCCCATGTAGAAGAGTAGGGCCGCAAGAGCGGCCAAAAGGCCGGCCAGCAGGAACATCGCCAACAGCAGGCGCCGCAGCAGACGAGCGACTGCGGCCCAGCGCCGAGACGAGCCAGCGCGATTGCGGCCGGCGCCACCAGGTGCTGCTGTTCCAAGTTCGAGCGAGGCGATGGAAACGGCCTCCGAAGCGGCGCCCGACGTAGACGAGTTGCCCGCGGCCGGGCGCCCCACTATTCGAGCTGAGTTGCTACTGCTACTCTTCTCTTCACCGCCGTCGCCGCCGCCGCCGTTTGACTCCCCCCTTTCCACGTCCTGCGGGCATAAAAGGAGACGAGACGTTAAAAATCCGACATAGCTCTGCCGACATCTGTGCGTACAACTATGCTATATATATATATACTCTTGTGCGCAAAATTTCTTCAACTTTTAAACCTCTGATGGCAGTTTGCGCGCGGTTGCGGACAATTTTTTAACTCGATGAGAGATCGACTGTTTGCGAGAGTGCATGCGCGAATTTTCTTGATGAAGATTTTGAGCCAAGCCTTGGCACGATTCATGCTATTCCTAATTGCAATTGCCAGGTTTATAATCGATCTCCTTCTGTGTATACTGATGTGTATTAAATAAATTCTGTTGACCTGAGAGATACAGTTTCTTTCGCGTATAACAGAATAAATTTAAAGATACGTCGATGAAAGAGATGATCTGCGTATTAATAACTTGTGTACAAGTATAATAATTGCTCTAATTCATTTATTTCTATTTTAAAAAATTCCATACGTGCTTTCAAATGATGTTGTTTATTAAAACAAACACAATAAGTATTTATCTTTATTTTTAACTAAAAATGCCGTCTTTTCAATTGCTGCGTCACATTGTTGCTGTCTATTATACAATCACCCGGAACCGTTGAAAAGTTTTTTGTCCGCGGAGTCATGTAATGTACGAAACATCGATCTCTACCTTACCGACACACTCTCTCATTTTTGCTATTTAAAACACTCTGGATTATTCAAGCTGTATTGAAACAGAAAACCTGAATACCGTTTACAGCAAGTTGTGGGACAAAGATTCGTTCGTAAATCAATGTATGAGATACTTTTATCAGAATATAGAAGCTTTAAAGAGGAAAAATTTTCCAAGTGCATTTGATAAACACACGATTAATTTACATTAATTTACTACTAGAACTTACGAAACGATAACGAAATAAGCTCAAAGAATGCCGTCTAACATTCATTGGTTGCACTTACATTTTCAAACGTTGCTTAACGATTAGATTGTAAACTATAATATAATATACTTAAAATAACGAACACCAACCCGGAATTATAAAAATCTGAGAATTACTTTACACAATGCGTCTAATTCACTTGGATGATCCAACATATCTTTGAGTTCTAAGGCAGATATAGACTGTTCTAGATATCACTCGTTACAAGTCGAATATGCACTGAGACCGGTATCGAAATCGCAAATATCCAAGCCACTCTCGTTCGCTTGCACTTCCTCTCACTCTCCGCCAGCGCTAAAAGCGAACTGAAAGCGTCCCGTTTGAATTCAGAATATGAAACTCTTGAAAATGTATGCATCGTGCGTTCGTTGTAAGCAAAAAACCGATTAATTATTCTATTCATTCGAGACGACTTTTTTTACATGGTTTGACTACTGTGTTCTTATGAAAAGTGGCAATAGTTTCTTGTCATTTCTGTAAAATATCTTATACGTACGAGATGTCAACACATTATTTTTTTACAATTACAAGTTATATCTTGTACACAACTATCTAATATACCATCAACTTCTGTGTTATTTTCTGGATTATCGGATGTAAAGACATTCGTTATTGTCGGATTCGCACGAAATTATGCTTGATAGTCACGTACTTTTATTACGTTTTGAATAATAATAATACAATCTTACCACGTGTATATACGAGTTTGAGATTTTATAATTATATAATTTTGTCTCTTTAAGCTTTATCAAAATTTAAAAAATTGCATCAGTTGCGACACGAATACTGTTATAGACGGAATTGTAATTGACATGATTCTAATTGACGTTGCGTGTAGACGGCATTATTAAATGTGTCCTTCTTCCGCGCGTAGCGCATCATTCGATGCTTTGATAAGTGCCATTCGCATTCGCGAGGCTGGACGTTTCCTGCACGCATGCATCTTCCCGCGTGTGGGCCCAGACGTCAGCTTGACCTGGTCGATTTTATTTAATCTAGGAGATATCCATTGCGCAAGCTTTGGCGAAATTCTCCGATTCTCGTTTGCCACGACAAGGTCAATCGAATCACGAAAAAGCTTAATTTTCGAAAATAACGCTACTGTATAAATCGATCGGGCACTGCTATAGCAAACTTTAGATTTTATTAAAGTTTAATTTCTGGGAACCGGTTATACAAAATTTACTGAAAATATGTATCTTTTTTGGTATTTTTTGTCTGTAATGAATGCAGTCTTTTCAACCCATTTCTGAGTTAGGATTATTATTAAACAGCTTGTAAGCGTTTATGCGAACTCGAGCGTGATACTTTTCTACAAAAACTTGAGTATGAATGATGTCTTGCACTTCGAATAGTTTCCGTATAATTATAGAATCCATTGCAATTTATTCCTTGTGAAATAAAAGAACAAAGAACATTTAAAGCATGCTCGGTTTTTAGCATTCTCTCTAGAGACAAGGTGTGACTATAATAAAACGCGAGTTGGTTTCGGAAAATAGACTCTCTTTTATCCAATTTTTATTTTCATTACCTTTAATGTTTGTATAAATGAAAGATCGAGTTTAAGGCGCATAATGTGTCATCGCAAAAAAAGTAAATGCTACATCCTATATATACATCGTGTGCTTGGTCTCTCTCACACGAGAGACGACCGACTTCGATCGAAAAGTATGTGTATAGCAAGAGAAAGTACGATCTTCTTAAGTGTTATCAAATACAATTGTACAATTATTTGTGCATGCTTTTAACTTCTTCGAGGAAAAAGAGACTAAGAAAACAAATATATAAATCGTGTCTAAATCGAATAACTTTCAAAAAATTCACTTTGCTCTACAACATTTGTGTCACAAAAAAATAGCTATAACTAATCATTATTTAATGTATGAATATAAACGTTAATTTGTATGAACTTACAAAAAACATGCATAAAATTATACGTCATTAAAGCTATTAAAATTGGTTGTCGCAACCAGGTATAAATCTTAGTCAAAGTGCCAGTATAAGTGTATGTTTTGTCCTAAAAAATAAAATGGCATGTCAAAGCTATTTTTCTACGTATATTTGATCCTCTTGTACAAAATGACCTGCGATTCATTATGCAACTGATGTTGTTCATTGAAGTCGCGTAACCTTTCGCTATCTGGCCGTAAAAATATGCATAATATATACATTCAGCGCGGGTTTATTACCGTGTATTGCCCTCATTAAGTGACTTCAACGAAATCATTAAACTCAAATTTTCCACAACATTGCAACTGCTATAAAGACATAAGTGGCCGATCGATATAAATGCAGAGCAAATCAATCAAACTATAACGCGAGAGCAATGTAGCTATAGAAAGGAGCTTCACCCGTATACACTCGATGAAAAATTGATCTGTTTCGAGCTCGTTTTTTATTAAAAACCTTCTACAGCCCTATAACGCGCTGCTATAATTACAAATCTTATCTGCGCATACAATCCGCGCTTTAATTTGCCAGTCTCGTTATTAAATTGAACTTCAGAGTCGACGAGCCGCAGATAAGAACGTTCCACATAAAATGCAATAAAATTCAAATCTAATCGAACGATTTTCCCCGTATTCTTCGTAAAATACAGAGCAAATTCATGAAAATTCAATACACCACTAGACTTTCGAACAAGTCCACTCGAAAAGTTCTCTAGCAAATATCTGCTCGAAATTCTGCTGAAGCACAGCGCTGCGACGACGACGACGACGAAACTCGTGCAGTCCCCGAGAGAGAAGCCGAATCAATAATAAAAAAAAGGCAAAACAGAAAAGCGATAAATCACATAAAGAGCCATCAACTGCAATTGCGGAAATGAAATTCCCCGAGTTCTATATAGCAGCCAAGCCATCACACGAGCAGCGCACTTTCGGAAAGATCAAAATCTCACACGTCCGCGTGGCCGAACACGTAATAATTGAACGTCCTCGGCTATATACGAGAGAAAAAAAAATAAGCAATCTCTCTTTCTCGACAACACAGAGAAAATACTTACTCCAAGAGCGGAGACGTGGTCAGCGGCCCGATAAACGATCCGCGTGCATGCCCGCCTGCACAGGATACGCCGGAGCCTCACTACTGGGAGCCTCTTCGGCCTCCTTCCTACGAGCGTGCTCCCGTTTTTTCACTGCGGCACAAGCTCTTCGACATCCTCGCGCTTTCGCCGGATATGTACTCTGTGCACTAGCTATACCTCGTATATCAATATACTGTGTACGTATAGACACGGAAGTGCAGTTGAAGTAGGATGTAAGAAATTCCTTTTCTCTCTCTCGGACGTATTATTATAATACGCTGCGGCGGAAGAGTATAAGCTCGTGTGCGCTGATGACTGCCTCTCGGGAGGACTATCTTTCTCTCTCTCTCTCTCTTGCTCACATCGGTGGCTGGGCGACTTGCGTGTTTATTCGCAGTAAAATCAATAGTATCACGGTGCTGCTACCCAGCGACGGGACGGCAAAGCTGCTGTTGCCCAGCTTTGGATCGTCGGCCGAACACCCTTTCGACATGCGGCGCCAAAGTACTTGTATATATACTCCCCCCGATATCGCGTGATACGACTCATGCATTGCACCCCTCCGGCGCTTACGGTCCATCCCTCTACTGGCAGACTCTGGGAGACGTGGCGCGCGAAAAGGGGAGAGATTTGAATTGACGATTTTGAATATTTTTGAATTTTTATTTTTTAATGATCTAAGAAAAATATTTTTGAATTTCTTGTGGAAAGTTGAGCGGTATCGGAGGGTAGGATTATGAAAAAAATTGATTGCAGAACAGTAAACGATTTAATGCCCGATGCTTCGTTAGATTGATTGCTGTTAATGGTTCGATGGAAAGATCGCGTTGATTTTCGATAATCAAGTGTATACAGCTTTTATTCAATTCTTATAACAGCAAATTTAATCAACGACAGCACGGTGTACTTCGCACATTTTCATACACGAGAAACTCCCGGCAAGCTTCCTTTTTCGCCGAGATAAATTAGCAGTATAGGTATAGGTATATAGTAAATGAGAATGCCGGCGCAGTACGGCAATGTGCATATAGCAGTTGAAGGTGTCGCAAGTTTATATTTTTATTTCACGGTCTAGCAGTTTTTGTGCATTCGCCCCATCGCGCCTTTCAATGCCTATCAAGATATAGAGCTCCGGCGCATTTTCGACTTCTTTTTTACACAGACAGACACACTTGCGAGAAAAAGACGTGTATGACGAAGTTTAGGTCGGAATCACCGCGAGGTAATGCCTTGTCGCGCTTTCACAATCGCCTTACGAAAATTACGCGTGCGTTTACTCGCTTCTCTCGAGACTCTTAAGAAATCAGCACCGTATACGAGTTTAAATTGCACCGGGCACATTTTCATAAACTCGTATATGTTGCAGCGACTCTATAGAACAACAATTTCCGAGAGTGTCTTCGCTCTGTGTCATATATCAGAGCCTGTTTACTTTTCAAACTAGTTTCCGAGAAGAACATCGTACTGCCCGCAACTTTCCGGTTTCCATATATTTAGGGCTTCGCTAATAAAATTACGTGCTGTGTCATGAGTTACGATATCCAACACAAGTCGACATCAGAGATTCATTCAGATGTATATAAGAAATCAAAGCCAACGTGCTCGAAGATCCACAGCGTAATAATCGTGAATCGATAGAGAGACTTACGCGATCTTTGTTGTTGCTCGAGTTCAGTATAATCGAGCTCGAGGACTTGCTGTTCCCGTTGCCCATACTGTTGATCATGTTCTTCTCTGATGTCGTGTCCGACATGTCTGCACTATCATAAACAACCTTCGAATCACACAAAAATAAAACTCGTCACTCCTTATTTTAAAATACCGACTCGATAATTCACGACAAAGTATCAACAGCGTCAGCTGCTGCACGATCGAGATCGCTCATCGGTATCTCTCTTTCTCTCTCAATTCGCAAAACACCGGCACTTGATGTGCAGCGCACACTACTTATGCATAAAACATTAATAAAAAAAAAAATTAATCCGGTCTCGCGGGGATTACCGAAGATTCGAAGAGGCGCGCGCGCTCTCGAGCCCTCGCGAAAGTCGAGTTGCCGGCCAGGCCAGCGTTGAAGACTGCAAGCGATCGACGACCGCGAGTAGCGAGCTACTCTACAACTCCCTCTCTCTCTCCCTCGCGTTATACCGCTGCTATACTCGTGACTCTCCGGATCTTGTATAGATACGCGTCGCTACAGTGCGCTGTGGATGTAGGAGACTATACCTATGTAGGTATATACTGCATTTCTATGGGTGCGAGTGTATCGTGATTTTTTCTTTTGCTGTCTTATTGAAATGAAAAATTCTTCTTTGTACACGACTTCTTCTTTTAATCATCTTCAACTCTTTAGCTCGAACGAATTGCTCAATTAGAGAGCGTGAATAATTGTATATGAAAATGATATTCTGAATCACTTCGTATACACTTTGTACATAATTGCGACTACGTATACGAACGAGCTGTAAAAAATTGTTGGCTTGGATCTATGTATCGGGGGTCAATCGTGCGATGAAAGGTGTTATACGTCAGTAAGACTTTGACGCAATTTATTATCGCTGAAGGACTTGAACTGGACAAAACGTGCGTAACGATGAAAAAATAAACAGGATGAGAGAGATAATTTTTTATATGTAGCTCGTGAAAAATGTCAATATTAATTTTTTTTTCATAATAATCCTGAATATGTTTTTAAACTGCTGTTAAATCGCGCATTAAATATTCTCTCTAGAGCTTATATTTCTGACGATCGACGCACTCAAAAAAGTAAAAAGAAAGATCTCTACGGTCTCGGAAAATAGATTACATATTGATTGAAAAAAGTCAGTATCGATACTTTTACTCGTTTTTTTTGCATGATTGCAAGTGTTTTTCACGAGATTAAATGAATTAAGTAATTGAACATCCCCGATTGAAATTGATTCAGAAACTAGTTTGAAACTAATCTTATATAGATAGTAATTACCCATAAAGTACGATGATAGAAACTGCCGATAACGAACGTCTTACGAGTATGTTCTCTTCTTTCGCGTGAAATCCACGCAATATTTCAAAAATCTTCATTCAATTGCGATCCTCTATCCTATTCAATTACCCCATCAGCCATTCATGATCAATAAACATTTCGAAAGCCTCGATCTAAACAAAAGACCTACGTATCCATAGAATTTCAAAAATCTCAATCCTTTTCGTAACAACGCACACACATACACACACACACACACAATAGACCCACAGAGAACACATTCAACGATCTCATCTTCCTATTTGGTCAAATTAACATGTGAATGTGCCAACAACATCTCCCTACGGAATCCACACGCGGTGAAAGACGATTGCGTATATATGTATGCACAGAGTCACTGCAGCATCCAACGAATAAAGTAGACCTCAACTCTCTCTCTCTCTACAGGTAGCATTGCGGTGACGGGACGCACTTCATTGTTGCGCGCGGCCGAGCCTGCATCCTACTTTCTCGCTTGGCGATGCTGGGAAATTCTATACGAGGATGCCTAGAGAGGAAAGTAATTTTGATGCCGGAGATCGATCGTCGACGATAGACGGATTGAGATCGCAGAGGAGGATTTCACGACTTCACGCTCGTCGAGCTGTCGGTTGAGATCTGTGATTGGAGTGGTATATTTAGATCGTTGAAGTGTTTGCCTGATGATTATATTTTTGTATAGAGGATTGTTGAGATACGAGGTACGAATTGAAGGATAATGTTATGTTTGGTTAGGCAGATTTTGACGTGACCATGAGGTTTTTTTTTGGGATATTTTGAGATGCGACGAATAACAAACACCTGGATGTCATATTTTAAGGAATGATTGATTCATTCGCGTGAGTCTTATTTACTTATCTGCTATATATTATGGTCGCAGGATTAACGCTGATGGATTAGGATTACCGATCTGACTTCTCCTTGCTGTTTCTACTTACACACGATATTGGCAGTCAATTAAATTTTGTTATTCGAGATAATTTACATTGCATAAAGTTCAACAAAATTGTTGTGTTAGCTATAAGAAAACGCTTGTATATGACATAAAATATTCGATTTGCCTATTAGCTCTCTATCGTCGAGAAATTTCCTTCTTGATATATATGGTGAATATTTAAATGCGGAGAGCATTTTTTGATAAAAATCTTTTTTCTTCAATCTACAAGGACGTTTGTGACGTTCAGCGTACGAGATGCCGAGACAACCATTATATATACTTTATTAATAAAATAAATTATAGGCGTCTGGCTCGTAATTCTATCACAGTAAATTTCGGGAAACTTCAAAGTGTCCCTGGACATACACTCTATATATATATATATATATAAAATAACCTGCGCAGCAAGTTTTCTTAGAAAATCCCTGTGTATACTTACGCCTGGTGCAAGTTGCATTTACAAGTAGCATAATTATAAACGTTTCGTCACCGCTAAGATCTTTTTCTTGTATAACTCGTGTTTGCAATGGTATAAATATTTCTCTCGGCATTCTGTATACATCTCTAAAAAAAGACAACATTTTTACCGTAAATCTCACTCGCGCAAACGCACAAAGTCAGAACGTGTCATTAAAGCCAATCCACCTTGCAATGAAAGCTTCTCGGAAAAAGTTTGACAAACGTCGATATAAATGTCTATTTATTAAATGTAATAAACGTTCTCCGTTTTTTTTTCCGCCCGATAAAAAAAGCCTCGTAATTTCCGTCATTATAGTAGCGCAAAAAACTTTCTAGAGAAACCACCACCTGCATCAGTGACGTGATCGAGTGTTCGTGTCTTCCTATATATACAGCTCTCGTATCCTTTCCCGCAACGAAGCGCATCGGGTCTCGCGAAAAATCGCACCTGGATTTCCCTCGATCGCGCATATATATAGGGATTCGATCATCGCGTGTATCATACGGATGGTAACACTCGTATTATCAATTTAAAAGCATATTTAAGAATATGAGTGCTTAGAACTAGATTTTCATATGCGATAAAATAACATACTAAAATCATTACGTAACAAAATTTCATATAGGCCGGGCTAAAGAATTTCAAAATTTTTAACACGCAATGAAATCACGTGACGAAACGTTCAAAATCAATACCTGGCAAATTGACGTCACAAATCACATATAAAAATTGCGTATTAGATATATACTGGGATACGTATATAATATGTCCGTCTCGAGATTCACCACAATCGGTTACGCGCTGCTGCAGGAAAGTGGAAAATGCTCGAGGCGGAGGCAACGACCGATCGTATATATACCGACTTATTACGAAGTCGTATGCGGTCACGTGGGCGAGACGAGCCAACGCGGCCGATTTAAGAGATTAGGATGCGCCGATGCACTGACGTTCGTATATATATGCGCGAGCTTCCTTCTCTCGAAGCTTTTCTATATACTTGGATCATCGCAATTGTTGCATCCTGTTTGGGATACGTTTCCCGGAAATCATCATTTTTAACACCGCGTGTGTAAGTATAGGGTTATACCTACGCGAGTTGACTTTTTTCTTTTTCGATTCACACAATCGTGCATGTGATTGGAATGAGTTAGACGAGAGTCGGATGTTAGGCAATGTATATACCTGCATCGGAACTTTAGTTCGATCGAAGGTAAAGGATTAATTTGTTGTGCATTCCACAGTGTCGCAAGCGTTTATCTCGTTGAAAAAAAAAATTGTCCTGGATAGACTATGGGATATATATGTATAAGCTTGGTGTTTATTCGCACGTTGCGCAATTCTTGATGGCTGTTTATTTATTTACACAGTAGTGAGAAGATTGATGAATGTTTTACTGTTGCAGCAAACCGCGTTATCAGAAGAAAGTAGAAAGTGCAATCTTATTATATTATGTAATTGTCGTTATTATAACAATCGTTTCCTGTATAGAAATGCGTATACAGAAGCCATTATACTCGACAGTTAAATATCTACGTTCGAGTTACGTATACAACACTCTAACATCGAGTTTGACCGATAATACGCACAAGTGCTCCATCATCTTTACTGCACGAAGCATACATACCCATCAACAGAATCAACTTTGAGGAATAGCGTATCAACATCAGTTATATTTAAAGAAAACAAGCTTCTATTAATGGTCGTTCAATTGATTCGCACGAATTCCAGACAACCGCGCGTATAAATAATTCTTCTTTCTTAGCTTGCGCTACATATAAGATCTCCTTGGAATATTCATGATAGAAGCAGGCGCATATATATAAAACTCGTATACTCGCGCGCGACGAGAAGGCAAGGGTCATCGACGCGATATCGCGCTAAATTTAATGGTAAAATACGCGCTCGCTCGTTCGCTCGCCTATAACTGACTGTGGAAGCGAGGGCACCCGGCGGAACCACTTTCTATGAGCTAGTAAAAAATCGCGCTGACCGCCGTGCACCGCTGCAGTGTACACCTATAAGTGCGATCTGTGCCACGCGCGGAATATATAGGCTATTGAAACTAGAAAATGGAAGAGGCTTTTCTCTTTCTCCGTTGCACTTGCAAGGCGGCTTTGAGACTCTATTATAGTAGTTTCTCTACGCTCGTGTAACGAGTGCATGGCTAATTTTTCGGTTACGTAAAAAATTTGTGTTTTTTTTTGCGTATGCGGCCTATTTCCGCGTCTGTATCTTTTATTAGGATGATATAACGAAATAACGATGAATAATATGAAAATATGAGTACGGTAGCATATTATGTGCTATTTGCGATATCGAGTGCACAAAAATTATGCGCCATTCCGGTATGTGGCGGTTGCCGTTTCAAGGACATCGCTGATAGTGCATGTATGCGAGCGATATTAGCAGCCGATGCGCGCGAATCTGAAAAATTCGCTCGAAAAATTCATTGAAGCGACGACGGAATGAAAAAAGTGACTGAAAGCGATCACGTCTCAAATGCATTAATTATGCAAATAGCCGGTCTGTATTGCCTGCCTCCATGAATAATTTATTCTGAAACATTGTTAATTCCATGTATGGAACTGACTAATCAACGTATAGTAGCTGAGTGAGGAAAACCGCATTGTTTTTCTAGCACACTCGGAAACAGCCAATATATAAAGCCATTCCGTTTTTCCGAACTCGTACCACGTCGCTCTCTTTCTCTCTCTCTCTTTCGCTCTTTCTAACGGATTCGTACTGCGAACGTTATTCGCGCGCATTCTCACCCGCCGCGATCTGCGCAAGGGCGTATGCGATGTACTCGACACTGCGCATATATAACTGTGTGTAGCATAGCTCCCCTTCGGAAGAGGCATGCATGTACGGCACTTGTGCTACTGGCGAACAAACGCTCCGCTATACTCTCCTCTGTCCGAGCGAGCCTTATCGGCCGAGTTTCATGAAGCGAAACTCTCGAAGCACACCTTCCCTTCTATACACCCGTAAAAATATAGATGCAAGCCGGCAAAAGTGTTCTGATGGTTGTATCCTATGAATATAGTTAAACCGAGAGCTCGATCGTGTTACGCTACTTAGTATTTTTAGGCACGAGCTGCGGGTAATTCTCTCGCGAGGGATTTCTATTTTTTCTCTCTCTCTCTGTCCCGCGGCGCTTTTGAAAAGTTTGCAGATTATCGATTAGCAAAGTGTGAGAGTGGAGGGCGCGTTAATGTGCTGAGCATTCGACAGATGGCTAAAAAGTTTTTCAGGCCTGCCCGCAAGCGCACAAACGCGGCCTCGTTCGCTATATAAGCCGGCGTTCTAATCGATAGCAGCCGGTAGTCCGATGCTTCTCAGGAAACAATTTATTGACATCCATGCGTGCCGTTGTAACTGACTACATGTAGTGGATTCGATGCTACAAAATAATTTTCCGTTTACTGTAGAGGCGACTTTGACTACCTTTTTAACCTTTTGCTATTTTCCGATGATGATGACGGCTTGAGAACTGAGGCCGTCTTTTTGCTGCGAGCATCGATGGAAGTAGTACGAATTATTTTCCCACTTTCCGTCTATAATTGTGATGCACCGTAGTAAGAAGCTTAAGACAGTTTGGTACACAACGGCAAAAAGAGATTGATTGCTTTTGCCGCGGTGAATGTAAAATAGCATTCTTTACTGCAGATTGAAATTTTCTTGCAACGAAACTGTGCTTACAGCAGTACTACAAACGGCACTATAATTTTTACTAATTTTTTCACTCCTTCACCACTGCAACGTTCAAATTTGAGGCGCTTCGCACTGCGACCAACTACTTGGCATCCAACGCCCATGCGCACGCATGCGTGCGCGCACCTCCACCTCGCGATTCGTCAAACGAGTTTGCTGCTCGCGCTAGGGTATTTCAGAAGCAATGAATACAGATATACCACGAGTGTTGATCGGGTTGTTCCTAGACGGCAGCCCTGCGATCATCCCTGAAGTGCATCCGACACAGTGCAGAAACTGCATGGATAAGAGCGATTCTTGGTATTCTCGACAGGTGGCTAGCATAGAGGTGTGCTTTTCTCGCGAGTGCAGAGAATCCGGTGCATTTCGTATATAAGCGAGAGTCGCTTCCATGCTATCAGGGTAGTCCGATGCTTCTCAGTAAAAGTTTACTCAAGTATCGTTTCTCAAGGAGGTTTTCGATTATCGCCAAATATCGCCTATCGCCTATCGCCCAAAAAGTGGACTGGCGCGTGCCGTGCCGCTAAAGTATCAATCACTGTAGAAGCGACTTCGACTATCTTTTTGCATTTTTAATTTGTAGATTTTTTTGTTTGTTTGTTTCTTTCGTTGCGATGCGAATGTAGAGGAAAAGAGAATTTTTTTTCTTTCAACCGAACGGCAGTGTTTTAGAACTCAATTTTCTTTTAATAGTGACAGAATTCTTCGAGTTTTGTCTCCAAGCTATTCTCTTGGGATTTAATTATCGGATTAGCAAGTCAAATTTCAGTGGTCAAACTTTTCTTTGGGTTGGCTTGAAGGCGACATTTTCTTACGACGTTTGATGACGAACAAGTCTTTTGCAATATCTGGTTAATAGCTCCGTTTATCTTTGCCTAATGACTTGTTAGTAAAAACCGCGTATCTGTTACTTGGTACCTCGACATCACTTACTTGGGTGGGTTTACTGAGAAATACCATTATTCTTACTAATGTAACAAGCAATTTGTGCTGAACTGCTGAATATTGTTATAGATATTTATATTCTGTTGTTTTGTTTTGTAGTGCGACGATTCAACAATCTTTTAGTCTGCATACCCACAAGAAATTTGATAACAGACGACGAAAAAAAGTTTATGACTCATTTTGGTTTAATGGACTGTTTTTAGATACTGAGGTTGGGATTTTCAGCGTGTTAGTAACCCTTTGTTGAAATAGCTGAATTAACATACTGGAAGGTCGAGGTGACTACGTGCGAAAACTCAAGTGTTTTTATGACACACAATGATAGGTTATTTTGGATTTATTGGCAGGAAAGAAACGAAAGAAGAGGATCGAATAAATTCGCGAAAAATTCAGTCAGGAAAGTATTTTTAGCTAGTTATGCTAATGTGGAAATAATAAACGTATATATTCAGTATGGGATAATTTGATAGAACGTACACACAGCTTCTGATTCAGATGATAATTCTATACAGTGTATTTATTCATGTGAGGATTTTCAAATAAAAAATGAATGTGTCTTCTATAAACGTATATATGTATAACAAAGATATTTGAGCGTAGCACCTATATCATTTTTTGAATAAAATATTATTAAGATTAGTTTTTAGTGACATGCTTTATTAACTGCTTTTAATGTCTTGTTAAATACGGAAAATCAGAATCATTTCCAAAATAATAGATAGTAATAGAAGTGTTCTCTTATACATTTAAAAACCATTATGTTTGTAGGTCAAATTTTCCAAAGAAATGTGAAAATAAACAGTTTTATAAATGAAAACAAGTCATTAAAAGGTATACTGAATAGCCAGTTAAAATGTGACAATGAATACAGAGAAGGGTCAAATGTTGATTATTCGTACGTATGCTTATGTATGACATCAATGATAATCAATGATAAAAGAGACACGACGTATCGTGCGAAACTTTTCAAATGACAAAGGGAAAAATCTCAATGCTATGGAAAAAATCCATTTAGATCATTCTTTAAATTCTATAATAAAACTACGAGAGAATATTTTCTATTTATCTAAAAGTTTTGGATAAAAAATCGATCTCAAATTTTGTTACTTTTTGAAACATGTTGATTCAATCGTTTGAGCTATATAATTAAACAAAAGAATTTGATATTAAATTTTTAACTACGCGAATTTAAGGGAATACACGACTGGACTGATGGTATTATCGATTTCGTTAACCTTTATGATACGTGATAAATAAACGTCTCGGTACAAGACAAAACAGGTTTCAGGGTTACATAAGAAAATATCATGACCGGCCTCCTTTTTTTAATAAAGCAATTCTCCAAGAATACGTTTATTGACATAAAAAGCATAAAAGAATTAAAGAAGAACATGTGGATTGTGTATGAAGATTCGCGTTTCACGGAGAAGCGGTATTTTCAAGTAATGCCAGATATTAGAGGACAACCAAGAATGCCATCCCGCGTTGGTTTACCATCCTACTTTGATTAGTGTTTTAGAGCCGCGGTCTCGCGGTGCAGCGGCTTTTATATGTAATAGCCGCATGCGCACACGCGATTCTACGTATATAAACACTATACCTGAGCACCGGTTGCAGTCGGTTGGTGCACGGCGCTCGACTGTCCTACTGACCGCGTCTAAAATGTACAGCTATACATAAACAGCCAGGACGAGTGATTCGCTTGATGTTTGACTTGATACTTTACACGTCGTAAAGTTATTTTTAAAAAAACTGCAATGTAAATTGCGTTTGGAAATGGCGAATTTAGTAGGGTGACCACACAATAGCAGAAAATTTTGTCATTTGCCATTGAAGTAATGTTAATTCGTGTTAATTTCAGTATCTCTTTAGTGTGAAATCTTTAATTTCTTCAATAAGTATTTGTAAAATAATATGACATGTCATTTGTCTCGTTTACTGTTATATATCACTTTTATTTTTAAGTGAAAATATATAGACTAGCCAAAATAAATGTATATCTTATTGTCTTTTCGTTTGCTTTATTAAAAAACTAAGACTCATTCTCAGATGTATGCAACACAATACATTACCAGTCATTTTTATGCGCTCTTCGATAAGACTTGCTGGAACAAAGTGGCGCATCATTTGACCAATTTACTATGTTTACTTATGTAAGTTGACTATACCGAATGCGTAGATGAGAAATTTTAATATTTAATTGTGTAATAGATTACTTTAAAATAAATATTATAAAAGTAGTCGCTCTTATAAGAGTAATATATTTAAATGAAATTAAGATAAAAGCTACATCGAAGAGATTTTTTAAAATAATCTCTTGTTTAGGAAATAAAACGGCAATAATACTACACTCAATTCCTTAATAGACGAGATGGATACAGGTTAAAGAAAATCAACTTATTTACAAGAAAATTATCACCATTTACTCTTTATTACTTGACTTAGAGTTTGCACTTTGTCTAATATTTGTGCGCTATACATATTTTATAAAAGTACGCTTGAACATTCAGTAAAATAATTCGATCATATTAGGAACTCAACGTTGATTTATGTTTGATCGAATGAACTGATAAAACTTTTATATCATAAAAACTTATATTAATAAATGCTTTCATTATAAACAATTAGACATAATATACAAACAATGTACAAAAATACGGATGCTTTATGATCTAAACGCAAATAATAATCTTCATATTACAATACACGAAATCGTATGCTGCTGTAAAACTTAACTTAGAAATATCTATACCATTGCAGAAGCATCATTTTTATCCTCTCAAAAAATTGCTCAATATAAAAATTAACAATAATCAATCCTCTGTATTCAAGTTTTATTAAATAAATACTTTTATATAAATTTTCATACAATTTAGTCAGTGAAATATTGAACCCAGAGGCTCAACACATCTTATTTTATATTTTTCTAGATAGATAAATACTTTGAATTTACAAAGTCACAATAAGTTTACTTCTTTATCTAGCGATTTCTTCTGAAATGGCCCACGAACACGTAGGTAATACGTATAAATATAAATTTAAAAATTTCAACATTATTATGAAGATATTGAGATCTTTACAGAAAATCACGTCATTCTTAAGTCAAGTGGAACAAGTATAGATTTATTACATAAAAGTAGAAAATACTTTTTTTCTGCTAAAAATATCAATATCTGAAACGTCAACGTCAATTCCTCTTTATCCTGGTAAAAAAGTCGTAATTATAATAAAGTTTTTCAACAAGAAATTTCTTCGATTTAATGAGGTCCCTTTTACCAGGATAATATAAATTATCTAAAGATTTCAAAAGTAACAGTCGAACATATCATGGTTGGCACTTGAGATATCAAGATAAAGTGACCTAGAATTATTATTCAAGTTCAGGTCTCCTTCGATTGTTTCTTGTTTGGCCAACATCAACGTTAAGAAGGATTGCACTTGGAGATGGGGGTAGTGAGGAATCACAATGAAACTGACACACTGTACTGGAGTTACTTAATGTCGATTCTGAGGCCATTCCTTTAGGCTTTTTTCGTTTTTTGTTGATAGATTGGTGACTTTCAATTTCATTTGGATTGTCAGCTATTCTTCTATTCAAACTGAATAGAGATCGTTGAATCTTGGGATATTTAAATTGCGCAAAGTGGTAGGAAGGTCCGGCAATAGCTAACATCGGGCAGAGGAAAAACGTTGCATATATCCAGCTTACTCCCATAATGATTACAAGGAATAGACCAATTTGAATATATGCTAAAACACGTGATGGCAACATCAATGCACCAGCTGCACCAGTCGTTAGCGCCGCCATCAACGTTGGTCCTCCCATTTGTTCGAGAGCTGTTTTAACTCTTTCTAATCGATGTTCTGCAGTACTTGCACGATAGCTTACTCCATAATGCAAACTAAAATCTGTAGCGAGACCAATAGCTGTTGAAACAGCTACACTTTCTAAAACATTAAGTTTCCATTCAAGTAAAATTAATACTGCCACGGTAATAGTAATAGCAGATCCAACTGCTAAGATCGCATACAGACTAACGAATGGATTTAAAGTAACAAGAGCTAAAACGGTTAGAGCAAGGCCCATTGAAACAACTATAGCCCAAATAGTTCCGTCATACAGCGTCCGCTGTAGTTCATAAAATTCCAAATAACTAACAAACCAACCATTTTTCATACCTGGAGGAGCAGTTAAAAGCTGATTTTGCATCCAGTTTTCAACCTCGTTATAAAACTTATCCATTTCTGCATAGGACAGAGAAAATGCAAAATTACTATCGTATTCAACAATAACAGCTTGAATCTCCGGAATGACTTTAGCTAGTTGTATGATATTACTCTTATTATTGTTAATACTGCTATCGATATTTGTATAATTTTCCTTTCGAAATTTGAGACCGGCAGTTTGAATGCCTTGCGGTCGAAAGTTCCAAAGATGAGAAGGAGTTCGGTGTATTTCAGCAATTGCTTCAGCAGCACAATGTTTAAGTACTTTGGGATCGTAAGGGAAGGTATTACGTTCACAGCAAGGTGAACGATCAATTTTTGGGTCGATCGGATCCTCGCAACGACGTTCCATCCAAGGTTGAAGTGATTCAATGAAACAATTTGGTAAAAGTGGTCCAAGCGTGCTCCGATAAAAAGTCTGAAGTCTTAAATTTTTGCAAAAATTTTGCAGCCACACCTGGGATTCTCGAGAGGTTACATCAAACGTGTTATCTACTTCTAAAGTTCCACGTGATTCTGGATTTAGATAATTCCCATTATCCACTGGCATAACACCCCAGACAAAACGCATCGGAAGTACATCACCGCCATCACCTTGCTCAATTTTTTCGAACCAAAATTTTTTTGAATAAATCAAATCGTATTGTTCGAACAAATGTGAACTGTCAAAAAGTTGAAAATCTGGCGAGTCAGGAAGTTGAAGCCCTGGAAATCGAAAGACAACAAAGCAACTTCCAATGCCGAGAGAAAGAAACAATACAAACCAAATCCATTTTAATGATATAACCAGTTTTACTAGAAAATCTGCGAATGAGTGCGCTACTTTATCAAAAAATAGTTTCAAAGGTCGGATGATTTTACGAATTATAAAGTTAGCTGGTGATATTACATTGGTACCACAACGTTCAGCTATTATTACGCTTGCAGGGAGCCAGGTCACCATTAATAAAAAGTTTGCTATCACTGTGATTCCAGAAAAGAGACTGAAACAGTTGATAGCAGTAACGTTACTAACAATAGATGCGAAAAATGCTACTGCTGTTGTTAAAGTTGTAACGAACATTGAAGGAGCAGCGTGCTTCATTGTTTCATGCACGAGACGAGTTAGGCCATTATTGTTATTTAAAGATTTTTGACGCTTATTACATTCCCAAATTTTGCAAAAGATGAAGGCATCGTCTGAACCAATTCCAGTTGCAACGACAACAGCCAACAAATTCATGAACGGAAAATGATTTATTTTCAAAATAATGGTGTAAAATGCATAAGAAATTCCTAAACTAAAAATGACTACTAGTATAGTTGAAAACGTTATTATGAGCGACCCTGTATATGACCATATACAAATTGTTACAAATCCGAAGCCTAGCAAAACGAGAAATGAATCAGAGATAAGAAGCTTATCAAAAAGCGTGCTCTTTAGTCCAAGTTGCATCGCCGAAACATGTAACTTTTTATAACTCAAATTAGTTGAACTTATGTCTTTATAAAAATCTAATGTTGCTGAACTAGCAGCGATAGGTAGAATAATCATGGCCGAACGTAGTTGCATGTTGGTAGTGTTATTACTAGTTACGAGAAATTCGATGTCTAGAAGATAGTGCAATAAATGATAAGCTGCGTTGTAGTTATAACAGACCGGAGGAACTCTTCGTTGACACCTTAAGTTTTCCGCGCAATCGGGAGTTAATTCAAGATTTCGATAAAAATAAGAACATTTTTGTAGGATACTTTCAACTTTCAATAAATCTTGTTCCGTTACGGCTAAACAAGAAGTACGGTTTGATAACAATGCTACGTAATTTGCGGGAGACCAACTGCGGCAACATTTTTGTTTCTGCTCTAATTGTCGCTGGCACAGAGAAGGAAAATGTGGGCTTGCTCGCAATGCAGCATCAATATGACACTGTGCTAAAACGCCCTCTAATGACCATAAATTTTGCTCTGGATCTTTGGAACTAATAACGACTCTAGAATAGGCCGAACTTGGCATGTTACAAAAAAACCCATCGGCGTCACCTTCAAAATGATCCTCGCGTTCATCAAATTCTTCATTTTCTTCATCGTCATCGTGATTATTATTGTTATTTTTCTTATCGCCAATATTGTGACGATCTTTAGCTTTTAATTTCATTAATTCTTCCCACGTATCTTTTTCTTCTTTGTTATCATGCTTATCGATTGCAGTCTTTGTTTTGTCATTGTACTTTTTATTTTTACTGAGATTTTTTCTGGGTTTTTTCTTCGCGGAAGACGACTGATTTACTTTGTTTAGTTTTTCTTTGTTTTGTCGATTAATATCTTGGATGTAATAATAATATTCTAATGGATTATCCACCAAGTCTCCTCTAGGATTTGAAGATTCAAGTAAATTTTTCCATGCTGTTAATCTCTGCGCTAAAGGAGTTCCGCGGGCCTCAAATCCAAGTTGCGGATCGGAAAAATCTGGAAACTTTTTGGTTGTTAATGGAACAATCAAACAAGTTGATGAGAATACGAAAACGGCAATGAGTATTGCAAATGGATGATGAGCTAGCACCCGCGAATACCATGATGCTTCCATCTCTCAAACAGCAAATTTAGTGATTGAAGCTTGCTATCCTTTTTGAAAATGTTAACGCCAGCATCCCCAGATTCTTCTACAGCTGAAATCAGGTACTGTAGATCCCTTGCAATCTGAAACAATTTTTAATTTTATTATATTGTTGAAACAGCATGAAAGGTTACAATTTGCTTTATTTTTTATTTATTTATTTTTATTTATTCATTCAATTCCATGCATAGACTAAGTATTTTTACATTTGCTCCTCCTTATTACAAACTTCCCACATGTTGAACTTAAAGCCACTCCTTACAATAGTTGTTAATAAAAATCTATGTTTTATTAAGTCAACAATTCTCACCATTTTTTAAGATTTTTTAATATAATTTATCAAAATGAAAAATTTAATAAGTTCTTTAACGTTACATTATTTATATTATTCTTTCAACTCATTAATAATTAAAATTATTAAAAAATGTGTAAAATGATGAAAGTAGTTTATGATAAAATGATTTATATATTTGAAACAAGGTATCAATATAATATCATGAATCTTGTACATTTATACGACAATGATAACACCCACGGCTCAACATAACCTCAAAATTGTTTGATTATCTCGGTATATTTTGTACTTCAAATGATTAATTAAAGTACTCATTTCTATATAAATGCAGGAAAATGTTGATGATAGCGAGATAATTTTTACGCAGAGTTAAAGTTATGGAGCTAAAAAGTAGTAAATGCAAGGGAGCAACAATTAATTAAAAATAAAGTATTTAGAGAATATATAATTTTTGAATTAATAAAGTATAATATGAATATTATTTAATAATAATGAATATTAAATATATACATTATGCCCTAAAATAAGTTGTAAAAGTCAATAATGTTACATTCTTTATTTGTCGACATCAGATCGGCATTAGCACAATAGTTGATAAGAAATTTTGATACTCACATTATATTATCGACAGCAAGTTGAAAATCGATTTTGAGCCATCGGGCACAGTCTCCCTTTTTGCTTTTCTCATAAGTTGCTGACCTTGCTGGCTCTGGATCGAACAGTAAAACTCTTCCGGCGAGGCAATCGCATTATAGCTGGGATAGTCCACCTCTCATTCAGCAGCTTTTTCGCTGGAGAGGACATGCATCACCTCTAAGATCAATCGTCCCACGTCATGGACCACTGCTCCATTAGTGCTTAGCTGTAGAAAGTCGCGCGTGTCACACAAATATAAGTCTATCTACCTGCTACACATTTATACGTGTACTTACCTTATTGTGAAGAGCGACAGTAGTGATTTGTCCTTTAGACTGAGACGCGCCTTTGATCTTGATGGCGCGTCACTCAATGGCAAGCGTAGGTGTACGTATTTCAATCAGGATCGTTCGTCCTACGGATGTTTATTCCCTCTGCTTCAGTAGAACAATAATAGAAGTGTATTACTAAAACTGTACGTCCTCTCTGACATCGTACGCCGCGCACCACTGACGCGCATTTGCTGTAGGTGGGCGATAAGCCTCTCTACTTTTCTCTCTATTTCTTTGACACTGCCCTGCTATACCGTATACACAAGCTCAACAGGCTAGGTTGCTTTGCGCAGGATTGGAAAACCCGGGGATGTTTGTTGCGTGCGCTCGAAGCAGTAGGGTAGTCGTGGAGCAGAGGATATTCGGCGAAACCGGGTATCAACCTGACATCTAACGGGAACCCTTTGAACTTTGAACTATTATAGATGGCACTTCTTCTTAACCGGGAAATTTTAAATTTGCTTGAATATTACAGTTAAAATTTACTTTAGAATTTTTTTTTAATCACGAATATTCATTTGTTATACTGTATACATTATCTTCTTTGTATGTAACAGAATATCTGATTTTTTTACAATGATTCATGTAGTATAAAATTATTAAAGTACAACGACAAAAGTATTAATTATTATAAATAATTCTCACGAGCGTTAACATCACATCTCAAGAATCAGTGTATGTAGTACAATAATGCACTATTGAAACTTATAATGTGCTGTTACAATGCTATAATATCTCAAAACATTTATTTCATTGTTCAAACTAAATAAATGTAGCATATATATTAGATTTACAACAAAATATACATCATTATGCATACAATTGTTTGACGAGAAGGTTTCAAAGATTATTTTATGCAAATCTACGCGGCTGCATTATGTCAAAAGAGCGGTAGCTTGCTGTGCGGCATCAAGCGCATGCTGTGGCTCTAAAAAGAAAAAGCGGCAAAGTGCAAAAGACACTTGTCGACTCGACGAGTAGTACTTGAGTCATTGCAGTCTGCGTTCTTGCCATCGTTGTGCCTAGCATTGCAGCAGACGCGGCTTGGATTAAGCACTCAAAAAAAGCTTTCACACACTTAACGATGAATAAGGTGCGTGCATTTGTTTCGCTCGCTGCATTGAGTCTGGAGTAGCTTCAAAATGTAGGTGTCAGACCGAGTCAAGGGCTTAACTCTTACTCAAAGGCGACTTGTACATATGCCCGACGTTTATAGGAATTTAAATGGGCCTTTACACTCTCTTTATACGTATAGCTTATAGGTATACATATAGCCAGGTTAACTTAAATAGGTGTTGGCTACAGATTTTTCCCTCGATTTTTCTTGCATTTATGAAATATTGAAGCATATCCATGGATATTATTATAATTGAAAAATTGATAATTGTATTATACAGTTCAGAAATAATTTTCAGGAATTTTTGTTACAACTCATTATAATAAATAAATGTCATAAATATATCTATTACATGATGCAACTATCGGCTTAAGGGATTCTAATCGATAACCGTCTCTTTTGTTGAAAAGTCTCACGTTTCTCAGAAAAGTCTATAAGGAGATGAGACTAAATGTGTTTACCTCGGTTCTGTTAAGGAAAGAGCTACATAGCAAATACTCGGTATCAGAATAGCTGCACGAAACTGTGAGAAAGCGACAAAGCAAAAAATTGCAAGAAATAAGAAGTGCGAAATGAGAGAAGGAACACAGTGAAATAAAGAGAAGAATTGCCGCGCGTGCGTTTCCCCTTGCAATTTATGCAAATACTCGAGGGTGCGAACGTAATTTAACTAGCCGCTTGCACTATAGCGCGCATTCACCGCGATAGCGAGTATTCTTTTCTCGACTTTCATGGAAGTGTTCTGTTCGCAAGATCTGTTTTGAATACAGACCCATATTTATTCATTAAACATTTTTGAATAACTTTAGTATGGTAATTTTAGTTTGACTAAGTATAAGCTAGAAGCTATAGTTAATAAATTGGGTAAACGTTGTTTAGCTGTTCTTGGAAAATCAAGCTACTCCTCAAAATATAATCTGCTTAAATTTGTATCAAGATATCGAAGGTATACGATGTGCTCTATCAGCTACAACTAATTAGCAATTTGTAGGTATACTCAAATCCTCTCTATGTATGAGTAGATTCACGTTCAAACATCTAATAGGGCTATTATCATTTTTATTATGAATATACAAATTCATGATTTCTTTTTAATTGTATTTAATTATCGTGTTTTAATGTAACTCGCAACAATTTTTTTACCAAGTGTACACACACATTTTTCGAGGGTGCGCCGATCTCTTAAAAACGTCAATGAATATTTTGAAATTATACATTCTATTATATAGTACTTCATTCACAGACCATACATAAAAAAAAATTCAAGACAAGTCTTGACTCAAAGAACCACATTTTCAAAGTTTTTCATCAAAATTCAAGTAATTCAGTAAATGGCATGCCGTCAAAGAAACAGACTTGCCTCATACGCACTGAAGCCGTGTATGCATACAGACGGTGCGCCGCGCTCAGCATCCGCAGTGCAAGCGAGCAGTGCATGAATCTCTATATATGCAAGGGCGCATATACAGCTTTGAAAAGCGCGAACGAGTGTGTGTGTGAGAGAGAGAGAGCAGAGAGAAATGGAGAAACACGAAAGATGTAGCGGCCGCATAAGCGCGAAGATGAAGAAGCAATTATTCTAATGGAGGCTTTGGGAGGATTGTGGCCGAGACAAGTGAGGTAATCCATGAATAATACCCGGCGTTCCCTACGCCTCGGCGCGTTGTGTTCGTGCCCTCCTCATCCTCGGCTACCACCCCCGTTTTGTCGGAAGCCGCTGCGCCCGCTATATACGTACTACCTGCTAATATTATGCTAAACTTGCATAATCCTTAAATGCTGGCCTCGCTGAGGTGTCTCTCGCGGCTCTGAATAACGGTCTCTCACCAGGACGACGACGTCGACGTCTACGTCGTTGTCGTCGTCTACTCGTCGACGCTTTATACTTGTAGCTGATGCGCTTGTATATACGTATATAATACACCTGAATTTCAGGTAAGCGTTTTGAGTCTCAACGTCGACGGAGCTGCTTCAAGTTGTTGGCGCATTTGTGTATAAATGGACGGATAAGACCTTCTTCGCTTGATAAGAGATTTGAACAACTGCGATATTCGATATACTGCAAGTGATATCGTGAAAGGTTCAGAGGGCGAGAGACTTAATGTTTTATATTATCTTTTATATGATTATATATAATTAATTATTTTTTGAATATTTGATATGATTAAAAATGTATAATAGATACTTCATGAATTCAGAAAAATATTATAATTTAAGTCTGTTATATATATTATTTTATAAAAAATATTTATTTATTTGTTAAATATTCAATGTTGAACGCATCAAAACCCTAATATTTTTATCAAATTAAAATATTTACGACACTTTTTTAATTCAAATAGTCGAGGAAATCGCGCGCCATGCGCGCGCTTAAGTATGGCTATAGTACGCGCAATCGTCCGCTAGGTGGCGATGGCCTCTAAAAATCAATTCCACAATCAAAGTAGCCTTGCTGAGGGGTCATAAGGAAGAGCGATGCGGCTGAAAGCATACTTACCTGGCGCAGAGGTTACCGTGATCAACAAGGCGGTTCCTCCAGGGCGAGGCTCTTCCATTGCACTACGGTCGAGCTGACCCTTGCGAATATCCCTAATGTGGATATCTCGGGCGTATAATTTT